>CAWUFW010013466.1:0-474128 GCA_963921515.1 Calotriton arnoldi
ATGCGCACACCGCGCTGTTGACTCAGCTGCTGTCGTTCATGGAGGGCATCTCATCGGGCATGTCTGACCTACAGAGGGGCAATAGGTCCATGGACTCCTCCCTGACGGCAGCAGTGTCCCTCCTCAAACGGTCCCTCACCCCTCCTGCCTCTGCTCCATCCACACTCCCCAGCACCTTACCCGTCCCAAGCACACACACACCGGCACAGGCACACACCAGCACACACACATCCAGCACACTGACACACACGCCAATGACAAAACGCACACGCACGCACATTCAGGGGACTGAAGCCAGACTCACAGGGGATGGGGCCCTGGAACACACACACGCATCCACATGCACTGCGCAGTCCTCAGTTCCCTCTCCCTCCAAAGCACCCTCCCTTGCCTCACCTGCAACCCCAAAGTCACAGCAGCTCTTCCTCTGTGACCTCGGCCTCTTCCCCACCGATGAAGCTGCTCCAGCATCCCGGGGAAGAGGAAGCCCACCCACACGGAGCAGAGTGCCCCTCGCCCCCGGACACCCTCCCCCAGGCGCAGACGGACTGAGGCCCCCACCCGCAAGTCCCCCCGGAGTCCTAAGAGCAAGACCCCGCCACCGCCCTGCAGCTCAGGCACAAGGTCTCCGTCCTCCATCCCTCAGGCCCCCACTGCACAGGTGCCCCCACCACACCCTGCCCCAGGTTCCCCCACCCACAGATATACCATCCCCAAGAGGATCAGGCCTTCTCCCCTGCCACTTGCTCTCCCAGCACCACACCCCCGCTGCGCTTGTCTGTGCCACTGATGTGGTGAGGGTGTCCTCCCCTCTGTCCAACCCACCTTGCCTGTTCCCCATTCTCCTCCCCTGGAGGTAGGCACTGCAGTGGAGTCCACTACCGCCCTGTCTGACTTGGGCACTGCAGTGGCGGACCTGTCCACTCCATCTGCAGGGTCCACTGCAGTTGTGCCGGCACCCACGACATCTGAGTCATGCCCCCAGTTGTGCCGGCACACACCATGTCAGACACCTCCACTGCAGTTGTCAGTGGCTCGCCAGCACCCACCACCCCTTCCCTGACTCCCCCTGGTGAGCCCTGATCCTGTCCCTGCGGTGCCTGGCCTGGCCCCCGGTTGCCCCTCCTAGTGGATTGTCCCTGGTTTTGTGCAGGCATGCGTAGGGTGACATCTGCCAGTGTCACCCTGTTTGAACTTTGACAATGGACTGGCCATTGGCCTTTGCTCTATTTTTTCTGGACGTCGTTTTCAATCAACACATATGCTGAATAAAGCAACTTTCTTTTCTCTAGTGCTCATGCTTCAGATGTACATGTTGTTGGTGCTGCTAACCATGCCCTTGCTGCAGTGATGGTGATATCTGGTCTCATGATTCTGAAGTGTTACTGTGCAGGAACCCATGTGGTCCAGGGGGAATGTGTCCTATCATGTGGTGTATCCATATCATCAATAGCAGCATCTGAGGGTGTCATGTGTTCAGTATTTGGCAATGGGTTTCCTACTTACATTAGCAATTTCATATCTGTGGCTTCCACCCCTGCACATCTGTTGTGCCTGCCATCGTTGCATTTGTCTACTTCCTTGACCGTGTTGCCATCTCCAGTGGACATGCAGGTTTGGGCATCAATGGGGAAGGACTCATCCGTGTAGTCAGTGCAACATTGCTATAGAAGTGTGTTGGATCTGTGCTGATGATTCCGTTGGCACATCCATGACCAGGCTGATGTGATGGGAGCCCTCATTTGGTGCTAATTGTTGATTGTGTGACCAAGTGCTCAGCTGACATGATGGGGCCCTACTGAGGCAACATATGGCACAGCTTTCCTCACACAGGAGTGGAGTCCCCTCATGGCAGTGTGTACACGTGTGACATTGCCTGCGCCCAAGGTGTGTGTTGTATGTGCATGTCTGTGTGTTCACTTCCATTTATCTGCGCATGCTGTGATCACTAGTGTTGTACCTGTTTGTGATGCTTGCTGACTTGAGCTATGTTCCCCAAAGTCTTCTCCCTGTGTTCTCTGTGATGTGGGTGCATGGCACATTACTGGTCATCAGGGTGTCACCCATAGGTGTGTTTGCTGTCAGGGCTGAGTTTGTGTGCAGACGCAGATGGGTCACAGTCAGGTTTCCCCTTGGCACTTGTTGTTTGCCCCTGTCATGTGATTTTCAGTTCGTGTTGTCTTTCAGTGATTGTGACACGTTGTGTGTGTGACTGCTGGCACTCCTCAGGGTCCGGGCTGCAATGTTGGTTGTTGTCTATGTGTGTTCTTTGTGGGTGACCTTGGCTTCTTCATTGGTGTGTGACTGTGGCTGGGATCCCATTGGTTGGTGTGGTATCGCCGTCATGTCCATGTACAGCGTAGTGTGCAGTGTGTCAGACATTCAGGAGTCTTGTTGAGTGGCCATGTGTGATGTGTTTCTGCACCTTGGTTCCCACCCACCACCCTGGAATAGTCATGGGTGCATGTGCAATGTCACCAGTGCATGTGTACTTCACTGCTGCACATTGTTAGAGGTCGAGGGGTGTGGTCTTGAGTGTGTGCAGATGGGAGTTGTTGCCCAGCTAGTCCCCTGCCTCCATGTTGGCCTTGGCTTACTGGCCATGCTGATTGATTTGTGCTTGTGTAGGTGTGATGGTAGTTTGTTGCTCAGGACACCTGACTGTGGTTCACAGTGTGAACGACATTTAGCTTTGTCATCACAGTGGGATTTTTATTCAGCCCAGGGTCACCACATTGTGGGGGCCCTGGGGGTGGTGCGTCTGTGTCTTGCTGTGTCAGTTGTTGTTCCTACGTGCCTATGTGACATGTGTGTTTTGTGCTCCCTCTCATCTGACAATGCCTGCTTGCCCACATAGGGGATTTGGATCCATGAGTTACCTTAGTGTGGCAGTGTATGCACATCTGTATGATTGGTATTCAGCTCTCCTCATGTGTTGTGTGGTTGCCTGGGGACACTGGCACCCCCACCCCTCACCTGCTGTGTATGATGACAGTGTTGGTCTGCCTGTTTGTGTTTGTGCATCTGCACCACTGCATTGGCATATCTTGGGTGTGCCATTGGCTGTATGTTGTTTGGTGTGTTTCCCCTGCTGTCCCTGGGACTCCTAGGTCATCGGTCAGCACAGTGATCATGGTTTGTGTGTCCCTTTGCTGCCATGGTATGGTATCTGTTCACCTCACATATGCTGTCTCCACAGGATATCTGCATTTGTGTGCCCATTGGTGCAAATATGTGGTTCTGCATTCTGATGGTCACTTCTGTCATTGTGTCATTGATGACTGTTGACGGTCTCAGCCCCCATGGGTGTTGTTTGTCTGCACATGGCCAAAGGAATGTTTCATTTGCACTGCAGTATTTGGCTCCCCCAATTTATGTTGCAATGGGACACATACACTACTTTGCCACAGATGAGTTTTTGGTTCTGTGACCATGAATGATCCATGCAGTTTGGCAGTTGCAGCTCTTTCTTTGTCAACAATTACCTTTTGGTCACTGTGATGATGAGGGTGTAGACCCCATTGCCACAATGGTCAAAATGTGCTTTGGCTATGGACCCCACACTTGCCTTTTGGTCACTGTGATGATGGGGGTTTAGACCCCATTGCCACAATGGTCAGAATGTGCTTCGGCTATGGACCCCACACTTACCTTTTGGTCACTGTGATGATGGGGGTTTAGGCCCCATTGCCACAATGGTCATGGGCTGCTTGCATTGTGGGTGCCACACACATATATGTGTGGCACATGTGCTAGGGGGTCACATTGTATGTTCAAAGTCATGTTCGGTGTTGTAGGCATTTGACACAGCCTACACACGCTTGTCATGGTGGTGGGGGATGTCTTTATCTTGCATTCCCTAGGTTGAGGTGTGCTTGTTGTGTCATGCATTGTCCATCCTATGAGTGGGGGTGGTAGTAGTGGTAGGCATCCAGCCCCCTGGCTAAGGGTGGTAGTAGTGGTAGGCATCCAGCCCCCCTGGGTGAGGGTGGTAGTAGTGGTAGGCATCCAGCCCCCTGGGTGTGGGTGGTAGTAGTGGTAGGCATCCTGCCCCCCTGGCTAAGGGTGGTAGTAGTGGTAGGCATCCAGCCCCCCTGGCTAAGGGTGGTAGTAGTGGTAGGCATCCAGCCCCCCTGGCTAAGGGTGGTAGTAGTGGTAGGCATCCAGCCCCCTGGGTGTGGGTGGTAGTAGTGGTAGGCATCCTGCCCCCCTGGCTAAGGGTGGTAGTAGTGGTAGGCATCCAGCCCCCCTGGCTAAGGGTGGTAGTAGTGGTAGGCATCCAGCCCCCCTGGCTAAGGGTGGTAGTAGTGGTAGGCATCCAGCCCCCCTGGCTAAGGGTGGTAGTAGTGGTAGGCATCCAGCCCCCTGGGTGAGGGTGGTAGTAGTGGTAGGCATCCAACCCCCTGGGTGTGGGTGGTAGTAGTGGTAGGCATCCAGCCCCCCTGGCTAAGGGTGGTAGTAGTGGTAGGCATCCAGCCCCCTGGCTAAGGGTGGTAGTAGTGGTAGGCATCCAGCCCCCCTGGGTGAGGGTGGTAGTAGTGGTAGGCATCCAGCCCCCCTGGGTGTGGGTGGTAGTAGTGGTAGGCATCCAGCCCCCTGGCTAAGGGTGGTAGTAGTGGTAGGCATCCAGCCCCCTGGGTGAGGGTGGTAGTAGTGGTAGGCATCCAGCCCCCCTGGGTGTGGGTGGTAGTAGTGGTAGGCATCCTGCCCCCCTGGCTAAGGGTGGTAGTAGTGGTAGGCATCCAGCCCCCTGGCTAAGGGTGGTAGTAGTGGTAGGCATCCAGCCCCCCTGGCTAAGGGTGGTAGTAGTGGTAGGCATCCAGCCCCCTGGCTAAGGGTGGTAGTAGTGGTAGGCATCCAGCCCCCCTGGCTAAGGGTGGTAGTAGTGGTAGGCATCCAGCCCCCTGGCTAAGGGTGGTAGTAGTGGTAGGCATCCAGCCCCCTTTGGTGTGGGTGGTAGTAGTGGTAGGCATCCAGCCCCCCTGGGTGAGGGTGGTAGCAGTGGTAGGCATCCAGCCCCCCTGGGTGTGGGTGGTAGTAGTGGTAGGCATCCTGCCCCCCTGGCTAAGGGTGGTAGTAGTGGTAGGCATCCAGCCCCCCTGGCTAAGGGTGGTAGTAGTGGTAGGCATCCAGCCCCCCTGGCTAAGGGTGGTAGTAGTGGTAGGCATCCAGCCCCCTGGCTAAGGGTGGTAGTAGTGGTAGGCATCCAGCCCCCCTGGCTAAGGGTGGTAGTAGTGGTAGGCATCCAGCCCCCTGGGTGTGGGTGGTAGTAGTGGTAGGCATCCAGCCCCCCTGGGTGTGGGTGGTAGTAGTGGTAGGCATCCAGCCCCCCTGGGTGAGGGTGGTAGTAGTGGTAGGCATCCAGCCCCCCCGGGCTAAGGGTGGTGGTAGTAGTGGTAGGCATCCAGCCCCCCTGGGTGAGGGTGGTAGTAGTGGTAGGCATCCAGCCCCCCTGGGTGAGGGTGGTAGTGGTGGTAGGCATCCAGCCCCCCTGGGTGAGGGTGGTAGTAGTGGTAGGCATCCAGCCCCCCTGGGTGAGGGTGGTAGTAGTGGTAGGCATCCAGCCCCCCTGGCTAAGGGTGGTAGTAGTGGTAGGCATCCTGCCCCCCTGGGTAGGGGTGGTGGTGCGCATTCAGGCCCCTGTGTGCATATGTGGCATTGGTGATGGGCATCCCGCCCCTATGGTGCTGCTGTTGCTGGTGTAAGTATATTCAGCATCCCCGTGTATGTGTGTGATGTGTCGTGTACGTGTTGTATGTGTTTTGTGGTTGGTGTCTGGCTTACCTTCTGCGCCGTACGCGTCCGTGCCTGTTCCGGTAGTAGATGTAGAATATTGGTATGATCGGGACGAAGGGATTCATGGTTGGTTCGTGTCGTTCGTCCTTCTCGTTGCTTCGCGTCGTCCTCGTCGCTTCGCCTCGTCCTCGCCGCTTCGCGTCGTCCTCGTCGGTGCTGTGTTCGTCTCGTAGCCGTGGATCGTGTTGTGGCGCGAATCGGAGCTTATGTGCGCCTCTCCCGGATGCTTTAACGTGCCGTGCGTAGCGACGGGTTCGGCGCGTACGGGAAGCGCATCGTACTTGTCCGGCCGGACGGGGCTGCATTTTTCCTTCCGTGCGACTCGATTCGGCGTTTCCGGATTCGCCTCGGTCGGAGAACAGGACCTGGTTTGGGTGAGTACGGCTCGGCCGGATTTTTTGCTGTTGTGCGCATCGTACTTGCTCGTTCGGTGTGCTGTACGGATCGGTCGGAAAACAGGCTTTCGCATGGCTTTTTTCCCGACCGAATGGTATTGGGTGCGCCTCCGACCGAGATCGGAATCGGCCCCTCAGTCTTTGCACATTTCAAGAATTGATTGGGTTTTTTGTTTCTTTCATTGTATAAATTCTTAAAGTTAGTAATATGTTTAACCCAAATGCACAAAAAGAAATCTGAGGTCATGCTTATTCAGTTAAATGTTCCTCATACAAAAGTAAAGATGTGTATGAATCATACAACCATCTAATGTTGTATTGTTTTCACAGTGTTCTGTGGCCCAAGGTGGTTGTAGGTAAGGGCCAAACCCCCCTATTGAGATACTTTTAGAAAGTTGTCATTTTTCTGCCTAGTGGCTCTAGCAGCCCTTTCCCAGATAATTCGTAACTGTCATCTGACAGTCTGCTGGAAGGTGTGAATTGCCTCCAGGAAAGAGAAGTAAAGGGCCTTGGCTGGAAGGAGGTGTGACCTTCTCCTGTCAAGATTGCCTGGAAGATGTGGCCACCAATTGTACAAGCTTCAAACGGGTATCCCCTGGCACAGGGAGATGTAACTCACACCTAGGTCTGCCCCTGCTATTGTCTAAGTCTCTGGAGTGGCAGCAATGCCAGTAGGGGGAAACCGTGTCCAAGAATTGGTTTTACAGGGGGGTTCCTCATGGGTGTGCCCATAGCTCTGACACAAGGAACGAAGATTCTGACATCTTGGATTCAGGAAAAGAGGTGCGCTATGGGATTGTTTAGTGCCAACCCCACAGGAAGTGATATCATGTGTAGGGTTTCTCTTTGGAATTTTACTTCTATTGGCCAGGGAGTCTCTCCCATCCCCAAACTGGTGCCAGGTATAAAAGTGGCACCCTTGGCTCCTTTCCTCAGAACACTGCTGCACCTGTGGAAAACAGAAGGACTGCACCTGTTGAGTCAAAGGACTAGAACTCAGAAGAAGGACTCAACCTTATGTTTTACCTGTAAAGAGAAACTCCAAGGGCTGGACCAGCTCCCATTTGAAACCAGGACAGAAGAGTGGACTCCAGGGGATAGCTGGCTAGACCCCTGGTAAGATCCAGGAATACAAAAGCTGCAATAAACCTGCAGCAAAGAAGAGCTTAGCTGATCAGCTCCAACTGGAATTGCCCTGGACCCTGCTGCTGACTCCTGTGAGATTGAGTCCTAGCGCACCAGGTGGTGCATAGAAGGTCCTGAACCCTTATCTGGTGTTAGAATGTACTCTATCCCCCTCAAAATCATGAAAGTGGACACTGCGAACATTTTCGGAACTTTTTCCTAAAAGGACTCAAGGCTACCACGAGTACACGTCCGAACAGCAGCCACCGACATCACATCGGCAGTCAGACTCAACTTGCTGGTTTGCTATGCTGAAAGCTGCCTGACTTCCAGAAAAGCTCCTAAGTCCCAACATGGAGGATTGCATCGGGACCAACTCCAAGCAGCACCACACTGTCATCGATCCAGTCAGCAGCCCTCTACACTGATGAGAAAATTCCTCCAGAAAATAGGCTAAGTCAGGTGGTAAATTTTGAATCAGGACAAACCTTGTCTCTGTAGCCAAACCACACTCCATTATGGTCAGCCTTATCTTTTGACTTTGACCAGATACCCACAGTTGGTGCTTTGCACTTTGTGCTCTTTTAAGTTAGAAAACTCTAAAGCTCCTAAAAATCATATCTCGGTTCGCTTGATCAGATTTTTGTTGTTTTGATGTCTGTTTGCTCAAGAAAATGTATACAATTATTATAAATTGGAGTGGGATTCTTATTGTTTTGTGTTTTCAACTGTCTTGGTACTGATAAATGCTTTACAAATTGAGTTAAGCCTGACAACACTGTGCCACAAGTGCCCAGGACTGAGCTAAGGTTTAAATTAAAGTAACCTAACTAGAACTGAAACAGAATAGTGACATTATTACTTGGTGAGGTCTCACAACCACCCCAACAAATAATTCACTTTCATACAGCTTAGCATTACATTTTTGTATTTTAATTGTGCATTGATCTGTCTAATCGTTTGTAGATGAGACATATCAATACACGGCTGCACAAGTTACTACTTTTGCTCTTCCAAATTAACACCTAGGTGACATGCATTAAAGAATGGCTTGGTTTAAAAACTGGGCCAAGACATGACCGAGACAAGACATGAAATGACCTTCATCATGGGGATCAAATAGTCATGTACAAAAAGGATTCACTATAATCACTGCCAAAGCCAGTGAAACTGGATTCTAATTGTGAAAGGTTTTGTATGTTGAGAATAAACATTCCTCTCCATTTGGTGTAAGAATGACTTGCTATCACACTCTCTATGTTTGGTATACACATCCACTTCTAAGTACACAACGTTGGTAAATTAAAAGGACTAGTCACAGGCCCAGTCCCATCTGCACACATAGTGATGGGTAAATATCACACAGCACACTCCCATTATTGCAGAGGGCTTGTCCAGTATGAGCCATTATCTCAGAGTGCTGGCCCATTATCACACAGAGCGGCCTAATATCATGTAGTGCTGGCTGTCCAGTATACATAGCTCTTAAACAGGCAAAATTGTTCTGAGGATCCTGCGGCAGGCCAATTATGGTGCAACGTGGCCTTCCAAACCAATGCAGGGAACTGCATGGATATGGCAGTGTGTCACAACCACAGCACGCTGGTAATATATTTAATTATAATTTACTTATACAAGAGTTGAAGCTCTTCAAATGTTTCATGATGCTAGATGATGCTTGAAAACTTTGCCAATCAAAGGAGGAGGGTGCCGAGGCCTGGCCAAATTTTGCATAATTTCCTTCACATACATTACACAAAATGCCCAAAGAATTACACAAAATTGTGCAGTATTACGCAAAATGCTAATCTGGTATTTTTTGTGTTATTTTTTAGTGCAAACTGCGCCATCACATCCATTTTGGAAACAAGTTTGCATTGTTATGTTTAAAAAAAGGGCAAATTTATGTGTGGCGTAAACAACACTTGTTCACATTTGGTTGCTCGCTTTGTTCCCATGCTCCCACAAAAAGATTTTTACCCGGGCAAAGTCTCAGTTATGCGACTTGGCGTAATGGCATAACCATTAGCCTTTCATGTGAGAATCATAACACAAAATGCTGATTATCACGTGAGAGCATGCCAGTATTAGCAAAATGTTGCCCCTGGTTAAGTGTGCCATGACTACAGAGATATTGTTTTCCCCTCGTTAAAAAGAGAAAGGGAAGGCTCAAACTTCCATCAATCCCTGAGCTCCCCTTTAATTTTGCTGGGAAGTTTTACTGTCACTGTATTTATTGTGTTAATTTTAAATGAACCCCTTGTTTGATTAAGCTTTGTTCCTGAAATGGATCCTAGGGGATTGAGTTATTCATTTCAAGAGAACAAAGTACTTCAAATGAAGTGCCATTGCTGCATTTATTACTAGTCCCTTGGATGTCAAATAGATGAGGCAGCAGAAATTCTCAAAACTAAGAATTAGAATAGGGTCATTGTATATCATTATCCGGGTTCCAGTCTAAATATGCCCACATTATTGATTATTGTACATAATATGAAAATTCAGATGTCTTGCATTTACTATATGTGCAAAGAAAAGCTACACATGTCCAATTTGAAAGATAATATTAAATGTATAATTTTGTACATACAAGGGCAAAACAAATTCTCTACAGATGGCAGAAATCTCTTCAGGCCTGTTAACCCCGGTCTTAGGCACAGCCTAAGTCCCGCCCTCCATCCTAACCTTAGCCTGCAGTTCAAACTTCTTCAGTCCAGTGAGTACCTGCACTTCGTTTTCCATTGCGAGCTCTGGCAGGAGGAAAGGACTGTAATGTTTTACTCTTTGCAATCAGTCTTTCTTTCATGATTGCAATTTATACTGCTGTGAAAATGTTCTCTGATAGAGCAAGCCACTCTTCTGTAGCTGAATATAAATGGGATATTTAGGTTATAAACAGAGTCTGCCCCTCATTGTTGAGTAGTCATGTATAGCCTGAAGTGCTAAGTACAACACTAATTATCATATTTCCTGTATTATCCCTGGTCTACAGGAACTTTCATTCTTAAATGTCCAGCTGTAATCTGTGCAAAATAGTGGTATGACCAAATCATATAATGGTTTTACCCATTCTGCAGAGTGTGTGCAATGTTTTTGGCAGTTGAAGGGCGGGACATGCCTCTAGAAATTCTGGCGCCAGTCCCTTGCTCTCACTAGATAACTCATAACCTCGGAAAACTATACTAAGGAAAGAAAGTTTACACATTCTGACATTTTCTTTATATCTGTTTTCCGCTACAGTTGTGACTGTTAGACTGTGTATACCCTCCCTGTAGTGTCCTCCCCAACCCGGTCTCATGCAAATGAATACTCCTCACAGGGAGCTCTGTAATAGACGTCTTTATTCCTCAGCATATGATCACACACTGCACTCTCATTATATCATAACTATTAATAACCACACCTTGACACCTCCCAGCAGTTACGTAATTCCTTGTTGAGTCTGGCCAGAACCCCAAAGGTCCTAGTGCAAATAGTCTCACAACACTACATCTCCCCCTTTGTTAAATAAAAAGTATGAATAACAGTTGCATCATATTTCTTCAATAAGTCGCTGAGGCGCTCGCACTAGTTGGCCAGATCGGGTGGTATGAGATGGTTGAGATATACTCTGATGAAGGTCGAATTAGGTGCTGGAAGTGCGACTAGTTCCATGTGATGGACTTTACAGGATGCTGCGCCGTCACCATGTGTCCTTTGCACATCACAACCCCCAGAGGATCAACAGTTAATAGAATGCCTGTTGTCTGCTTTTGTTTCTGCTTGACCAGGATCCAGTCACCTTCATTGAAGACTGTTTCCTGAGCTTGTCGACGATGATCAGCACTTGTTTTGATCTGCCACTTTTGAGAAGTATCTGTGACAAGAACCATGTCAGCATTTAAGGATCGGTCTACTGTCGACTGTGTCAGTTTGGTTGCGATGGCTCTCCCACATAGCAAGGTGGCAGGACTCTCACCAGTTGTGGAGTGAGGAGTTAAACAATATGCACAGAGGGCTTGACATAGGACCTGGTATAAATAGATTCCCTCCATCGATGCTCACTGAATTACCCGTTTAAGGATACCCATGAATCGTTCCACAAGACCATTGGCTTGGGGCCACAGAGTTGTGCTCCTTTGATGCTTGACATTTAGTCTGGCCAGAAACTCCTTGAATTCTTTGCTATTGAAAGGTGAACCATTGCCAGATTTGGTAATATCAGGGATACCCCATGCTGCAAAGATGACATCCAGCCACTCGATGACCTTGTCATGGTTTGTTGGTGATAACTCGTCTATTAAAGGAAATCATGAATACTCATCACTGACCACTATGAGATGATGTCCGTTTTTAAAGGCCCAAAGAAATCAACTGCAACTCTTTCCCAAGCATATGCAGGAAGGTCAGACATTGTCAATGGATGCTGCATCACTTTGGGGGAAAGGCAGTTGCAAAGATGGCACTCATTTAGTTCCCTCTCAACTCGCTCATCTAGGCGTAGGAACCACACTCTGTCTCTTAAGACTCTTTTGGTGGCAACAATGCCACAATTTCCTTCATGGGCTAGTTCAATGACTTGCTGTCTTAGGCTCTCAGGTATGATGATTCTCAAGCCTCTCAATACAACACCTTCCGTGGTAATGGACAGTTCATCTTTTGCATTTTGGAATTTTTGAAATTCAACTTTGTCAGCAAAAAGTTGAGCATTTTTCTTCCATAATTGAGTTGAAATGTTGTCTTTGACGATAAGCTAGTTCTTATCAGCATTAGTAGAAGCAATTATCTGTTTAATGGATAGGGCTGCTACTGTGCTGGACCTAACAATAAATTAAAATATACTCCTCAGCTGTTTTGGATGTCGAACTGTGCCGATGTAACGGTACTTGTGAAAAGTAATCAGCAGGGTTTTGATCTTTACCCAGCTTGTGTACAGTTGCATAATCGTACTCTTGCAGTCACAGCCCCCACCTCTCAATGTGATGGGGCATCTTGGCTGTCGGGTTTCCAAAAATAGTAAGCAGCGCTTGGTGGTCTGTAATGATAGTATGAAACATGTTATCATTAGCGTTGATAGCTGAGAATGTAACCCAAGAAAAAAAAACTTCACAGAGGTCTGCAGTGTCCCCCTTAATCACAAAAACTACAGGAGCTCTCACGTTAGGGACTCCATGTTGGAGCAAATGTTGAGTAACCGCTGGGCGGCAATTAGCCACAATTGCAACGCCCATAACCAATAAGGAAAGGATTCAAAAAGGCAGCACAAAAGAAGTTGTAAATCTTTTAATATTCAAGCTTGAAAAACCAACAGAACCAGGTGGTCCCTAAAAACTGTGGAGGATAGATCCAAAACACCACAGACGTCTCAGCAGAATGGTGTGATGGGATTGTGGACAAGCCCAAGCGCTACTCAGGGTTCCTGCAGGTAAGTACCTGACCAAACGTTGGTGGCGCCATGTTGCAGGAATTCTGCTCAGGAACTGAATTATGCTTGGGACCATAGAACATCAGTAGGTAGGGACTGAGTCACCATACCATCTTAGTACAATGAACCCGAGTCCGACTAGCTATAGTGTCTTACTTGCCCTCCTACTCAGATCCAGAGAGACAAGTGAATCGACACCCTAGAACACAACACTCCCGACCCTCTCAGGGATCGGGGTAACAGGACACCCACTTTTGCTCACACACTCGTACTCATCCACACTAAGATATGACAGAGACACAAACAAAGTTTGAAATGTTTATTTAAACTATTGTGCTCTGGAATGCAGTAGACGTGCCACAATCAGAAAACAACTGCCTTGTAAAAATACCATAAGCAGTCAGTAAACCGTATATTATGAAAAGCCCTGTCATATTATAAGACAGGTTAGCCTAACCCACCTCCCCTTCTACTGAAGCAAACTGATTATACAGCAAAGATCTCTGGGAATAGCAGCGGACCCCATACATTAGCATACTCAGATCGACGTCCTACATCTCAGATACAGCCATGATCTTCTCTCTAAGTGTGTGTTACATTGCTTTGCATACCTATATGACAAGGCATACATGCTCATAAGCATTTCTGTGCTGTGTCTAGGTGCTAGTGCCTGACCAGAACAAAATAACAAGGGAAATTGTTGTTTGACCTTGTCTGCTGTGTTCAGACTAAATCACAGGAAAGAACACAATATGAAAACAATGGCAGGTTCTGTGTGAAAGTACAATGTGGCACAAAGGCAAACATTTTTATATAGTAATGTCTGCAAAGCAAATGCGGCCTGTGTCGTGCACAGTTCGGCTAACATAGGGAAAACTACAATGGACCAGGCACGGAACACATGACAATTGGAGGGGCCTGCGGCAGTTCTCCTTGCTGATATCCACAAGGCATTTGATTCTGTAAGTTGGAAATATCTGCTCCTCTACACGGACTTAACAGCGATAGTCCTGGTGCCCGATCGGATCCTTTTCCAATACAGAAGGGGACATGACAGGGTTGTCCCCTGCCCCCCCTGCTGTTCACTGTTGCTATCGATCCTCTGGCAGTTTCGGTGAGGATGGATGCCCAGGTATATGGTTTCATTTTGAGGGAGGGACTCCCCCACAGAATAGCCTTATATGCCAATGGCGCTCTCTTCTTCCTGACTGTCCCTGAGACCTAAGGGCCCTCGTATTCTGCAAATCATGTGCATTTTCGGTAAAACCTCAGGTCTCTACCTTAATGTGTCAAAATCCAAGGTGTTCCGGTTAAGAGGCTGCCCATAGAGCCTAGGTTGGGCGACAGGTTTGATGAATGCCTCGGGTCGGTTCAAGTACTTAGGTGTCTTTGTGTCCCCTGATGCAGCACTGGCATGGTCCCGTAACTTGGAGCCTCTCCTGGCTCACTTGAGGGAGGATTTTAAGGTTTGGTCTGTCTTGCCCCTGTGACTGACTGGTAGGTCGGCAATTTATAAAATGGTATTACTGCCCCCGGTTTCACTACCAGCAACAGAATTTTCATTATGGCATCCCGCAACACTGGTTTCAGAACCTGAATTCCATTCTTAGCGGCTTCCTCTGTTAGGGTGGGGCTCCCCATATTGTCCTCGGTAAATACTTTCCCTCCACCCTCTGTGGGGGTATCACTGCAGCAGATATTGACTCCTATTACTGTGTGTGACACTTGCTGATCATTAGTGACTGGTAGCATGACCTCCGGGGTAATCCCGTCTGAGAAGAAGTGCGCGATGGGGGGCACCACCTTTGTCTTTTATTTATATGGCTGGGGTAATGTCGGTGTTCTCCCTCTGGTGACTAGGGCAGTCTTGAATTTGTGGGGACAATTTCTTCGTCAGATGAGATTGTGGGGGAGGCTGACGGAGTTGACACCGCAGGGCCGCCTACTGCCGCAGGTGACTGCACTAGAAGACTTTCAAAAGTGGAATTTTATAGGAATCTCCACCCTGTGTGACGCCATGTGTGGTACTGTTCTCAGGTTCTTCCAAATCATGCAGACAGAGTACCAACTCCATCACAGTCAATTTCAGCACTATCTTCAAGTCTGCACTGCGCTGACCTCGTACATTTTGGCCCTACCTGATCTCCCTGAATTAAACCCATTGGAGGTTAAGCTCATTATGGGAAATCTATGATCACAAGATTAGCAAATTATATCAGACCCTTCTTTCCAACCAGCCAGATACATTCCTTACCTTCAAGGGGGTGGGCGAGGCCAATATCGGGGTCCTTAAAAAAAAGGATAGGATGGAGGCTTTGGGTGTGCCACAAGAGGCTACCGTTTCTCTCCGGCTTAGGCTGATTCACCTTAAAAACTTTCATAGAGTGTACTATACACACCGTCATTTGTGGCGAATGGGGGTGATTGCCTCAATAACCTGCCTCCGCTGTCAAGCGGCAGACGGAAAATGTCTGCTTACAGTATGTGGTGTCCCTGTGCTGGAACTGTATGGGGTGACGTCTTGCCTTGGTGTACTCATATCCTGGTCGATTCCAATGAACCCAAAACTTATTCTCCTCCATGTCACTGACAATCTAGGTAGCAATAGATACAAGTTATCATTGCTGTTTATGAGGCTGACTCTGACGAAGCAAGACATAGCGAGGGCGTGGAAGGCCTCCCCCCCTTGCAGTCTGCAAGAGGGGAATGGATCATTGCATGGACTTGGAGGTGGCAGTATATAAGGCACGGGATTGTCCACAGAAACACCTCAAGATTTGGCAGGAGTGGGAGGGTTACAGAGGTATTGTGCTGGAGCCTGTCTAATCTCTGGGACAATTGGTGGATGATGATATTCAAATGTCCACGGGCTGAGAGGGAGATAGGAGGGTACAGAACAAGTGCAAAATTAATGTGGGTGTCCTGTATCTTCTTATTGCATTGTGGGCTTGGGTGGGTGGGGCTAGGTGCACAGGTATTTGCTTTTGTTTACGCATGTTTCGCTTTTCCTTTTCTTCATTTATACGTCAGCCCACTGGGCCTTGTTTGCATGTTAAAAATCAATAAAATGTGTTTTGAAAACAAAAAACATTAAGATTTCATTCAAAAAGAGATCGATCTGTTGAACAAGAAAATGAAAAGGAATTGAGTATTGGTCTAGTCTAGGTAAACTGAGTGGTTTCATAAGAACCTAGAGATGATGGACTTAAGTTAACAACAATACTATTAAGTCAAGTAGCAATCACAGAAACACAAGAAAGGCAAGCATGGATCCAGAATGACCATCCAAATGTTATATATCAAGTTTAGTTTACCTGTAAAGACTTTCCCAGCCATCACATGAATCATCATAATTTGGAATGGATTGGTGAAGGTCACCTGTTCCAAGTGCTGTGACAATTTACCTATGTGTCTCTTTTTCCCATGGAAGCGTTACACAATACATATAAGCTGTGCAGCTTTTTTAATCTTCACTGACAGGCCAACATCAAAATGAAACAAAAGAAAGAGATGGAAGGAATCATATCGAACTTTCTAGGAAATGGAGGCGTCCAATACAGACTATGCCATTGCTCTTTCCAATGTCTTCTTGAACTGAAGGTTGAATTAGTCTTGCTCACCTCCCACCACTCAGTCAACCACTGCAAAAAATCCTCTTTGATTGACTATCTGTGCCATGGACACTGGTTTATTTAAGTTAATTTACATTAGCTAGTTTAAGCCACACCACCACACAACAAAAACACGTATCTGAAAAGTAGACTTCGTCCTGACACTCTAGGGAGTTGTCCGGAGGATGATTACTCGCCACACTTGTGATATCACTCCGAATGCCCTCATCAACAGTTATGTTTTCAGGAGCCTTACAATTTTTTGGTATGAAGCATTTATTCATTTTCATCATAATCAATCGTTCCACGTTTCAAGGAGAGAGACTGGCCCTTCTGACGGTAACAATTACCCCAGCTGCACTGAACACAGACTCTGAAAACACTTTGGCAACTGGACATTCTAGATACTTTATTGCCAGCTCCCTGAGTTCTGGACACTGTTCCTTCTTACGGTGCCAGCAAGTCAAAGAGTGTTGATCCAGATACGTTGGGTCATCCAGTCTTGCACCATTTTCTCAATTATTGATGCTGCCCCTTGCTGTACCTGCGTTGCCTGCAGCTGTGCACCTGATTAAACTCCTCCCATATTAAACCAACCCATTGCAGATGTTCGAAGTGAAACCACTGTTGCTGTCAGTTTAGTAGTAG
Source organism: Calotriton arnoldi (assembly GCA_963921515.1). Taxonomy (NCBI): domain Eukaryota; kingdom Metazoa; phylum Chordata; class Amphibia; order Caudata; family Salamandridae; genus Calotriton; species Calotriton arnoldi. The sequence continues at coordinate 16,980 of CAWUFW010013466.1, forward strand.
CCAGTGATTGTGTTCGGTAATGCAGCTATAGTTGTGATGGCATGCTTCTAGAGGATACAGACCCAACACCACTGCCCACTCTGGAGGTTAAAGGCTGCACCTCAGTTCTACCATGGCCTCGAATTTGCAAATGTTCTTCTTCTAGATTACTTGCTTTCCTGACGATTTAAATCATGCATACTGAACCATTCAAAGTTGAGTAGCAATAAAAGTGACAGGAGTTTTTTTGTATCGTGGATTCAGTATGGTGTCTCAGATGTACTCTTGGAAGGACACAATCTCTTTTTCCAGCCTTTGAATAGGATTCAAGGGAAGGATTAAGCTGTTGACCAAAACAGTTGCTTCTCCTGATAAATGTTTGTTCCAACTTTTGCACATTTTGCAGCAGCAGGGGCAACAACTAGATCGCTTAGCTCATTCTATTCTCCTCCTTGCTGACTTGCAGTATCATAATCTCAAAAGGGAGTAGCATTTAGATCAGGCACTCTACAAGCCCCAATTTGATTGTTATGGGTTTTACAGTTGAATCCCTTCTTCTTTGAATTACATAATCATTGATGGGCCTGTCCAATGTGTTGCCACCTCCTGTATAAGGGATTTCACAGAAAATGTATTAGCATGAGGAATGATCTTCAACTGCTTCCAGTCTTTGAAAGAATGAGTAAAATGAGATGGTCCGCATCTAGTTGACTACTTTTTTTTAGGAAGTCCTGAACAGTTAGGTTTATGCCATATGCTGAAGTCTTCACCAGCCATGGCTTTTACAATGTTACTGCCATTGTCAGTAAGAACTAATCCAATGCTCAGACCACTGGGTTGAAGCCATTTGTAGACTTCGGCATTAGATTCGTCCAAGATGTTGGCAGCTGTATGTGATTTTTACATGGTGAACATTGCAAATGCTTCATGCCTCCAAATGCCATAAAAAGCATCATCAGTGGTGAGACTTGCAGGTAGCCGTTGTTTCACTCCCTTGAAAGAGATTTAGTGTGAAGTGGCAGACATGTAATCTGTTGCTTGACAACAGCTCCACATGTCCATCGTGAGGTGGATGAACCGAATAGCACTCTCCATCATAGCTTCAGAAGCCAATTGCAGCACTTGAAGATATAGCTCTGACACAGCAGCACTGGAAAAATATGTCCGGCTTTCAACCTTCCTTTTAGCTCAGATGTGCTCCCAAATTCAACCCCTGACCTATCACGAAAATAAAGGGTTGGAGTAAAACATTTTGGCCAGCTTTCTATTGTATAAATGGAGTTTCTCATGAGTTGATAGTATGGCAACTCCTTGGAGAACACAGCTTAATAGTTGATTGTTGTGACTGTTTCTTTGTGATGCTTCCACTAGTTTCTTAGAGGGAGCAGTTAGGTTGCTTGGGCACTTTGGGGTGATGGTATCCCTGTGCCCCTTGTGCCATTCTAAGGTTGCATGGGTGGTGACTGCACCATACAAACGACAATCAAAGCACTGCTTCAGAAGATGCTGACATCTTCTTCTCCCTCACTACCACCTCCTCCTAGCAGATTTATTTTTTCTTCTCTCTCATAACAAGAGCTATGTTTTAGAGGTGCTCTTCCCACACAATTGAGTGCTGAATTTTCAGATGGGCCAGTTGGCCCCTGATACCATAATGTCTACCTGGCTTACCACAACAAACTATTGGGCAGATTTACAACCCCCCTGCGCCACCAGTACGTCACTTTTTGTGACAAACTGGAGGCGCATTTCACTTCCCTATATTTACAAGGAGAGGAAAAGCCACCCTGCGTGACTTTTCCTCTCCTTGTAAATATGGCCCCTTCACACGCAGCACTTTGCGTGGAAGGGGCGTTCCATGGGTGTTGCTGTGGGTGTTCCCACACAACACCCATGGAATGAGAAACATTTCCAGATTTACGAGGAATCGTAAATCTGGAAATGCGTGTCAGTGCTACGCCTTCCCAGGGGAGGCATAGCGAGGCGCAACGAGGAGAAATGTTTTCATTTCTCCTCGTTTTTTCCTCTTTCAAAGCGTGCTGAATTCTACAGCATGCATTGAAAGAGGAAAATGCCTGTAGTGATTGTTCTTGGGCAGGAAGGTGCCCCTTCCTGCACAAAAACAATCTCCCCACGACGCAGGCATCCTTGCACCATGGTGCAAGGGTGCCTGCGCCAGCACATGGCTGCAGTTTGTGCGCCAGCGCAGGGGAGAGCACAGGAATGCAACATATTATTGTAAATATGTCGCATTCCTGTGCTTCGGAAGTGCCGCAGTGTGGCGCAGCCAAAGGGCTTGTGTTGCCGCGCTGTGGCACTTCCTTGTAGATCTGCCCCTGAGCTTGTGGCAAATTGAGCATTCTGCAATATGCTCCACACGTTGTAATGTAATAAATTGGGTTATTAGTCAATGGGATTCACTACCCTCCTGAAGTAACAATCACAGTCAACCTACTGCTAGCTATGGCACAGAGCAGACAGGTTTAACTTAGGGCAATGTGTAAAATATTTATACATTACCAAAACAGTAATATGGTTAAAACACAACACAGTAAAAATCCCACACCAAATAAGCAAATTAGAGCAAATATTAATAAATACAATGACACCAAAACAGCACAAATCCAATAAGATATATATTTTTAAAGTTTTAAATTGAAATAGCACCAAAAAGTGTTAAGCTCCAACTTCGGTCAGCTGGTCATTGTAGAACAGGATTAGGGCATAATTTGAGGCTGACAAAGATGGAGCACGGGTCAGATACTGGAACTAGGTTCAATTCAGTCAGGAGTTGTACCTTCCGACTTAGGGGGTGATTTAAATTATGGCGGGTGGCCAACCATTCCACCGTTCGGTCATGGGGACAGAGTAAATTACTCCATCCATATGGCAGCAGGGCCGCTCTTGGAATTTACAAATGACAGCCAAGAAGGCATCATTTATAAAAGCATTGTCAGGAACCGCCATCATGGCAGTTCCTGTAACAGCATTTTACTCTGTTCTATGGAGCTGTTTCAGCAGGACGGAGCTCTGTAGCACAGAGTATTTTCTTTTTCTTTGCAAAAATAATATCCTAAAATTGGATTTTAATTGTGTAAAGGAAAAAATTAACGCTTCCCTCACCATGGAAGGGGGAGAATTATTACAATCTAAAATGGTGAAACCCTTCTCCCCTTGCAGACTGTGTGTCAACCCAGAGATGTTGCCAGCATAATGATCAGCCCGTACTCTGTGGTAACTCCAAACCAGTTATGGGGACAGCTTTCCGTCTGTTGGGATTGGTGCCTGCCTGACTAGGGGAACAAAAGAAGGGACCTGTTCAAGTGTCATATTTCAACTGCCTTTGACAGGAGAGCCCCATTTGTAGTAAACAAAGTTAATGGGCACAGCCCAAATGGTCATCCTGCCAGAGGAGACAAAACACCTCCGACACCCAGGCCTCTATCACTGGTCTGGGAGCAGTTTTCATGCCTCATTCACAGACATTCATCATCAGGGTGACAGTTGAAAGGCTCATGTAAATGACCATTTAGGAGTTTCAGGTATGGAAAAGGTACCTTTCTAAAACTTACTTATTCCTAATAGTTATCAAACATCTGACTTCTCCATTAAGTTCGGTTTGTCGTTAATATTGTTGAAGCATGTTTCTAGCTGGTCCCCACCCTGTGATAGCAGAATTTGTATTTAATATTGCTTCCCGGTGTTTCATTATGGGCTTGCCAGCCTTCCTACATCAATACACCTTTTGGGTGCTAGCATTGCATTTCTTCACATCATACTTTTAAATACCAGGTACCCTGCCTTGTGGGCTAAAAGGCCTAGTTAGGGGTGATGTATTAATATTTAAAAGGAAAGTTTTGACATAGAAAAAGGGTGTTTTGGCAGGTCCTAAAACTGCCCCTGTCAGGCTACAATGGTAGGCCTGAATCTATGTTTGCCTGGTTACTTCAGTGAATGGCACAATAGGTGCTCCTTTTCACTAGAGGCATTTAACGTCCAGGCCCTTGTGTACTTTGTACCATATACCAGGGATTTATAGGCAAGTTAAATATTGAAATTAGAGGTAGCCCAATTCAACCATGTTAAAATGGGAATCACATGCACTTTACCTCTGGTTAGCAGGGGTAAAGTGTACAGAGTTCTAAAGATAGCAAAAACATAAAGGGCATAAATTTGAGGGTACATCATGCAAAAGATGGTTGGTCCCATAGTTAAAAAATTCTAAACTGGAGAGGGGAAGCTTTATTATTGTGCCAACACCTGAAGAACTTGTTGAGATGGAGCAGGGCAGTAAGGTGGTCCTTTCTCTAGGGCAGTCAGTGACTGTAGTAAGAGTGGTGGTTCCTACTGATTTTTGTGGTCTTCTTGAAAAGATAAGAAGCAGGCGTTATTGATAGAACTACATGACTTGGAGCAGGTTGAAAAGAGGTGAGCTTTACTTCCTCTGTGCCACTCTCCAAACTACAATCACTGGCTAATCATCACCTTTCTATCTTTCAAGGCTTTTGGGAACCTTCCTGTGCCCTCACGGTGGGTCTTGTCAGGTTCCAGTCCATGTCAATATCATCGGACTGGAAGCTTGGGGAGTGTTCTTTCTTTACCTTGCCAGAGATCGTAAAACTGACATGTAAATGGAAGAGCAGTTAAACAACATACTGCTCAGCAGCAAGCTCACCTGTCTGCTCTGCTTCTAATTCTGAAAAATCAACTGTTGCATGTTGTGGCTCCTGTTGTTGACATTCCTGTGAAGATTCGATGTGCTGCTGAGACAAATCGACTTCAGACTCGCTGCTAGTCTCCATGATTGGGTGGGAGTCGAACCCCAATAATCTCCTGAACCTGAATATCAAATGAATCCCAATTTTTACCTTATGCAGTTCAGCACCACAAACTGAGTTCTAGATCAAAATGAAGTTTAAAAGATTTAATACAGTGTCGTTAATAAAACAATACAAACAAATACATAATTTTGCTATAAAACCTGAGAGATACAGAAATATAGAATCATAAATCACTGCAAACAGTAGTCAATTATTCAAGCTCCCTCTTTGTTCAAAGTGTCAAACTCATGAAAAGTGCTGACAATCTTAGAATAATCAAACATAGTCTTGGGAGGAAAATGAGAAGTCACCCCTGATTCTTCAAAACCAGGTTTTTTTTTACACATTTATGCATATTAATTGATTAAACTGCAAATTCTGCACGATAGGATCATGGCTAGGTTGCACTGGCAAATCAAAAACAATTTAGAAAAGTTCTTAATGCTAACCCATTTCATAAGGTAAGAGAAATCTTCAGCTTGCTTCCACAGCATCTGCACTCTGGAGATGTAAAACCCAATATGAGGCAATTCTTAACCATAGCCCATAGAATCATTTTTTTCTGTATGCTTACATCAGAACATTCAGCAGAAATCCTTCAAAATGATGCATCAGATACACAATAGAAAGTTTCATTCCCAATACATGCTTTTTATTACTACAATCCATGTATGTCATTGTGCTTTGTGTTCCATGGAAACTGTAGGGCAAGAAGATTTGCAGCGGGCTACTGATTGGGAAGGGGAAACGAGCAGGAGCAAGATGTGCAGTACACCAGAAACTGCATTCATTTTAAAATAATGGCATCTTGCCTAAAAATGTGGCATAACTATACTACATTTTTTTATCACACTTCTAAATGAAATAATCATATCGTTCCAAGTACAAAATCATTAGTTCGTCCATTACGGCCATATGCATTATTAAATTACAAATTCACACAAATAACGACACCTGAAATTGTACATTTTCAGCACCTGTATACCCTCACGAGTGACGAGCAGCACTCTACAAATTCACCTTACATTACCTCAGAAAAGAATTTAACAACCTTCCCCCTTTGATTATTTTTTAATAATCACTAAAAAAAATTAATACACTTTATTAATCTGCTATCAGTTCATTGATTATTCAAAACCTTCATCTTCTTAGGTAATTGTACATTTTCCTCCAATTGCTTTATTTGTTGATACATTCGGTCCTTGTAGTCATCTGATTACACACCCATTGACCTTTTTCTGTTTCTCAATTTATTATATCTCCTATTAATGTTACTATGTCCATTAATTATACACTCTAATAATTTCAGGAAATGCTATAGAGTAATTGCACAAATAATCACTTTGAATATAGGAGTTAGATCTGATTGAAGAACACCACCACCAATTTTACCCAACCAGTCCCATACCTTACCAAAGCTACTCCCTAGCTCTCTTATCCTGGACAGGTGAGAAAATTAGTAGTCAGAGATGCGTGTTCACCTTCAGGCTAGTTCCCCCTAAGGTGGGCTACCTGATGTAGACACGAAATTTCAGAGTCTGCCATCTATGTGATGGCAGAATTAGGAACTCTGGGACAGGGCTATGACCCACTTCCCACAGGGCGCGTAGTGACCACAGGAGTAAGTAGCTCATTGGTTACTACCCTACATTCCCCAAACACCCCTAAATTTAGTATTTAGTGGAGTCCCTGCCAACCTGAAAAAAGAAGACAGACACTCAAGAGTTGCAAAAGCAAGAACAGAAGACCAGCAACTGACTTGGTGCCAACCCTGGCGGCCCGCCTGCTGTCCTCTGCAATTGCACGTAATGCGACTCGTCCTGCAGCTGCCTGTGCCTCCAAAAGCCTGGAAGGGCTTCCAGCCTTCGACTAAGACCCAGGAACTCCTGTGGAGTACCAGAGCAGCTCCCCTGCTTCCTTTCGGAAGTAAAAAATTATCTTTGGAGAAAGTGGACAGAGACAAATTTATTTCAAAATATGTTTATTGAAATTTTTCTTCAGAGAGTGCGATACAAAGCAGTACATAGGCAACATCAGTCGCAAAAACATTCAGCCCGGGTGTACAGATTGCTCATGAAGGTTACAGTTTGCCACAAGGTCCGTGGCAAGTGAATCATGCAATAATACACAATGTCCTTATAAAGTATTGTAGTCAGGCCCATGTTGCTGAGCATCAATCAGCCCTCCCGTGATAATAACATAGAAAGGAAACTTATCTATACCTAAAAACGAACAAAACTGTGATGTCATGGTGCAAATTAAAATAACGTGAGCAGGAAGACTGGGTCACCAGGTCTGCTATTCAGGTGCCCTGTGCGCTGTTCAGTGGTCTCGTCACTTTGATGTGATTAAATAAGGAACAAGTGTAGGGCCCTAAGCCGGGGACTACATGCTGTCAGGGGGAGCCCCTCAGATAAATAGCCTACCAACGGAGCCCAAATGTAGTCAAAGCTTTTCCTCTTGTCCTCAACTACATCCGCCATGCGCTCCAGCGCCAAAACTCTCCACAGTCTCGCGTGCCATTGGGTCAATGATGGGGCCTTTTGATTTTTCCACGCAGCCGCAATGGCCATTTTTGCTGCCCCCAGGCAAAGCCACATCACTGATTTATCGCCCTGTGTTTGACGTTTCAGTTTGGGATCACGGACCCCCAACAAGACCTGTTCCATGGAACTAGGAATAGGATAACCTAGGATAAGCTTAATTTGGGACAAAATGTCCTTCCAAAACGGTTGTATGGAGGGGCAGTCCCACCAAATATGCCTGAAATCGCCCAACATCCCACATCCCCTCCAGCACCTGTCTGACGAACTGGGAAAAATCTTGTGTAGTTTTTGAGGGTATAGGTACCAGTCGTACATAATTTTATAGTGTGCCTCCCTGAGGTACATGGAGCGATTGAATTTCACTATATCTCTGCCTAAATGCTCCCATTGCTTATCGTCTAAGGGAGTAGCCCCGAGTGCGTCCCAAAAGCGTTTGAAACGTGGGGTCGATCTGGGACTCATCGCTTGTATGAGAGCATATAAGTATGAGATACAACCTTTGGAAGAGGACCCTGATTGCGCAAACTTCTCGATGGGGAGCAGCTCCCTGGTAGCGGCCCGCCGTACCAGGGGCTGCTGCACCCAGTGTTTCAGCTGCAAGTAGTGATATTCCTCTTTAGCAGTTAAAGCAAATTGCTCCTTGCATTCCTGAAAAGTGAGGAGCTCACCTCTGTCAAACAAGTGTGAAATCATATGGCAACCGCCCTCCCTCCAGGCTTCAAAGGGACCCTCGTGCAGCGCAGGGGGAAATGCTGCGTTGAAATGTATGGGCGTGTGAGGAGAGGGGAAAGTCGTGAGGTGCAATCTTTTGGTAAGTATATCCCAGACCTTGAGTGTGGTGACGTAGGCGTGCTAATGTAGGCATTGAGTGGTCTGTCCTGCTTTGGTTTCCATAGAAGATCCCAAATGGTGCGTCCTGTTATCTGTCTGTCTATATGTAACCAGTGCTTCTCCGAAGCCCGCAGTGACCACTCCGTAATTACCCGCATTTGTGCTGCCCGGTAGTAGGCCTGAAAGTCCGGTAGTGCTAGACCACCGTCTTCGCGCGGTCGGATGAGCAACTTGTAAGGAAGGCGTGCCCTGTTTCCCTGCCAAATAAATTTGGTAAGCAAATGTTGCAACTCCCGAAAGAGACCCCCTCCACGGGAATAGGCAAACCCTGAAAAAGGTAGAGTAGCCGGGGGAGAACATTCATCTTGATAGCGTTAATCCTACCCAGCCAGGTGATATAGGCCACACTCCATTTACTCAAATCCGTCCTCAATTGTTGCAAGAGGGGGAAGTTAGCCTTATATAGATCCCGTATTTTAGGAGTAAGCTTAATACCTAGGTAGGTGATGTCCTTAGTAGTGCAGCGAAAAGGTGACACCTCTTCGACCCTGCGCCATTCGACTCTGGATAATGTCAAGTTCAGTAAGAAGGACTTGGTCAGATTAATCTTGAATCCCGCCACCTGCTCAAACGCCTTCAGCTCTTCATGTATAGCTGGAAGAGAGACAATAGGGTCTGACACTGGGAGAAGCACGTCATCCGCAAAGAGCGAAATTTTATGCTCGTCTCTGCCAAAACGGATTCCCTGAATCTCTTGATTTCCTCTGATCCTGTGCGCCAAGGGTTCCATGCTCAGGACAAAAAGAAGGGGGGACAGGGGGCATCCCTGTCTCGTCCCGCAAGCCAGATTAAAGGGAGAAGACGCAACACCATTAACAAGGACCCGAGAGCTGGGAGAATGATAGTTAGCGCGAACCATTCCTATAAAGGTTTCATTGAAGCCAAAACGCTGGAGCACCCTAAATAAAAAAGACCATTCCACGCGATCAAAGGCTTTCTCCGCGTCTAGCGAGAGAAGCGCTGCTGGTATGTTTTTCTTTCGGGCTTTTTCAATAATATGGATGATGCGTCGCAAATTATCATGGGTCTGTTGTCCCTTAATAAATCCGGATTGATCCGGATCGATAAGACCAGGAAGAACGGATTCGAGACGGGTGGCCAGTATTTTGGAATAAATGTTGGCGTCTAGGTTTAGGAGAGCAATCGGGCGGTAAGACGAGCAGGCGGAGGGATCCTTACCAGGCTTAGGAAGCACTGCCACTATCGCCTCTCCCATGGAGGGAGTAACTTGTTGCGTGGAGGCTATGATATTAAATAGAATAGTGAGGAAGGGCACGAGCTCCGGAGCAAAGGTACGATAGAAGTGGGCTGAGAAGCTATCAGGCCCGGGAGCTTTCTGGAGTTTAAGGGAGTCAATCGCTCTCTGAACCTCCTCGGCGGTTATAGGTTTCGCCAAGTCTTCATTAGTGTTAGCCCCTACCTGAGGGAGTTCCAGAGAATCCAAATATCCCGAGGGATCCCAATCCCCCGGAAGCTCCGACGTGTAAAGAGTTTTGTAGAATTGTTCAAAAGCCCTCGCCTTCCCCTCCTCTGACCTGTGAGCAATGCCTCCCTCATCAACAATAAGTTTGATGTATTCCCTTTCCTGCTTGGCCCGTAGCTGACGCGCCAATAAGGACCCCACTTTATTCCCTCCCTCTTAGCCCCTGGTTTGTAAGCGTAGGATGGTTTTCTCCGCTCTATTAGTATAAATAGCTTGTAATTTCCCCTTTAGGGCCGTGACTTTCCGCAGTGCCGGAACAGAGGGATTGGCCTTGTGGGCCTGCTCTGCAGTCGTTAATTCTTTTTCCAAGTTAAGGCGCTCTTCACATTGTTGAGAACGCAAAGAAGTGGCCAGTTCAATACACTTGCCCCGGACTACTGCTTTGAGAGCGTCCCAGGTAGTGGCATATGAAGTAGCTTCAGGGTCATTTAGATGAAAAAATTCCCTTATGGTCTTTCTAAGGTCGTCACGAAGAAGTCTATCCCTGCATAGGAAATTAGGGAAATACCAACGCGCTTGTTTTGGGCGCGGGTTCGGCCAAGTGATTGTCATCTCCAGGGGTGCATGATCCGAGAGGCAAATCGGGTGAAACTGAGTTCGTAGCACAGAGGGGAGCAGGGATTGACTCATGAAGATGTGATCAATTCGGGAATAAGTTCTGTGGGAATGAGAAAAGAATGAGTAGTCGCGCAACGTGGGATTAGCATCTCTCCAAGCATCTATCAGCCCCATTAGCTGAAACTGTGAGCGCAGCGCCTTTCCAAATGCCCCTCCTGTTGCCCTTTGTGTGTGCGTTGTGTCCATGCTCAAATCCCAGACTAGATTAAAGTCCCCCATGAGTAAAATGTCCCCTCGCGCAAAATTCTCCAGGGTCAGAAGGAAGGAGAGAATGAAGTCCTGCTGACCCGTATTGGGAGCATAAAGAACTGCGAATGTACATTGGCGACCTCTAAGTGTCCCCCGAACCATAATGTACCTCCCCTGTTTGTCGGTTTTAGTGTCCTGGGCCTGAAAGGGAACTCCCGAGTGGAACAGCAGCGCCACCCCATTTTGTTTCGTGGAGTGTGAAGAACGGAATATGAGGGGATAAGCCCTGTGGCGTAGTCGGTGCTCCTCTGACTTTTTGAGGAGCGTCTCCTGAAGAGCCGCCACCTGGAAATTATGATCTATCAGGTATTTCCAGAAGCGTTGGCGCTTATTAGGGGAATTCAATCCCCGGGCGTTCCAGGTAAGAGTTCTAACTGCCATCGTCACCTAGTAGGTAGTTGCGCCCTCGGGGTGAAGGGCTCTGCTGAAAAACCGCTCGTGTACCCCCGCCCCCCACCCCGCCCATAAACAATGATAAAAGAAAAAAGCACCATGACATCGAATTAACCTAAAGAACCAGAACAGATATGTAAAATGAGTGCAAGGAATCCCCTCCTAGAGGGGAATCCCGACAATAAAGTACACTCTAGGAACGATACCATTTCCATTCCACCTGCCCTTAACATAACAACTAACAAGGCATACAATCCAGAAATATTCCCGCCTAGATAACAATTATCCCTGGAGTTTAGCTCCTCATAAGAGGTATAGATATTAAGAGTCTCCAGCTACCACTCAAGATGACCAGAAAAAAAAAAAAAATTGCAAGTCTGTTGCCACCACCACCTCCCGCCCGGAGCTCTCCACCCACAATGTGGATATAACAGACCCCCTGACCTTTCACCGCAGAAATAGTGTCCTCACATGGTGCCCCTGCCAAGCGCTGAGTTCAAGGCATTGTGTAGCGTCTAGGCATCCGGGACCTACTCAGATAGTGGCAATGCAAGTCTTCCGCTCCATCCAGCTCTCCACTTCTTCATCGTGCTGCCCCCTTAGGGTGGAGAGGGGGAGGACAAACCTCCCTCAGTGTAACAGAGGGATCAGACAAAGAAGCTTCCTGACAATTGTGCTTCTAACTAGGTCAGTTGAAGGGCCTCCCGTGGGTCCCTATGCACTATCCTTAAGCTGGTGTCTTCGTGTTTCTTTTACCCACTCTACGCCATTGACCTCCAGAGTTCCGATTAGATTGACTCCCCCCGTCCTGACTCGATGAGGTTGTAGGGAGCTCCAAACCCAACAGATCTGTCGCCTTCGAGAGTTCCACACAATGATGTTGCTTGTTGAGCCATTCGAAAGTGATCCCAAAGGGGTATGTCCATCTGTATCTGACTTTCTTCTCCCGTAGAAGATCAGTGACTGGGCGGAACTGCTGACGTCGCATGAGTGTGGCCTGCGCGATATCTTGATAGAGCGTGCATGTGGCATTTTGGAAGGTGATTGTTTCTGCAACCCTAGCCTTTTGCAGGACCAACTCTTTGACCCTAAATGAGCTGAATTTCGCCAGGATGTCTCTTGGGCATTGATTCTCCCCCGGCAGTCGCGGTCCAACTCTGTGCACTCTCTCCAACCGTACTTCAGGGCCATCCTCCCCCAAAGCTGAAGAAAAGAGGCCTACCATAAATGCCTCCAGATCCGGGCCCTCACAGTCCTCCGTCAAGCCTCGGACTCTGATGTTGTTGCGGCACGAGCGATTTTCCAAATCTTCGCACTTGAGTAGCGTATCTCGCAATTGGCCACGCAGCTCCGCCGATCCGTCCTCCAAGGACTTAATCTTGTCGCATACTTCCTGTTGTTTCGCCTCTAGATCGAGAGTGCGTGTGCCCACTGAGTCAACATCTGTTTGCACGGCCGCCATCTTCTCCCTCACCTCTGCACGAAATGTTGCAAAGGAGGCCTCCATATCAGCTTTAATGTCCGCTCTGAGGTCCGTCCGCAGCTCCTGCTTAAACTCTCGAAGGGAAGCCATTAGGTCATCCCGTGTTAGCGCCATGGTAGCCAATCTTGGCGTCGACCCCTCCTCTGTCGCCCCTGCTCCTGTCGATGCAAAATAGTTGGAGACCTTGTTGCTGGGAGCCCTCTTGGGTGGCATAAGGGGATCCTCCACCCGGGCCGCACTCGGTCGCCCCTTCCGTCGCGTAAAATCAGAGCACCTCAATGAACCCCAAGTGGGGAGCTCCTCGCTTACTCTCGTGCTCGCAATCCCCATCTCCTCGTCACCACCAAGCGCTTAATCAGAGCTGACCTCCTTGGACACCCAGCCGAGCGACATAGAAGGTACTACACAGATGACCATGAGCCCAAATGTTGCCGCCTCCTGATTGCCAACTCGGGATCTAGTGGGCCTCCCCAGCGGCGCCAAGTCCCCACGCGTGAGTGCCCTGTGCTGGCTGTGCGACAGAAGAAGTTGCCTCCGCGGCGGCCATGTCAGAGTCAGGCATCGACCACCGAGTGAACTCTGATGGGACTCTCGGCCTCAGCGCCGCTTTCCACCTCAGCCCGTCAGAGTACCTGGCTGAAAGACCGCAGGAGGAGGGAAGGCACCCAACTCTTCAGGAACACCAAAGGGTCAACGGCGCTGTGATGAAGGGCCCGTGGCAGATTAAGGACCGTCAGCCACCGTGTGGCTTGAATGCTGGCCAGAAGCAGGATGTGCGCTGCACAAGACAAAGAGGAGGCCCTCAGGATCAAGGCCCCTCGCGTCGTCGGATCGCAAAAGGTCCGTAGCGGCCACCCGCCATTTTGTGAGCATCCGAGTTTGGACCCGCACCACGCCAAGTACTCTCACCGGGGGCAGCAATGGAGCCGATGCAGTGCGGCGGGTTCCCCTGCAGGTAGGCCCGCCTCAGATCCCGGAAAACAACAGCGGGAGGGGGCGCGAGGGCCGCTTGTCCGCCTCTGGAAGTTCTGTGTTCAGGCGGCCGCCATGTTCTCCGCCTCGCGATCGCGCGTCCCCCCTTTCCGCAGAGCTCCTCCGTCGTGGAGCCGGGGTCGGCGCCCGAACAGGGTGGCACCTTGATGTCTCCGCCACCTCTACATCGCCGGGAAAAGCTCCGTTGCTGTCTTAAAAACGCCTTATCTCGCGTTTATTTCAGGGCCTGGGAAGGAGCCGATCGGATTCACGTCCGATCGGCCATGATGGTTGGCCATGCCCCCCAGAGACAAATTTAATCAGAGAAAAAGCTCATGTTCAAGTAGGAGCTCAGACCTGGGCTAAAGCCAGAACCAATAAGAAGCAGACTGAAGTGTAAACTTGCAGTTGAAAAAAAGAAAGTAGAAGACTTTCCAAGAGAACCTGTAAATGAAAGCATTGTGAGCCAGAAAGAAATTTGAGAGACAATTGAATCCAGAAATTAGAGGGAATCACAAGTTGCTAAAAGACCAACTAGAAGGAGAATTCCAAATACAAAATACATCTTGCCTGTGTATCTATCTGCAGTATCTGAAGAAGAAGCAGATGAAGCTGAGGAGGATTACTTCCGAATGAGCAAAACTGAGGAAGAGCTACCCTGCAGAGTGCAGTTAAAACCCTGATTATCCAGTATTGATAAAGAAGATTCATAAAAGAATAAAATGTGATTTTTGACATAGACACTGGCCTAGATAGTTTTGACAGATCGCCAAAAGTTTTGAAACACAAACTTTACAAAGACTGAAAAGCTGCTTATTGTTTTCTTTGGTTTATTATTGTTGTAACAACGATGTCAGGCAACGACTGCATACATGCTCAGCAACATGTCATAATCCTGTATTTTACCAATACTTTAAAAAGATTCTAACTAAACTATCCCTTCCTGTATGAGTCTAATTATGCAAATATTTGCACACGGGCTGACACATTGGATATGGTAGGGCATATTTCTTTTCTAAATTAACATACAAATCCTAATAATTTATTTATAGCACAATGTTTTCCATTTTTTTTCTCATTTTCAGGAGCACCCTCCAGCAAGCCCCTCAATTCACTTAGAGACATTTGCATCAAGTCCATAAAGAAACAACTCACATTGTTTGAATTCTGTACACTAATATTTGTGGAATCACCATTTTCTTCTTGTCAAACAATTATCCCTTCTTGAAGGGCACACTATTCGGCCATCTGATCTGAATATTTGTTTCCCAAAGTGGTCATATTGTTTCCAGCATTATGGGCTATGCACAGCAACTTCTTTTGGTTTCTGAATTGCATTCAACAAATCCAAACTATATATTCCATTTTTGATTAGAGCTCCTGAAGATGGCATAAATCCCCTTTGTGATCATAGCCATCCATAATTCTGAACAACACCAAATCCATACTAGCTGTCTGTATAGATTGTCACACTCAAATTTTCTGACAATTCGCTAGCTCTCATTACATCAATTAATTCTACTACTACCGCTGATGTCACATTTGGTAAGGAGGATGCCTTGATTGCCTCTGTGATAGAGCATACTGTATAAGCAGCTCTCAATACTCAATATTGGTCTCTCAACCAAGAACCATCAACAAATAATATTAGATCTTGGATCCAATGGAACTTCTTTTATGTTGGGCCTTCATTTTGTGCATACTTCGATCACCTCTATTCAGTTGCGCTCCAGGTCACAATAATTTTCATCTTCCCTGTCTTCACAAAATGTAGGACATTAGATTACTGGTTGAAACTCTACTCAAGCAGCAACCACAATTCTTCCCAGGGTGAAACACAAGTAAACAAACCCCAAATTAGCCTGTGCTTAACCCTCTGATAGCTTGGCACAAAAGAAATCAGGCTTAATTTGGAGGCAATGTGTAAAGTATTTATGGAGCACTTCAAACAGTAATAAAGTGAAAACACAACACAAGGAAAATCCCACAGCAATTTAGAAAAATATAGCATAATTTATTAAATTATCAGAGACCGAAATGACAAAAATCCAACTAGTAGAATCGGAGATATGCAATTTGAAATGTTTAGGTAAAAACAGTGCCTAGATGCACAAATCGCAAAATGTAGTTATCTGGTTGCGCCGGACTAGGACAAAGTCACAAGTTCAGACTGACTGCGATGGAGTGCGAACCAATTATAAGGGCCAAGCTAGGCCCACTGAACAAAGTACTTTAAATCCTGGTTGCAGAACATTGCGAGATCCCACGTCGAGGGTGCATCGTGCAGTGGCAGTTTCTGATGAGTTGATCACTGTAATGCAAAGTCCTGTGTCGAGGATGCATCAAAGACACATCACACAGAGGCAATTCTGAGGAGCTTCGGGGCTGCGATGCAAGGTCATGCGTCAAGGAGGCATTGCGCAGCGGTGTTCTAAAGAGCTGTGGGGTCCTGTATCGGGGATGCGTCACACAGTGGAGGTTCTGATGCAGAGCTGCCAGGAGATGCATCGCACTGCATCAGTTCTGCCCATAAGAATACAGCTGTACTGATAGAGCACCTTCAGACCCACTTCCAGGGGTCCAGGACTGGGGTGGGACCACTTGGGGCAAGACCCACAGCAGGCAGAGTCCAGGTGCAGGGTATAAGGTGGTTAGAGCCTTTTCTGTTCCTAAGGCTTTGATCAAGAGGCCAGCCAACAAGCCCTTGGAGTCACTCTGGTGGTCCTCGGTTCAAGATGCAGGTCCAGTCCTTCTCACTCAGACAGCAGCTCAGCAGAGGGCAGGGCAGCAGATTAGTGGTCCTTCTTGAATCAGAGCAGCACAGCAGTCCTTCTGAGTTTTCCACAGACCCAGAGGCGGACTGTAGAGCTGGGTCTGAGGGTCCACTATTTATCCTTGGTGCCAGCATTGAAGTAGGAGAGGTTTCTAGGGGGTTCCACCCCCAGAGGCGTTTGAAATGTCATTACTCTCTGCCCTGGCCCCATATCATCTGGGGTACAAAAGACTATTGTGAAACCCTTTGTGGGTGTGCTGAGACAGAGTCTTTGTGATGTGTAAGTGTTGTAGCTGACAGCTTCTCCCACCTATCAAGCCCGAGATAGCCCATCCTGCCAACACCTATCCCCCCTTTGTCTCACAGTTCTTTAGAGACCAAACTCAACATTCCTACCTGCTCCCAATTGAAAGTTATCCCTTATTAAATCTAATAAAGTAACCCAATGTTATCCTAATGGAGAGGCAGGCCTTGCAGTAGTGAAAAACATATTTAAGGGTTTTTCACTACCAGGACATGTAAATGTTTTAAGCATATATCCAACTTTTTAAATGCATGGCACCCTGCCCTTTGGGCTATTTAGGGCCTTTCATAGAGGTGTCTAACATGTATCAAAAAGGAAGGTTTAGGCCTGGAGAAAGGTTTATTTTGCCAGGTCAAAATGACGGTTTTTAAAACTGCACACACAGGCTGTAGTGACCAGTCTGAGACATGTTTAAAGGGCTATTTAAGTGGGTGGCACAATTCAAGGTGCAAGCCCACATGCAGCATTTCAATTACAGGCACTGGGTATATTTAGTACCATTTTACTAGGGCTTCCAAGTAAATCAAATGTGTCAATTGGGTGTAAGCCAATTTATCCATGTTTAAAGGAGAGAGAACAAGCACTTTAGTTCTGGTTAGCAGTGGTAAGGTATGCAGAGTCCTAAAGCCAACAAAAATAAATTCAGCAAAAATAGGAGGAGTAAGGCAAAAAGTTTGGGGGAAGACACCCTAAGGCTGACAGGTCTTCAAAAACTTATTGAGAAGTTGGAAGCAATGTTGCTGAATTCAGGACATTACATCTCCAAATTGAGATGTTTTCTGCTGCAAGAATAGTTTGCTCATAATGTGCCAATCTACTCTTTGTTATGTGCTGTGTTCTGATCCTTGTCAAAAAGATCTCAACTGAATGGGACATAGACAATTGACATATGACCCATCACATTCCTTCATTTGTTCACTCGCCAAACAAACTGCTGCAACCGATTTCAAATATCCCAGAACACTAACACCTACTGGATCCAAACAGCAACAAGAACAAAGCAGTGTAGGCTAGCAATGGTCACACCAGTAAAATTTACATATTACTGGATAACAAATATAAGCGCTCAACTAATTATGAACCTGCTGCTAAGGAATCAGGGTGCCAACAAATTTAGAAACAAACTGAACAAGGAGTGCTCTTATCTATATTATATAAATCCTCTTACGGAATATTACAAAAAACAACATATACAAAAACTTCCTTCCTTCAACAAAGATTTTTTGAAATAACATTCAGATCATCTTATCACACGTCATGTATTCATGTTGTGAATTCTTCTTTCATTGTTATTCTTTTTATTAAACATAAGAACAAGCTTCAGATATACAGCATACATAGGCGTATATTTTGTGAATAAACAAATGTCCCCTGTACCCCATGGCGCATCTGGTGCCGAGTCCAATTGCTTGCTGCTGGCATCTTTACAGTTGAGGGTGGTGTTGTTCTCAATATTTCTTTTGGAAAACTTCATGACCCACCTCATGGCCCTACTCATTGGCCTCTGTACCGTGTCCATGCCCCCCATATCTTTTCCCATTTGTGTGGGAAGCCTCGGCTTTCGTAGACCACTTGTTCCGCCCTATGGCACCAATCCATATCATTCTTCCAGGATTCCAGTGTTGGGGCCTCTATTGCCCCCATGCCTGGGCTATATTCCTCTTGGCTACCCCCCCTGCCAAGGCCAGCCAGGTCTTGGCCCACTGTGGCCATGTGGTCTCTCCCGTTACTCCCAGAATGTGCCATCTCGACTCAATCGGGACCCTCTCTCCCACCACTGTCTCCATTATGCGTGCCAGACCCTCCCAGTACATTTGAATCTTGGGGCAAGACCACAGTATGTGAAAGAAGAGTGGAGAGGTGTGGTGCAGCGGCCGCCAGGGCAGCTGACTTCGGAGCACAGAGTTCACGGTTCGATCCCGGCTCCGGCGGCAGCTCAGCTCAGCACCATGTGACTCTGGGCAATAGCTCACTTAATTTCCACTACGGCCCCCAGCGCCTTGAGACCCATAAGGGTGAGTAGCTGCACTATATAAAAACGGACTTACATTTAAAGAAGGACCCCTTCTCACCGCAACCTCTCGCGCACTGTTCAGACACACAATTGCCAATGCGAAATTGCACCATTCGTGAGGCATAAGATCTGTGGAGAATACGGAGCTGAACGAGCCTAAAACGCGCTCTAATACCTAGTTCTCTGGGGCTCTGGAAGGCCTCAGCCCAGTCATCGTCCTCTAGTAGCCCGACATAGGATTCCCAGGGCTCCCTCAGGGGAACCAAACAGTCTGGGGAGTTATTCACGAGTTTCCTATATGTGAGGGATATTGCTTTATTTATCATGGGGTCTAGGAGGAGCCTGTCCTCTAGTGGTGGGTATTCTGGTATCACAGTCCCTTCTTTCAGATGACAGTGTAGCGCGTGCCACAGTTGCTTGTATTTGAGGTATTCCCCTTCCCCCATTTGGAAATCCTCCAGCAGAGTATCAAATGCAAGCATCTTACCACCCTTCCAAACATCTCCCAGTAAGCCAATCCCTATAAGGCTCCATTCCCGGAAGCCCTTTAATCGTTTAATTTCTCTCAAATAGTCTCCCTCCCACAGAGGTGTCTGCTCCATGAATTTAGCCTCCCGGCCCGTCATTTTAGTTGCCTTATGCCATATGTCGAGAACTGTCCGTGTGTGTGTCGGGAGGTGTGGGTTGCCTCTTCCCAATCGGTATAGCTCAGCCAGATAGCTTCAATTGCTCATCGCCAATCGGTCCACCCTATATGGTGATTCCTCGAGTGGCGAAAAGACCCACCCATTAATATTAATAAGTTGAGAGGCCCAGTAGTATTTCCTGATATCTGGGACAGCCAGTCCCCCTTCATACACACCATTCTGGAGCTTCCTAAGCGCGATCCTAGGGCCGCCACCTCCCCATAATAGCATACGCTGTTCGGACTCGACTGCTCAAAAAAATGTCTCCTGTATCCGGTATGGGGTGTTCTGAACTGCGTATAGTAAACGTGGGAGGGCCATCATTTTAAAAAGAACAGCTCTCCCCATAAGGGAGACAGGTAGCCTTCTCCAGTGAGTCGCATCGTCTCATAGTCTGTCTAATTGCGCCTGCACATTTAATCATATGAACTCGTCCTCTGACTTCGTAATCCATATACCCAGGTATTTAAACCTATCCTTTCGCACTAGCCCCGAACATACCGATGTAAAGACTGGTAGCTCACCTGCCAGAGAGAACACTAGGGATTTGTCCCAGTTGATGCAGTATCCCGAGTATGAGCCAAAGGACTGTATTATATGAATGCGCCTGTGGAATGGTTGTCGGGGCCTATGGGCATAGAGGAGGACATCATCCGCATACAGGGATATGCGTTCTTCCCAGCCCCCCCTACATCAATGCCTCTCACCATCGGGTCCCCCCGATTCCAGTCGTCCCGCGGTTCCAGCGCCAACGCAAATAGCATCGGCGATAGCGGGCACCCCTGCTGCGTGCCCCTATGGAGGGCAAAGGCGTTGACACTGACTCGCACCATCGAAGCAGTATATAATAGACGTATCCACTTCTGTAGGTTTGGACCAAGGCCTACCTTATCTAAGACAGAGAATAGGTATGTCCATTGGATACTATCGAATGCCATCCTCGCATCGAGTGAGAGGAGGGCTGCAGGCACATCAGGCTGCTTTTGGGTCATATGCATCACACCTTAAAGACATCGCAGGTTAAGCCTAGTACTCCTATGTGGCATAAAGCCAGATTGATCTGGATGAATTAGGGATTGTATGACTGGGCTCAACAGATTCGCGATGACCTTAGCCAACACTTTAGTTTCGAAGTTCAGAAGGGAGATAGGTCTGTAGGAGCTACAAAGATCGTGGGGCTTGCCTCTTTTAAGGATGACCACTATGGTGACCATTTTTACATCCTCCGGGAGTCGACCCTCGTCTCTTGCCCCTAGAAACATAGAGCATGTGTGGGGCGAGCTTCCCTGCTACACATTTGAACAACTCTGTGGGGAGCCCATTCGGGCCCGCCGCTTTCCCGGATTGCAAAACCCATATGGCACTTTCTACTTCCTCTACATTGAGGTCGGAGTCTAGCGTCTCCCTATCTTCCTTCCCCAGGGTCAGCAAAGTCATATCCTTTAACAATTCATAACAATCAATCTCCCCCGTTTAGTCTGTGACTGGTAAATGTTCTTGTAGTACTCAGCGAAGACTTCCATCAAGTCTGCACCTGTTCCTCCCTGTACGCCCTCAGCCGTCCTAATTTCAGAGACCCAGTTACGACTCTTATCCCTCCTTTCCAACCAGGTGATCAGTTTATTTGCCTTATCACCCAGATCGTATACCTTCCTTTGTGTGGCAATCGCGTGTGCATGGGCAGCGTTTTCTTCTAAGTCCCTGAGTTCTTTTTGCTTGAGTTTGAGTGCGTGTTTGGATCTGATGCCTCCCCTGGGGTCCGCGTCTAGTGCCCGCTCAAGATTCAATATCTCTTGCTCGAGATCTTCGCAATGTGCGTGTTTTTTTTTGCGTTTAGCACCACTTGTCACTTGTGCAAAGCCCCTGGCCACCACCTTATATGCCTCCCAGAGTGTGCAGTCAGACCGCACTGAGCCAACATTTTCGGTGAAATACTGTTCAGTGCATTCCCCAAAATGATCTCGAAACTCCTGGTCCCTGAATAGGAAGGGATCCAGTCGCGGCGGAAGAGACCAGTCTCGCACCGGCCCATACATCTGCACCTACACCGGCGAGTGGTCTGATATCCCTCGCGCCTTGTGGCACCCTCCCTGGAAGAGTCCCGCTGAGGTAGTGTGTGTGAATATATAGTCCAGTCGTGAGCCACTTCCATGGGCTGCTGAGAAGTGTAAATTGTCTCGTCCTTGGGTTGTGGCACCGCCATAGGTCTACCAGCCCCATTGCCCTCGCATATGTGTTCAGTGGTATCGGTCCCCCTGCCTTGGGAGGGATTGCATCCCTATCTATGTCCGGAGCCATTGTGTCGTTCATGTCTCCCACCAAAATCAAGATGCCCTGCAGCAGTTCAAGTATTAGTTTGCTAAGGTCTGGGAGTGTAGTATTGTGCAGTCGTGGGGGTATATACACTGAGCAGATATTCGCATTTTCATCCCTCCCATGTCCTGGACAGAGCCGCATATCGTCCCATGTGGTCACACCAGGTATGGTTTACCACAAATGGCACTGAGTTTTTAATGAGTATGACAGTGCCCCTGGAGCCCGTTGTGAAGCCGGCATGTACCCAGAGTGTGTAGCGGTAACGATTCAATGCTAAACAATTATTGCCTTTAAGGTGTGTCTCTTGCAGGAGCACTATGTCTGGTGAGTGTCTGTGTAAGTATTGTAGTACCATAGTGCGTTTAATCTTATCTCCCAGACCGTTCACGTTCCAAGAGAGGAGCCTAAGAGTCCCCTCCCCCCACCCACCAACCAGGGCCCACCCCCCTCGTGCAGCAGTGCACAGCAAAAGGTCTCAGGTCTCAAACCACATTTGTCGGAACGCTTGTCCTGAAGCATGAACAATCCAACTTAAGACATAATAAGTAAAAATACCCAAGTTAACTCCCCTCCTCCCTGCTACCCTGTCTTGTAGGTCTAAAACTACCCACATCCCAAATAGCAGAGCACCTGTCGCTCAAGAAAACATTGAACTAGCGTGGGACTGACAGGCACTGCCACTCAAAACCCCCCCCCCCGGGCCCTTATTCTAGCCCAGATACAGTAAGTGTAGCTGTAATGATCAAGTCCATGTCTTGTCGAGACGGTGTGCAATACGTGATTGTCTGTTGCAGCCGACCTCATCCCCCGCCCCGAAGACTTCGATCCGTACCTGAGGCCCATCATGGGCCTTCTGCTCAGTCTGGTAGGATCAGCCAGTGCCCATTACTTTCCAGGATTCACCTCTCCGACTGTGGGGCTCCTGGACCGAGAGCTTCTGGCTCGTGTCTCTGACCTCTCATGGATTCAAATGTCCTTCCCCCTCAGGCACCATAATTGCGGACTGCTCCCTGCTATTTCATCATTCAAAATCATAGTATTTTGTTGATACCTTGGATTACATGGCATTTTATTTCTCAAGCTTTGTTGCATTACTGGAGCTGTTGGAATAGACTTTCAAAATGACTTCTGATTCTGCATATCTGCTCTGCATTTCAACATCATATTACGTCTCTGATTTTGCTGAAATTGTTCCGAATTTACCTGAATCATATTAGGATTCTCTCTAATCTATCTTTTCTAATGTCTAGTCATCCAACAAAAATGACATGCTATATTATTTTTCAAAATCTCAGCATTTGCATTCATTCTATCACTTCTACTTTGCATTACTTGAGTCATCCCATTTATTTCATTCTGTACAAAATTCATATTTGAACCCCTTTCTTTCCACGTTCCTTTTATAAACTCTTTTGTCTGTGCAATCATCATCTTTTCCTTTAGCTTCTTTTGCTTTTCTTCAAAATAGTCACTACTAATTTTCACCATCAAGATCTCATCAATGCTCTTCATCTGCCAGCACAACTCTTTGTTGGATGTGGTTACTAATTTCTGACCTCAATACATTCATGAAAGCAGAAACAAAATCACTAGCTCCATCTTTCTCTGCATTCTCGACTCCGCTATGTTTTTTTAAAACATGCATCAACCTATCATGAAAGGAATGCATTGATTCTTACAATTCCTGTGTCGTTCTCAAAATCTTCTCCCAATTTATAACATTTTTAGGGACTCACTTTTTCACAGCCTTGTATGTGTCTGCTATCTCAGTTGCCAGTACATTATTTGAACCAAGCCTAGCTTGTTCATGTGTCGGCCAGCACGTAACAACCTTGCATTCTAACCAAACATTTTCAGAGACTAAAATCTCAACCTATTTAAATCAGCCCATAATATTGGAGAAATGTGTGTCACTGTCACACAATGCCTTTCCCCATTCCAATTTGCTAGGTCTTCTCTCAATTTCGGAATGTTATTCATAAAAGAATACAAATCTGCCCTTGTCCGTTGTACGTACACAAAATTTTCTCCATGTACTTTCCTTAAAAGAAATTCCATCACTGAGGTTGTCCCTACTTCTGATCACTTATGATATTCCATGGCTTTTCCAAACCCCTTTCATTTTTCTTTTTCTTTTATTCGCTGTCTCTTTCTTCTATTTTTTTATATTTCTTCAAATTGTTCCAATCTTTTGTTTTTTCAATCAGATCTTTAAGATGTGCTCTTAAGGTAATCAATCCCATCTCTTTAATTTCATCAGGAGTTAAATTCATTTTATATTTTCTTTTTGCATTTTTTATTTTGCTAATGTCGACTTCTGGCTCATCAGCTAATTCTTCCAATTTATCGTGAGCTCCAATAGCACATCTAGCTGCTTCTTTTAGCAAATATCTATTGTCCTCCGCATTGTAATTCAATACTCTGCTCTAATTCACATTCCCTTGCAACATTTCACCAAATTTGATTTCAGAATTCCTATACAAATTTCTTTAGGAGGTGGCTCCGTCACCACTGCTCCTTCAGAAGAAACCTGTCTCTGATCCCCTGGTACTTCGCTTCTGCTTGCACTAGGCTCAGCCACCATGGTTGTCACCTCAGTTTGTGCAAGGGGTTTAAATCCAGTAGATGCTTGCACCTTTCCTGTATCTCCCCAGCATCTTTATCAATGCCTGTAGCCCTGTTGAAGACTGAGTTGACTGCATTGATTTAGCCGTATGCAGAGGAGGTCTAGAATTCAACAATTCGCTTATGATTTGATCATCATCATCATCTGACTCGGCATCTTTCTTTTTCTAATTTTTCTCTTTATCCGGCACTTCTCCCTTAACTATAGCAGGAAAGATCATTACGCATTCTGTCATGTCCTCAATCAAGATTTTCTCTTGACGATCTAGTTTCATTTCTAATCAACTCCTGAAGTATTTTATCTTACTTCTCTTTTTCCTTTTCAGTTGCCAATCCCATTTATTATGTGCCTTAAACTGTGTGGTTCTAAGCACTGGATTCATATCGTACATAGTTTGTCTTAGAAAATCTAGCTTTTAATATTAAAGGTGCCCTCCAATGGAAACTATAAAACCTCATCCTGTGAGGTGCATTTATTCCATTCAGAGAGGCAGGTGCACGTATAATCCCCGTCCTCTTCCATCATTTCATAGGCTAGCTGTCATAAGACACCTACCTGGATCCCAGGTGATTCCAATGGGGTGGCGATGCTAGTTCCCGAATCCCCTCGAGACTCACCCTCAGTGTACAGAAGGAGACACTGCTCTGGTGGCAAATCCCAGGGGGAAGGGGGTTGGAATGGAGAGAGCGTGTGGAGTCAAAAGATGCTGTGGCTCGTCTACTCAACCGCAACACTGCAGCAGGCATTCACACCAGTCTGATGAATGGTACAGGTGGATATGCTATCTATAAATGAACAAATAATAAGGCATTAGTCTAGTATTAGCTATATATTTTAAGGTATTACCTCACAAAAGCTTTTTATATCCCAACCAACCTTTAGTATTGTTGTCATTTGTTTTTAAATAGTCCATAGTGGTTCCTTCATCAAAGTTTCAAAACTGTATTTATAATGGTTCCAGCATCAAATCCACAAGCTAATTTGGATGGGGTTAGCTTTACCCTAGGCCTTTCTAGCAGAGCCCTGCCAACAGAAAGTACAAGATAAACAAAAACACTGGTTACCTTGTCTGCAAGCACGATGTTGCAACTGAGCTCAGCGCGTTGCGAAATCAAGTCTGTTTATGCATCTCTCCTTTCCTTCTTGTTTTTCCATCCAGGTGCTAGACTGATGCGGGACGTCCTTTGCGGTGAGGTCGAAGTGGAAAGAATAAGGGAGCTGGCAAGACAGAGTCCTGGAAGCCGGGAAACAAGCAAGTGGCAGGCGAAGAGGCTAAGCGAAAGGGAGGAGTGTGGACGGTCTTTAAATAAGACTGCTTTAGAAAGCTCATAAAGGTACCATTCTAATTGTTTGGAACAAGAAACAGATGCAGATAATTAACTTGATGAGGCTGCCTTCTAGAAGGTGCTTTAGAATGTTCACAAAGGTCACATTCAAATTGCTTATAGCAAGGAACAGGTGCAGATGATTATTTTGATGAGGCTGTCTTTTAGAAGGTGTTTTAGAATATTCACAAAGGTCGCGTTTTAATTGCTTATAGCAAGGAACAGGTGCAGATGATTAATTTGATAAGGCTGTCTTCTAGAAGGTGTTTTAGAATGTTCACAAAGGTTGCATTCTAATAGCTTATAGCAAGGAACAGGTGCAGGGGATTTATTTGATGAGAGCTGTCTACTGGAAGGTTCACATTGCGGTCATCTATGCCGGTTGCTTGATGCTTATTCTGGTGGATATTCTGGATGTTTCCGTGGTGCCTGAAACCTGACCTTGCATGGTAAAACATTTGTAAAAGTTATTAAGCCTTTTCAAACAAACCGGGGAACACCCCAGCTGCAGCTAGCTATTACCAACAGCATGTAATATGGTCAAAAGTCAGGGTACAAGATGTTTCTTCATAAGTATTGGGAGGAATGATATGAGTCATGCCGGTAAATTGTGATGGTCAAGAGAGGTGAGCTGTGGCAGTAATCCTGACACTAGCCTTCCTTAACTCTGTAATTTCTGACCCTCCCTAGGTATCTCCGTCTTTGTTTTAGGTTTCAAAAATATTCCATTCATATTTTTCACCACAGAGTCTCAAAATAAATCTAAAGCGTGGCTCTGTCAAAGGTCAACTTATCACAGCTCAACTATACCAGCAACCAACCAATCAGAGCGGGGCTTTTGTAGTGACATCTCACCAATCCCAGTGCGGCGTCCGTGCAGAGCAACCAATTGCATCGCAACTTCTCCGTGACCAGGAAAACAATTACAGAATCACAATAAACCATATTAAATCAATAAACCTCTGCTTGTTTATCCTAGAGAGGAAATAAAAGTTAGTATTTAAATTAGAATAACTAAATTGTAAACCATGAAGTTTAAATTCGAGCAATGAGAGGAAAGGGTCACAACAATCATGCAAAAAGTCTCTCTAGGCAAATCCAGACCAGCAGAAGTCTACCTCCGAATCAATGTACTTCACACAATTCAGTCAGGCTAAGCACATCAACTCAAGTTAAAGTTCAAGCCTGAAAAGGCATTTTTGCATCCAGAATTCCTAAAGATGTGTAAGCTGCACCTTGCTCTACGCACCACAGTAAAGACAAATAATCAATATCTTTAGATCTTGGATTTATGACGTATTCAATAAGCAACTTTCTACTAACGCATTAATCTTCAAATGGGATTACCAATATGAATAATACATTAACACAACATTAATCAATCCACAAATTGAACCTATGATCATCATCACATATCCAAACAATTGAACACAGAAACAAAAATCCACCTTCACAACTCATACCACAGAACATATTCACAAGCTCAATTTCTCCCTCTTCATACTTTCACTACAACTTCTTTTCGGGAACGCATGGTCAATACGACAAGTCGCTTCCCAGATGAAACCAACACCAGTTAATGAGCAAGTTTCCGAAAACATTTTCCTCCCCAATATGGGCAGAAATGGTCCAAAACAACAACATTCTTTCAGGTGACCCCTTACAGAGGAGGTGCTCTCATGGGAACCATTCTCTGCTACCAAAAGTTGTGAGAGTCGAACCTCAATAATCTCCTGAACCCCAGTATCAAATGAACCCCATATTTTACTTTTTTAGGCAGTTCAGCGCACAATTTCTCTAATTGATCTAGTAGTAAGAGACTAGTCTTGCCATCAGTACCCCAAACCTTGCAGAGTAACTTCATGATTATGAACTGGAACCACTCAAGAACTGAGTTGTAGATCGAAATTAAGTTTAAAAGATTTAATACAGGGTCAATAATTAATCATTACAAAGGAATACATAATGTTGTCATAAAGACTCAGAAATACAGAATAATAAATCACAGCAAAACCCTAGTCAATTAGTGCAAATCCATCTTTCTTTTCAGTGTCAACCTCATGCAGAGTACTGACAACATCCTAGTGAAGAAGAAACATTTCAGGATGATCGGACAGAGTCTCAGGAGCAATATGAGAAGTCGCCCCAATCCTTCAAAACCAGGGGTTTCTATGCACATTTTATGCATATTAACTAATAAGACTGCAAATTCAGCAAGGTTTGATCATGGCTAGGTCTCACTGGCAAAAGCAATTTCACAATTTTGAAAAGTTCTTAACACTAACCTATTTCTCAAGGTATGAGAAATCTTCTGTTTGCTTCCTCAGCAACTGCACTCCAGAGATGTAAAACCCAATATGAAATCATTATTAACCATAGTCCATAGAATCATGTTTCCTTATACTGACATCAGACCTTTCTGCAGAAATCCTTCAAAATGGTACATCAGGTACACGATGGAAGGTTTCATTCACAATACAAGCTTTCTAATACTACACTCTATTTACGTCTTTGTGCTTTGTGCTCTGTGGAAACTCGGGGAAATGAGAATTGCAACGTGCCACTGATTGGGAGGGATGGAATGAGCAGGAGCGAGATGAGCGGTACCCAAGTAACTGCATCAATTTTAAAATAATGTTGTCTTACACAAAAATTTGGCATAATCATACTATTTTATTTATCACGCTTCTAAATGAAATAGTTGTCTTGTTCCAAGTGCAAAATCATTAGTTTATCATTATGGTAATATGCATTATTAAATTACTAATTCACATAAATAACTGCAATCACTGTAGCACTGAGAGACACAGGCTTTGGGTTTGATGGTGGTATCCTTGAGCCAAGATGATCCTACTCCCAGCCTCTTCCTGCCCTGATGGCACTGGCAACAGACTTTTTCTTCTCCTCATTGGCCACTTTCTAGGCAGGAACGTCATTCTTTGGAGTTATCTTCTTAGCACAATCAGTTAGCACTTAACATGAGCAAAAGAACTCAACAGAGGATTCTGCTGTCACTGTGAGCTAATTTGTAGACGCCTCCCTATCTCAGTAGTGTGTGTGATTTCGGACCCAGAAATAAAGCATGAAGTCAATGAAGCTTGGGCATTCCAGCCAATGTGATACATGTCATTATCATCATTTTCCTAACACATTCTTAACAGTAGGGTACCAATGCATAAACTAACAATTTTTTGCTAGACATTACATAGGAAAATCTAAGTTGGTGTCCCTCTAGGGTCCATTCGACCTCCATGGCAGGCGAGAGGCAAAATGAATTTGAATAAATGAATGAAATGATTGCTGGTGTCCCACCAGAGTCTATGAGAGTCCTTTGAGAGGTGGGGGCAGGCAAAAACTGTTTACATGAATTAATTACATTCCGGTGTCTCTCCAGGGCCTATGGGATCCTCATGGGAGGCAGGGGGAGGAGAAATTGAATTAATGAATTAAATTATTGCTGGTGTCCCTCAAGGGCTCATTGGACTCCTATGGGAGATGCGAGTGGCAGGTCAAAATCGAATAAATTAATCAAAAATAGCAACTGTACATTACAATCAGCCACAAGCACAAATAAATATTATAAGGACATAAAAATAATTCATGGGCCTCATCTATCACTGTTCCTATAAAATGGCTTTTAATTGTGCAATAAAAGGGTTGAAATGCACACTGACTGCACTACATGAAAGCATCTAGCTCATCCACCACTTGACCAGCGAAAAAGGAGGCATGAATAAATAAATTCAAAATGGACACCACAACACACATACTTGCTCCAAAAAATGGTGGTCGCTGCATGGCCAGCAAATGAGGCATAGAGAACAAAGACATAATGGCCCCCACACACACATTAGTTACACAAAATTGCCACCACTGCATGGCCAGCAAAGAAGGAGAAATAGAGAACAAAGAACATGGTTTCCCTATCCTTCCTGGAGACCCTCCCCAGTAAACTCCCCAGAAATGTTGTAGCAGTGCAGAGAAAGGATTACACAGATATATATTATTTACCCAAAATGTGCCTGAACCACCATTTACTCACCACCAGTAAATCAACAAAGTCAGAAAAGAAAATTAAAGAAACTTTAAAAATGCCCCAACCACAATACAAATAGCCCATGGCAACATTAGTTACCCTCCAAAATAATTTCTGAAGTTGCAGAAAAAAGTAAAACACAATGTCAGCCATCAAGAAGATGTAACTATATTGCTTCTCAGATAATCAAAGTCCTGGAACTGTGAATATTTCGTATAGATTTGTTTTAATTGCCACAGATGAATGGTCAATTCAAGAAGTGTCTTTTCATTTTCACAGATGATTGTCTGATTTGACATAATTGTTCACACAAAAAAATAAATGACAACCATGATTCTTCATACAGGGTAATTGATAACAGCCAACAAATGTTTTTCTAATAAACTTGTGTTGGCTGCTCAGTGATTTGATCTTCCAAATTCCAATTAGCTATCTCATCCTGATTTGACTGCTACAGATATCACGACGTGTAACTTGGAAGAGCAAAATTCTGAATTTGATATTTGAGCCCTGAAAAGCGGTTATTTGCAAAACACTTGTTGGCTGTTATGAATTACTCAGTATGCGCAATTATGGTTGTCATGAATTATTTTGTATGAAGAATCATGTCACATTGGATGTTCACCTGTCTGGGATAATGAATTGGACATTTCTTGAATAGAAAAGACATTTTGATGAAATATTCACAGTTCAAGGACTTTGCATGATCTCTCAGATAATCAGTTACATCTGGTTGTTTGTTATTTTTGCCATTAGCAGGTAACAAGCGATCTGAGAGTTTAGCACTGAGCAAGATTTCTGTTACCTATTCAATGTAACAATGTCAACCATGTTACACATACACAAACTCACAAAAAATGGTGGGCAAGCACATGGGAAAGAAGGTAACTGAGAACAAAGGAACATGTCTGGGAACATGAGCCTGGACTGCAGGAGCCACCCCAAACAAAGACATTAACTGGCACAGGCTGACAAATAATAACTTACATTTTGCATTTATCACAATGCCATTCACAAGCCCCTAAAATGATCAAAAAACCTATTGCACAGCAACACTGACAATGTGAAAAATACATTAAAAATTCACGGAAAGCCTACTGCAGGGTAGAGTAAGCCCCATCAGTAAACCCACACAGTAAAATAATTTAAAAATCTGTGCAAAATTCCCAAAATACAAAAGAAAATGGAGAAAATGTATATTAAAACCCCAGGCCACAACTGTCCCTAAAAATATGCAAACATTATCCCATTAGAAAACGTTAATCCCACTTGGGCCGTTACTTCAAAACTCTTTGTCACTCAGCAACAAATATAAACAAAAACAAAAAAGGAATGCCTGCTCTCCCTCAAGCAACAAACATTAAATATTAAATTAAAGTCTATTTACCTGCAGCGGCAGACCAAAGAAAGAGTTTGCATCCCCGCCTAGCAGTTTCTCTTAAGCCAGGAGTTTATTTATTGATTGCGTTGCTCACATACCCTGTGATTTTACCTGAATACTGAAAAAATAAATGCTTCTTGATGGTTTTCTCTGGGGTACCAGGGCAAAACAAATCTTTGACAAACTTTAAGGAAGCCTTCTCTCAAGCGCCTATATTATGTCATCCTGACCCAGCAAAAATATTTATTGTACAAATTGAGGCCTCCGCTGGAGCTATTGGGCTGTGCTCCTTCCATAGACAGAAGATAATGATAGAGCAGAAGTGTTACCTTTCATCTATTTACGACAATTTTACACAAAAATGGTTTATTACTATTTTACATGAAATTACAAAAATGTGTATTAGGCTCCATGTTTTAAGAAAACTCACGAATGGAGTTCTGATTTAGATACTGCATCGTAAAAGCATGCAGAATGTTAGAAATTGTTTTCTGATAACAAATAACAGTCAATAAGTAGATGTGAAATCTGACGTTTTAGTAGTATGTGTTTTTATGTTAAGATAAACGTGGTAAATAAATAAAAACCTAGAAAACTTTTATGTGAAAATTAAGGGGCATATTCACAAGAACGTGTGATAACCACCGCAAGTTTAGCTTAACGCAACTTCTCACATCGCAGTCCATCGTGGGAAAACAACGCCGTGTTAACGTAGCATTCTCAACCTGGCATCACCATGCGATAGTCCCACGATAACGCGTCAAATGACCGCGTTAAAAACAACACGACCCCGAAAAAATGAGAAACACCAACGCGAATAAAGTTGTGATGAGGCCAACCACGAAAAAAAAACCTGCGATAACCAGTGACAGGCCTGCAATCCCCATGCGTCTGGCGGGAAAATGCACCATAAAAGCTGAACAAGAAAAACACACCATAAACAAATCAAACTGCGCAGCAACATGGATGCACCCGGAACCAGTGCCCAGGTCAACGCGAACCCCACAAGCACCACAGACCACCAGCAATGAACCTCGGGTGTGGGGAAGGCCAAGGAGAAGAGGAAGAGGAAGACGGGGTACAGTCCGCAGAAAAACCCCATCGTCGTCACAGAGGTGACAGAGCACCAACAACAACTGTCCATCACCAACACCGTGTCATTGGCAATACAGACGGAAAAATGGCATCCCATCGTGAATGCAGTCGGAGTGCCGAGGAGGCCAAGATGCGCCGGCACGATGTGAAAAGCCAAACCAAGCAGAAACCCCCTGCCAACAGGAAGGCAGCAACGGCGAATGGAGGTGGGAGTCCTGCGCCACAGGAGGAGCTGGAGCAAATGGCACCCACAGTCATCAGTGTGGAGACGGAGCAAGGAGTCGGGAGTCCGGACACTGCTCCACATGACCTGACACAACAGCAACAGGGTGAGTAATGAACAGGGACTGTGGGGACGGAGGGGACGGGCACAATGGCACACATGCACAACGACGAGTAGCACTCCCCACACCCACAATAACCCTGGGTCATGTCCCTGATCCCCGTGGCACACTGCAGCACACATGCAAACATCAAGTAGGCCCCCGTTTACCATGTGCCCAAAGGGGTCCCACCCCACACAACACAAATTACACAACACACAAATGCACCCGTGCGAAACACAGAAAAGATGCGTATGTGAGAGCCACACTGACAATGCAAGTGACACCACATGACCAGCAGCATGGCTGGAGTACAATCACCATGACACTGTGCACGCCACGAGACTGAGGTGGCTGAGTGTGGACCACATACGGAAAGGAGCAGGTCACACTCTGACACATCCACCTGCACAAACAACCACTGACGTCAACAACACATCTGCAGACAAACAATGCACAAGAGTACAAAAACCGTCCAAGAGCACAAATGACCCAAGTCGCCAACATCACAGCACCTCAAAAGCACAAAAGCCAAAGGCACACTGTCTCCAAGGGATCAGGGGCAGCAAAATCACAGCTGCAGGTGCGACTCCCACACAAAGAAGCAAACACAAATAGCAATTACAGCACACCCACATGGACGACAATGTGGTACACAGCCCAACACCTACACTGCAGAACAGAGGACACAACTGGGTCCGCCTGTGCGTAGAAAAGGGCAAATCACATCTGACATTGCAGGAAACTGTGAGATGCAAATGTACTTGTACAACCTCACCTACGTCATGTAGTCCAAATGTCCACTGTCCCGCATCAAATAGTCCGCCCCTCCCGAACAGTCACAATGTACATTGTCATGAGGTCTGAATGAAAACTTGAACAATGTGGCAACATACATGCCAACACAATGTCAACAAGCATCTCCCATTCACATTCCAGAGGGACAAACAACACCTCCAGCAGAGCAGACCAGACAACTCCACAGTGATGCTGAAGAGGACCACCACACTTCCGACACCTACGCCCCACAACAGTCCATGGACATCTTAGGCAATCGCCGTCCAGGAGCAGGGCAGCACCGCTGCATTGAGGATACCCCACCCCCTGCACAGACAACACAGCTGGACGCACCCACCACCCCGGCTGGCTCCCAGCAGCCCACCCAAGCACACATCGCATTCCAAGGCCAGGTGTCAGACTGCCAGAAGGGGGTGGCCGAACATGTGCGGGTGGGGTACTACCTCATGGAAGCCGAACTAGATCACATACGTGGGTGTCTAAGTCCCATCAGGGCCCACCAACACTCCCCAACGGAGACCCACAATGCGACAGAGACACATGCCTTTGCACATTTCCAGTACTGAACCACACCCAGGGCCATGGGATGATCCTCCACACCCCCACGCTGGACTGGCGTACGCCGGCCCAGTTCACTCCTTTTACGCATTGAGTGGGGGAGGACAAAGCTACATGTGCAATGTCCCACCCGCTGCCTGCGGTGACATGGCTGCGTCCTCTGTACATGGCACAATGTAATGTTGTAGTGCCCAGGGCACAAATGCATACATCATGAACACATGGACACACACAGATAGTTTGTTGAACTGGCCACGGGCACGTGCGCCCGACACTATTGGCATGGTCACATGTACAGTGACGCATGTGCTGGATGTGTGTGGGGTGAGTGTAAACCAGCCCTCATGGAGTTGTTGGTGCTGGCAACAACTTGAACAGTGATCACAATTGAAGCAGAAACATAAAACACCAGCACAACAGAAACAACTGTGAAGCATCATGGTGGTAGCCGGAGGGAGTACAGTGTTCACCCAACATGAAAGCAGAATGTTCCCTGATTTTTGGTGCACTGAGTTAGTGGCACCTGAAGAGCTGAGCAGGTTATCAAGCTGATGATGGCCCCCACGACAGGTGTGAGCAACTCTGACAGTCTGGCAGTAAGACACTTACGACTCTGGCACCTGTCGTTTGGAGTTGGTCCTGGAGGTGGTGGCGTGTGCATCCTGCGGTGATGCGATGTCCGGGCAGGTCAGGACTCGATTTGATGTGTGAGCCAAGGTGGACCGCAGTTGAGGCCGGAGGCAGCGGACAGCGCAGGGCCACAGACACATGGCGTTGATGACCCCCAGACCATCGACCCAGAGGCAATCCAACATGCCATCAGACTGGGGCCATGGTTTGAGCTGCACAGAGTTAGTGGCCCCGGATGCACTGCGGCCGGCACAGGCACACCGCCACGGGACGGTGACTTGCGGTGCAGTGAGATAGGGCCACGCGAGGTGAGCGGGTCCTCGTCGATGTTGAAGGTGAATGTAGCAGAGGTTTGCGGGGGACAGTGGAAGGTGTCCTCCAGGGCATGATGCAGAGGGCAGGAGCCGGCCGGAAGCGGCAAATGGAGGAGTGGAATGCTACTGCCTCGTTTTGGCCACATAGTCAGTATCACCGACATGATGATGAAGACAACCCCCAGTCCATGGACTCAGTAGCCAACAAATCTCAAGAAGAAAGTGTCCATGGTTGTTGGGGAACAGACTTAGTGGCCCCGGAGCTGGAAGGGGATGCAGTCTGCGACGAGGCCAGTACAATGATATCAGGTCTGCCATAAATGAATCATGACTGAGTTCCCAATGTGTGCCCTACTCGACCGATGTGTAGTCCGGAGGCAGCGGCCAGCGCGGGCCAACCGCTGTTCAGCGAGCTCCTCCTGGAACACTGACACACGGCGTTGAAATGGCATGTGGGGATGACTCGTGGTTGACCGAGGCAGTAGCGACAGAGCTGAGCGGGTGTTTAGCCAGCGACGATGCCGTGTCCTGCCTGGTATGGACTGGCATGGATTTGTGTGGGGCCTGCAGGACCGCAGTGTAGTCCGAAGGCGTAGACATCAAGGGCCCACAGACACGTGTGGTTGGGATGCCCAGCACATACTTTGTGTCACCACATCGAAGGGAGTATAGTGAGTTAAACTCAGCCATGAAGTGTGTACTCGGCCAATGTGTAATCAAGACTCAGTTCCAAATGTGTGACCTACTTGACCGCAGTGTGGGCCCGAGGCAGCGGTCAGCAGAGGCCCACAGCCACGTGTCGTTGGCCCGCGAGGCACAGAGTTAGTGACACCAGAGCAGTTGTCAGCAGTGTTCGATCACCTCCGTAACGATGATCCTTTTCTCCTCCGGACTGAACCGTGTCATCCTCTTACTCGTCTCCTTGCATACATTGATATGAACTCCGCCATGCAGAAAACAAGACTCAGTTCCAGATGTGTGACCCACTCGACCGCAGTGTAGGCCGAAGGCAGTAGTCAGCAAGAGACCACAGACAGGTGTAGTTCGAATGCTATGCACAGGGTTGGTGGCACCACATCGAAGGGAGTACAGTGATATAAACTCAGCCATAAGGTGTGTACTCTGCCATTGCATAATCAAGACTCAGTTCCAGATGTGTGACCTACTTGACCATAGTGTAGGCCAGAGGCAGCGGTGGAGTACGTTAATGAGAAAGGAGTAATGCGGGCCTGTGTCGCGGAGGCCGTGATGGTCTGAGGAGGCTGCCAAGGTCGCGGGCTTCGGGCTTGGAGCAAGCGCCGGCATGTGAGCAATGAGGCCTGGCTTCACAGGGGCGGGCATGACGGGTTCGGGGACCAGCGGCCCGGGGTGCAGCAGGCGCACAGGATCGCAGGCCACACCGCTCACGGCGATGGCGTCGGCCTCGTGGCGGGGTGGGAGGCGCCTCCCTGGCAGACACGTTGGGTATTCCGGATGAGAACCACGCCCAGGGCTACGTGCTTTTTATTCACACCCCTACGCTGGCCTGGGGTCCTCCGGGCCAGCCCACTCTGCACACGATTACAGGGGGGGACGTCACAAGCTACATTTCCGCGATCTTCCCCACTGGCTGGGGTGACATGGTTGCGTACACTGTCCACTACACTCCAGACACCAGCAGTGCATGTAGACATGGATATGTCTGTGGTCTACATACTGCAGTCTGTCCAGCACATCTCCTCCACACTTGGCATTGTGTACATTCTCATTCATGGGTCACTTGCCTCCTTCGCACATGCCTGGTTCCCACCTCTCCCCACATTCCGGTATTGTGTGGCTGAGGTGCCATGCCGTTGATGGCTCATGTACATGGCTAGCCAAGGTTGCCACAGTAAGTTGTGCTGTCGTGTCTGGTGGGGAGGCATGTTGTTTGGCATGTTGTATGTGATTTTGTGACGTGTGCAGTGCCAGAGTTGTGAGTTGCATGTATTGTGGAGTTGAGGTGTGTGGTGTGTTCATTTGGTACTTGCCAACGTTCAGTGCATTTCCATAGGTGCCATCCTGGAAGCGCTGGTTGATGTTGGACTGTTGGAAGATGAAGGGATCATGCACACTGCCTGGGTAGTTGGCTATGACATTGGTGAGGAGTCCCCTGTGGTCCACTATTGCCTGCACGTTGATGCGATGCGTGTTCTTTCTGTTGCGGTAATTGTGTGCGGTGTTGGCAGGGGCACAAGTGGGACAAGTGTGCAGTCGATTGCCCCCGACACGTGCGGGGATCCAGCTATGGCGTATAGTCCTTGCTTGGTCTCCACCTGTTTCTGCGCATTGTGGGGGACGTATGGGTGCTGGGGTCCCTAGCTGGTGAGGGCATCCAGGCCAGGTGTGAGGAACTTGGATGGGGCTGGCTGTGAGACTCCTCTGACTTGGGCGGTTGTTGTTTGGGAGAATACCAGAGGCCAACAGGTGCAGCACAGCCAGCAGCTTTGTCTGCGGAGGGATGTTGGTTGTCCGCTGTGTTGGTACCGTCAGCCTGTGGGCAATGATGTTCAGGATGGGGAGGATGGTTGTCCTTTTGGGCCTGTAGTGGGCATTGGCATTGTCTGGTGTTAGGTCTGTAGGGCTGGTGCATTTCCTGAATGTCCGCTGTCTTTGTCTGCGCTGCCTCTTTGGTGGTCCGGGGGGGTGGCGGTCCTGGGGGTGGTGGCGGTGGGTGTTGTTGCCCCCTCAGGCTCAGGGGTGCATGGTGAGTGGCTCCATGGCATCTGTTGTTCTTCATGTGTGGCTCTGGGCTGGGCTCCCTTTGATGGTGCAGCTTGTCGTCCGACTTTACACCAGGTCAGAGCAGGTGTTAGTTTCCTGCTGCTAACGCGCCTTATCGCCTGTTTTGTGGTCTTATCGCCGATGTGGCTGGTCGTTGAGAATGTTGAGGTGTGGTGTTGTCGCGGGTTTTTGCTCGGGAACGCATACTCTGCATCTCATTAGCGTTAGTTGGCGGGGTCATCTGTGGCGATGTTTTTTGCGACTGCTTTCGCAGGAAAACTGGTGTTATGGGCTGTTAGCACCAGCTTGTGAATGGGGCGATAAATTTAGCGTGACTTTGGCTGCAATAAAGTGCCGATAACTCGGCGATAGCTCCTTGAGAATATGCCCCTAAATGTTTTATGTGTTAGATAATGGATAGCAATATTCGAATGTATAACGTGAGCACTGACAATGACAAAAAGAGTAGGTGCCACACGAAGCTATGATAAGATTATATTTTGTAAAGTTTACCATTGATGTGCCTTTATACCTTGTATGCTGTAATAACGTATAAAGTGCAAAAGAGACTTACAAAACTTGTTGTGTTCTCCGCAAGTAAATACCAGGAGCCAGGATGTATATTCAAGTCTTCTTTATTTCATCCATCTGTCCAAGTTACATCTGTCTTGAATCCAGCCAGCACTGGTGTGGTACCAGCCCCACCAGGAGCAGCCTGCCTAGCTGCTCAGCCCATCTCTAACTGCCAACACTCATCCACTCAGACACCCAGGCATTCCACGCATCACAGGCACACCAACATTCCGTAACCAACTCACACTCTGGCTGAGCAGCTAGAGGCAGCAGGGCTGGAGTACATGTTACACAACTAAGTAGGGTATAACATTATCCCTTTTTCTTCAAAGAAAACGAAAAATGAATATAAAGTAACATCAAGCAAGAACTATAAACAAGAAAACGAAAATGAATATAAAGTAACATCAAGCAAGAACTATAAACAAGAAAAATGAATAATGGTACAAGTCTCACGGATGCAGCAATAAAGACAAAAACATCGCAGGAGAAAGAACCATTAAAGCAAGAAAGGATGGTAAAGATACAGCAAATAAACAATTGACCAACAATATCCCCCATCCTCCCTAATAAGAGATTATAAAACATTTTGATAAAACCCCGCAACACAAATGCTAAAAAGCATAACGTAGAGTAGCGAAAGGTAGCATACCCTGCAACTTCAATCCCAAAAGTAAGGGAACAAACATGTATATGGGTCGTCACCCATAGAAACGCCCGTGTAGGGATGTACCTTGGTACTGCGCGCAACAGCAAGTGGAGAACAAGACCATATCCCAACCCTGTGTAAGGGTTGGCCTAGATACATTATGGGAACTAACCCATGCCCAACCCCCTAGTAGAGGTTACATACCCCCATGTATGAGTAACTAACAGTCAAAGTAATGGGAAAGTTAGCCCACAACCATCCCACGTGTATGGGACCTATGTGAGGATAATCTAAAGTCAATATGGGAACTAACCCGTCCCCAACCCCGTCGTAGAGGTTACTACCTGGGATTAAAACCCAACCTTACCCCTGATCTAGGGGATAAACTGTGATGACCACCCTCAGAGACTAGGACGTCCCAACCATAAGTGTAACACTGTGGCATCACTACAAATAAACAAAGAAATACACTGTAAACATTTACATAGGTAAGCAGTGCAAGACCAGTGCACACAGTAACTTAAATTAAAGGAGCATGTTCTTGTCTGCGAGAAATTCCACCAATTTCTTATTGCAGACTCAAGATAGACAAATCACGTAACTTGCCAGATATACGGCTCAGATTACACATAGACAGCCAGTCTATGACTGCACACGTCGCAACCACAGACAAGATGTGCATATTGATATCACTGCCAAATTCAGACAACTCGAGTCACCATCAAATAAAAACACTGCAGGAAAAAAAAATGATGGCAGAAGAAAAACTCGTTCCAAGTATAGTATAGTGGTTATAGCATGTTGCCACACGGAACATGTGGGCACACAGAAATAGCGAGAAAAGTCATCCTAAGAGTCATCCTACCTCCGACATACATGAAACAGAGGAGATTGAAAAAGGTTTCGAAGTAGACAATCAACGATGTTGAAGTCGTGAAGACACCACATTGTCCCCGACACTCACGTTGACAACAGCAAAACTTTACTGGAAGAAACACGAACACCGTGGTTGGCATGAAAAACAGAGGGCACCAGGGAACGTTAAGTGACTATGTGCCACCACCAACCCCGAAGATGGCGGCACGCTAGTGACGTTGCGCCGGGTGGCTCCCGGCACGTGAATGCACCAAAACGCTCCCGTGAAATAGTCAATCGTCACAGAGGAACCTCGTAGAACCACGCAACATGGAGGAAACCACAGAGGCATTACAGGTAAGAGCCCACGCGCTGAGTATATCGCGCGCCTCAGCTTTTGAATTTCAAAGACAGCGGTTGAACTTACATAAGTGGAGCGCTGCCAGCAACGGAAAAAAACGATTGAAAGGCTCACCTCAACAGCGCTCAAAAGTCTTAATCCGTAGAATTACCTCCAAATCCTCTTGCACAAGATGTAGAAAAGGGCCAAACAAAAAAACTGTAGAAAGACACGGCACTCCAACTCGGCACCGAAAATGCCAAATGTAGTGCAGCGTCGTGTGTAAACCGCAGGGCAGTGTGCACACTCCATGATCGCACCAACTGTGCACCAACTGCAACACGCCGCCAATCCTGCGCTTGCAAACTCCACTGCAAAACCTGATCAGAGTGGATGTCCGCTCCAATGCAGACAGGAACCAACGTGCATACAACCCAGAGTGCCCCAAGACACCGAGCAGGCACCTCGCTTCTAGAGTAGACATCCAGAGGTCCCTAGTTTCTTCAAACAGGCTGCTGCACAGTAGCACGTAGTATCAAGTAGATGTAGTCACTTAGGTTGAAAGTCCATGACACTCACTTTGCTTGTGAGACCTTAATTGAGCTTACCACAAGTCCTCTATACCCAAATCTTGTGATACCACACCGTAGCTGTGTGGTGCTAGTAGGTTCTGACGTTGGTTAATGGTCCAACACGCTGCAAATGTCAGATAAGCACAAAACAAATTGTCCATCGGTGCAGCCCCTGCACGTAGTTAGTACTAACATCTTTATGATGAATAATCCCAAATTGTGCTTTTATCTAAAATACACTATAGACTCTGTAGAGTGATGTGGCTGGAACACCAACAACTGGCTGTAGTGAAACTACGCATCCAACTCTCCAAACCCTTTGTAGGTAACAACGTGGCTGGAACACCAGATGTGGCTGTAGTGCAACTACTCCTCCAACTCACTGTAGCTTTGTAAATCCATTAGAGTATGATGTGGCTGGAACTCCTTATGTAGCTGTAGTTTAACTACTCCTCCAACTCACTGAATCCTTTTGTGGCTGTAGTATTCCCAGGCTGCGGTGTCATTTGGTGATGACACTGGTCGGTGGAGCTGTCCGTTGGTAAGGACACTGGTGGGGCTGGCGCTGGCTTGCCTGGAAATACTTCCTTTGTAGATGTGGTTGCTTGCATAATCTCTTGGTTTCTCTTGAAGTTTCTTTGTAGTCCCTTTGTTTCTGTGCTGTACCAAGAGTCTTTAGGGTCCAGGTCCGCTCGTCGCCACAAATATGTTGTGTTCTCCGCAAGTAAATACCAGGAGCCAGGATGTATATTCAAGTCTTCTTTATTTCATCCATCTGTCCAAGTTACATCTGTCTTGAATCCAGCCAGCACTGGTGTGGTACCAGCCCCACCAGGAGCAGCCTGCCTAGCTGCTCAGCCCATCTCTAACTGCCAACACTCATCCACTCAGACACCCAGGCATTCCACGCATCACAGGCACACCAACATTCCGTAACCAACTCACACTCTGGCTGAGCAGCTAGAGGCAGCAGGGCTGGAGTACATGTTACACAACTAAGTAGGGTGTAACAAAAATTATATGTGAAATGATGGTGATTTATTTAAAAAAATTATGAGTACACTATACTTACATGAAATAATTGCAATTCATAATGAAGTGATATTAATATGCTTAATTGAAGAACTAATGCAATATTCTATGTAATGCTGGATTGATATTTTAACACAATTTCATCGTTTACAAGCAGTATTTCATGAAGGCCTCAACTTTGCTTTCTTTCCCCAGTATGAACTTATGAACTGAATAGTCTTAAGCCTATGGGAACCTTTCATGAAGTTACCACTTGTGTTCTAACTTTCAATCGCCTTCTTTGACGTTTATAGCTTACTTGACTAGACTTGCAACAAAAGTGTTACTTCATAGAGCAAATGCTTGAGAATGGGCAGACAAGGGATGAGAGCATGCAATCGCCTACTCTCTAAATACAAAAAATGATTGTATGACTGAACTACAGTAGCTCTAAGGAAATTGCGAGTAATGGATTATTTAATTCTTCCGGATCTGTACACTTTTACTTACTGCATCATCTCATCCTATCGAGAGCGACTAATGGGACAGAGTGGTCCGACATTTTTGGTGATGTCAAGGGGTATAAACCGGAATCCATGGAGTAGAGTTACCTAAATTTTGAACTGATGACACTCTCCCTCGTCCTCTCTTATGCTCTCGCTATGTCTCTACTTTACCCATCTTGCGATACAGAGACTGGCAATTGGGACTTCCAGAAACAACGTGAACTATGACGAAATACCGCGATCTGCTTCAGGATGTTATGTTTGCTTAGTGGAAACTTTTCGGACGAAAGGGTTGAGCGTCAACAGCTGTGGCATTGACGCTGCAGTGCGGACAGAGGCAGATGATTTTGTCCATGAACTGGAACTGGTCATTTGGAATTCACTGAACTTTCCTAAAGGGTTAGTATAAAATGCAACTGGTTACTCTGCTAATCAACTTTCTTTAGATAAATATGGCCCTCTGCTGAGGAAGTTTGCTCTTTCATATTTTGAATCTCGCAGAGTTTGCAAATGCCTATTATACCTCATCCAATTTGACTTTAGACTGTATGCTATTTCATTTGATTCTTAAATAGAAAATACAAATTGAGATAAATTACTCTGCTGATTCTGACTCATTATTTGGTTGTGGCTAAGTTCAATCTGATTTGGTGGGTTATTTGAATCGGAAGTAGGATCACTTGAGGAGATTGCTCATAATATTATATGTACGCAATTATCTTATTCCTGGTCCTCATTTGATAATTGCTTATTCCCTAAATATTCCAGTCCCTTTCAGCACAGAACAAGATCCATCAAAGGATCAAAGTGATTTGATATGACGGTTGAAGGTAATTCGGGTTTAGGAGATAAATTAAACAATAAATTATTTTCATTGAGGCCCAACACATTGACGCTACAACAATGATGAACTAGAAATTAGAAAGAGAATTGCTGGCCATGACATTGTCTTTCTCAAAATGGTAAAAGTATCTAATGGGAATGCAGGAACATTTTGAAGTCTGAACTGACCATTGCAGTTTGCAGTGCCTTCAGAATTTTCAATTTAGAAATAGTTAAGACCGATTGGTCTATTTTTCAGTCAATATAATTTTTAAATTATCTGTATTCCAGGTTCCAAAAATATAGTGGATGACACTCTATCCCGAAGATAATCCTGAAATACTGGACCTTTGGACAAAATTTGATTCAACCTCAGCAAATCATTGGGTCTGTTCAATCCTTCCTTGAAAAGTTTTGAACTTACAATTCCAGGCTACAGATCGAAGATTTCGAGAAACTCAAGGCTCCCCTAAATATGAAACTAACTATGAAATACAAACTCAATTTCAAGGAGCACTTCTTGTATATTCCAATCAAAGAATTAAAACCAGAGGTTTTACAGCTGAAACAACTCTCGACTAAATCCTTTGATCAATCTGCATGCTATCACTTTGATAAGATGTAGAACTATATGTGTCTTCTTGCCCAGCTTGTGCCCGAGTAAGTCTATTCAGACAGGACTTTTTGAATATCTTCAGCCTCTGCCAGTTCCTGTTGAACCTTGGCATACTATCTCAACTGTTTATATAGTGAACATTCCACCTATCTAAGGCTATCAGGTGATTATGGTGACAGCGGATACGTTTTCTAAGATGGACCTTTTTTGCCCCTAAGGAAGTTACCATCAACAAAGACTACTTCCCCAGTGTCCCTCAGGGATATTCTAGTCTCTGATCGTAGGCCACATTTTGTCTCTCATTTTTGGAACACTTTTTTGCAAACCTCCCTAAATAAAAGCAGCCTTTTCTTCTGGTTCCCACCCTTGGTTAAATGGCTGGATAGAATAAGTTAAGCAAGGATTAGAACAATCTTTGCATCATTTCTGAAATTCATCTCAAGGTGATGGT
Organism: Calotriton arnoldi; assembly: GCA_963921515.1. NCBI lineage: Eukaryota > Metazoa > Chordata > Amphibia > Caudata > Salamandridae > Calotriton > Calotriton arnoldi. The sequence goes on from CAWUFW010013466.1 coordinate 60,730, forward strand.
TCCTCCTATTTTGCGCTAGCTGAGTTTTCATATAATAACTCGGTTCACAGTGCCACTCAAAATCCCCCATTTAACTGTTTACATGGTTTTCATCCAAAGCCTTCACAAATATTTCTAGAACAGCACCTCAGTTCTAGCAACCACTGAATTTGCAGATTAATTACAGACTTTGAGACAAAAGATTCAAAATAATTTACAGAAAGCTAAAGAAAGAATGAAGAAACTTCTGATGTTCTTCGAGGTCCTTCTCCGGAATACCAGCTGGGAAAAAAGGTTGGCCCTTCTTCACTATATCTCCCATCTTATCTATCTTTGAATAAAGTCAAGCCACAGTCTATTGACCCTTTAAAATAGTTTTAAAAAATCAATCCAGTAACCTTCAACCCTTGCCTTCCTTCAAATTGGTGAATTCATTTATATCTCAATTAAAACTCTGCTCCTTATATACGTTCTCATCCTATGCCACCTCCTATTTTTGTTAAGGATGTACTTGAGTATGAAGTTCAAGGAATGTGTGGCTCACAAATGTCTCGAGGGAAATTACATACCTTAGTAAATTGGAAAGAATACACTCCTAGCGAACAAACTTGGAAAGATGCTTTGTCTGTTCATTCATCAGTGTTGATTAGTCATCTTTTCAAACGTTATACCAATAAACCAGGATCTTCTGTGGGTGGAGAATACTGTCATGTCTTCCTAACAAAAATACATGACAGTAGACCCACGGTGTTTGGAGTGTCCTGTGCCTTCTTGCGCAGGTCTCGCCGGGCTGGTTTCAGGTCTCTGCTTGCACAGCGGTATTGGTGTCTTTCAGGACAGATCTGCTTTGGTGATGTCACTCCTTGCAGTTGCTGTATTTTAACACCACTACTATAAGTACAGCTTCATCAGTGCCAAGCAGCAATCAGGGGCAATGCAGACATGGATTCCTGGCATTGATCACTTACTTGAATTCCTGCTTGGTTTATTCAGCCTTCATGACACCTTCTTTCAGCTTGCTCCACAGGAAGTGAGGGGGCGGAGCCTTCTTTTTTCAGATGTGTTCAAGATGATGGTTCAAGGATTTCTTTTTCCTTTTCAGCTATCCCAATCCAAGATGGCTGACAGGAAGGGTTCCAGAGTAGAGTCCTTCCTGAAAGCTGTATAAAGCTGAATCCTTTGAAAGGCAGTGCACTACAACACTTCTGAATCGTTTTCTGTCAGGATCATCACCCACTTGTATCATGTCTCTGTTTTTTCCCAGCAGCTTTCTTGGACTTCCAGTCTCCTTAGTTTGGAGTATGCCCTCAAGCTTTGGCCTTCCTGGAAATTATTTCACTCCAGATTGATGAAATGAACATGTTTTTGCTATTCTGTTCGTGCAATTGTATTATGTAAGTTAGCATTCGCGGCACCATTTTATGTTTAGTCGCCATTTTGAATCATGCCATTAGCTGCTTATTGTCTCCTCACGAAGCAGGCTGTGGAAAGTTTCATTCCTCCAATGTTAGGCATTGCTCTGCTAATGAATTCACTGTTCTTATTAGCACATACCTTTCCCACTAGATAGAGGCCTGCTCCCACTAGTCCAGCGATGGGTACAGGCAGAACGACCTTGGCATAGAGATAGTGTGTGCCCGGTCTCATGATCTAAACTTTTCCCTCTGTACCTCCTTTGTGTAGCTGCCTCCATCTGGAGATTTCCAGTCTGGGCGTGTCTTCATTGGTTCTGAATCGTACATAATGTATCACCATGTTTTCTGATGTCAGTCCCTCTGCAGCAATCCTTAGATGCTGGGCAGATTGGGCTCTGCTCGAGTGTACCTGAATAAATTCTTGGTTTGTATTCTCTACTGTCTGACCGACTCTTCATTTGTATGGAAGGCTGAGAGGTGGTCGTGAGTGACCCGGGTGGCCCTAATCGGGTCACTTCCTTCAGGTGGCGCCTGCACAGGGACCCCATCGGGTGGGGAGGTCGAGGCCACCATCGGGTTGGACGGACAGACCAGGGATCCCTGCACGAAGAGAGTTCCTGAACTCGCAGCTGCCCCTTCTGTCCCGCCAGATGGTGCCTCGAACAGCGGTCATCCCGACTGGGGTCCTGAATGGCGAAACCCTTGGATCTGACTGGTTGGTCCGAAGAGTCGGCAGTGGAGAATAAATCTGTTTGACCTGTGTGCACCAGGTGAGTTTGTTTTGGTTCTTTGTGGATATGGTACCATTTTGGTTTGTATTTGGCGCGGTCTGAGGACTGATTTTGGTACGAGGTGTTTTTGAACACTTTGCCAGACAACATAAGGAATTTGGCTCGCTTTTGAAAATGCCTGGATTTAGCTGATTCTTCGTTTCTTGTTGTCGTTGTTGCTCTGCAGATGCTCGATTGGAAGAAAGTCAGCCAGCGCCTCCAGAAGGCACTCCAAACTTTGATATGTATGTGAAGCATGGCCTTGGCCCTATTATGTTTAGTATGCTATGGCACAAATATACGAGGGACAATGCCGAGTTGCAGTGGCCGTTGACGGGCACTTTTGATGAACAAAAAATTGTTTTTTTACAGGAGAAGTTGTTTGCGAAAAGAAGTAGGCAGTCTATGTTTGATTCTCTGCGAACGTGGCAAAAGGAGGCTAAACAGAGGCGAATGAAAGCAGAGAAAGAGGCCCGGAAGGGGAGAATGCAAACATTGACTCAGAAAGCTGTAGCACATGATAGAGAGAAACAAGAGATAGGAATTGAACTTGAAGATAGGAGGTTTCGATTGAATATTGATAAATCTTATGTGACCCAGGAAGAAAATGATATGTTTGTGAAACAATTGTTAGATACTTGGCCCCCACCCCGTATGCTCCGCAGAGGATATACCCTGCTCTTCCCTCACAGGCTCAGCTACCCAGTTCTTCTGCCTCTGCTGTTTCTGCTTCTGTGACTGTTGATCGGACTGCCTTGGCCATGGCACCTCCTGTCCTTTCTTTGTCCTCGCCATCTGTGGCAACTATGACTGTTAGTACTCCTGCAACACCTATTGCTTCGGCGTCTCTTTCGCCAGCTCTTACACCTGCGACACAGCCGGCAGCGACGTTAGTGCCTACTACCTCTGTTATCACTCCCACTGTGTTCTTCCATTCCCTGACATTACAGAGTAGTGGGACACCAGTACGTTGATTTGAGGATAGAGACTGGACGAATTTCAAGGAGCAAATGGGTCTGTATGTGCGATCGGAGATGGGAGATGCAGAGAAAAAGGTAGTGGCTAATCAGGCTGAGCAGTGGGCCCGAAACCCCATTTATGGTGTGGAAGATGTGTGGAGTGTGATGAAAGATTATGAGCCTTTTGTACAACAGCATGCCCTTAAGCATATGTCGGCTACTTTGATCGGTCTTTGGGAGCAGTATTTCAAAGATGCAGCACCGCAGATTCTATATGATATTAAGGATCATGTATATGTTACTGATATGGCGCCTGGTCAAGTTTTTGGTAATGTTGTGACGTTGGTTGCTTATCGGGGCAGACTGCTTAAGAAGAGCCCCACCCCGGTATCTCAGTTCCCGATGCGGGAGGTTCATCCTATCTATCATCCTGAAATACCAGAGCTAAGGGATCAGCACAATGCTGTTATCAGACCAGGTGAGGCAGCCCATTTCCAAGAACAGTGGGTTTATACTCCATGGAAAAGGAGTGTAGTTTTGTTCCTTAAGACTCAGTTGCCTGACCCTAGAAAAAATCCTACTGCATATTATAAAGAATTGACTGAGGCAGCCTCTTCAACAGTAATGACGCTTGCGAATAATGAAATGTTTTTTGGTTTGCTCGTTCCGGTTGATATTTGGAGACAAGTGCAAACACAGGATCATGTTGGGGAATTGGGTGGTACCTGGGATCAAATTAAAGTATGGGATCAGGAGAGGAAGCTTGGTGAGAAGCCTAAAGCAGAGATACTTGCTTTGACAGGCCGCATTATTACGTAGATGCATTCCCTTATCCCTCAGAGAAAAGTTGATTGGGACAAGTTATCGGCTTGCCGTCAAAAGAAAGATGAGAGTGTGTCTGATTTTTTCACTTGGTTTGAAGGTGTGTTTCTAGATTATAGTGGACAGGATCTGTCAATCGAAGGTGGTGTTTGATTAGTTGTTAATAGATTTGTTTCAAATTTGCTTCCCGAGATTGTGACTTGATTGCAGGCTTCTGAGAGCACCTGGTCCACCTCTTCTCCTTCTGTTATTTTGAATATGGCACAGTATTATGAGCACAGGGAAAATGAGGATAAGGAGAGGACAGAGAAGAAGCACAAGGATTTGAAGACGAAGGTGTTGTTGCAGCAGGCTTCTAGGGGGAATGGTAGAGGACGTGGAGGTTGGGCTCAACAGTTTCCACGCACTAGCAGGCCTACAAATACCACGCCTTTAGGGCCGAATCAGTCTGCGTATTAGTAAGAGGAGGGACACTGGCGTAGCGAGTGTCCTGTGCTTTTGCAGAAGGTGGCGGTCCCTAGAGGATGAGGTTCTCGCGGACGAGGTCGTGGAGCTGGAGGAGCGGACAGGGTTCAGAATGCTGCGGCCTCACAGGGTCGTTCTGATAATAATTACTTTGATGACCCTCAGACGGACAGTATTATCATGAAGATTATGACACATATGAGGTGACAGGAATGTCTTACAGCTAGGACAGCCAGGGACAGAGTGAGGGACCAGTGTCGATACCTGTAGATCAGTGCGGTCCTTATGTTACTGCGAACTTACATATCTTGGCTAAGGAATTTTTGGTGGATACAGGTGCAACGAACAGTTCTATTTCTCGCTCTTTGGTCCCTGGGGCGACTCTGTCTGTCCATATTAATGTTTCGGTAGGTTTTTCTGGTGTACCGGTTGTAAGCCCCATTTCAAAACCTCTTGCATTGACCATAGGTCCTTTCACTGTGGAATCGTCATTTTTGTTGACATCTAATTGTGGTGAGAATTCGATGTGTCTGGATTTATTGAAAAAGCTGCATGCCACAATTTATTGTTCTCCAGAAGGTGTCTATATGACAATAGGTCCGGATGGGGTGTGCGCTAAGCAGTGTCTGTCCAAAGATGCACCTCTTCCTGCGGAGTTTAAAGGTGTACCGCCCTTCCTTTGGGTGACAGGTGACACAGATGCGGGACTGTTACAGATACCGCCAGTTTCGATCCGAGTTAAAGACAATGCTATTTTACCTTGCCTCCCTCAATATAAAATACCACAGGCAGGTGAGCGAGCTTTATTGCACATTGTACAGGATTTGCTTGAGAAAGGAGTGGTTGAGGAGACGACTGCTAATGTTTGTAATAGCCCTATTCTTCCCATTCTCAAACGGATACCTTCAGGTTCCTCGGACGATCATGCAGATGTTTATCGCTTTGTGATTGACTTGCGGGAAGTTAATAAAATAGTGATTCCCCGGTTTCCGGTGGTCCCTGACATTACGACTCTTTTGACAATGATTTCTTCTTCTGCTACATTCTTTTCTGTCATTGACTTGAAAAACACGTTTTTCAGTATTCCCATTCATCCTGACAGCAGGTATCTGTTTGGGTTCACCCTAGCTGGTAGAAGCTTTATATTCTGTTGCGCTCCTCAAGGCTATACAGATAGTCTGAGTATCTATAGTCAGGCATTGAAAGGTCAGCTGGATTCCTTGTTGCTCCCTGCAGGTAATGTATTGCTTCAGTATGTCGATGACTTGCTCATCGCCTCGGATACAGAACAAGGTTGCAGAGACAGTACAGTTAAATTGTTGTTACATTTAGCTCAACATCAATCAATCAATCAAGCATTTGTATAGCGCGCTACTCACCCGGAGGGTCTCAAGGCGCTTGGGGGAGGGGGGTCCGCTACTGTTCGAACAGCCAGGTCTTGAGTTGCTTCCTGAAGGAGAGGTGGTCTTGGGTAAGGCGGAGGTGGATGGGTAGGGAGTTCCACGTCTTGGCAGCCAGGTAGGAGAAGGATCTTCCTCCCGTTGTGGCTCTTCGGATGCGGGGACGGCGGCGAGGGCGTGGTTGGTCGATCGTAGCTGGCGGGTGGGAGTGTAGAAGGTCAGACGGTCGTTGAGGTATCTGGGGCCTTGGTTGTGGAGAGCTTTGTGTGCGTGGGTGAGGAGTCGGAACGTGATTCTCTTGCTGACGGGGAGCCAGTGCAGGTCTCTCAGGTGTCCGGCGATGTGGCTGTGTCGGGGATGTCCAGGATGAGTCGAGCTGAGGCGTTCTGGATGCGTTGGAGTCTTTTTGAAGTTTGGCTGTGGTTCCGGCGTAGAGGGAGTTGCCGTAGTCCAGTCGGCTGGTGACGAGGGCCTGGGTGACCGTCTTCCTGGTTTCGGTGGGGATCCACCGGAAGATCTTGCGCAGCATGCGTAGGATGTTGAAGCAAGACGAGGAGACGGCGTTGATTTGTCGGGTCATTGAGAGGGAGGAGTCCAGGATGAAGCCCAGGTTGCGTGCGTGGTCCGTTGGTTTGGGTGCGTTGCCCAGGGCAGGGGGCCACCAGGAGTCGTCCCAGGCGAGAACATGGCCATAAAGTATCCCTTTCCAAATTTCAGTATTGTCGACAGGAGGTCACCTACTTGGGTCACCTACTGTCGAAGGAGGGTAGGAGATTGACCCCTGAGCGCATCAGTACCATTGTTAAAATGCCCATTCCTCAAACTCAAAAAGATGTGCGAGCTTTTATTGGCATTACTTCCTACTGTCGCCAGTGGATTCCAAATTATTCCCTACTAACCAAACCCCTGCTTGCTTTGACTACTAAAGATGTGCATGAACCCCTGCCTTGGACGCCTGAATGTCAGCAGTCTTTTGAGCAATTAAAAAGTGCGCTTTGTTCGGCTCCAGTGCTTGGCACGCCTAACTATAGCAAGCCATTTGTATTATATGTCCATGGGACAGCTGGTTGTGTGCTTTCTGTTCTAACACAAAAATTTGGAGATAAGCAACGGCCGTGTGCTTATTTCTCTGCTGTTCGCAAGAGCCCACCCGAGCTGTCTAAGAGCGGTCGCGGCTGTGGCTGTCTCGATAAGACAATCGGCTGGACTCGTGCTTGATACTGATCTCACAGTCATGGTACCACATGCTGCAGATACACTTTTGAATAAGACCAAGACACAGCACCTCACCAGTGCACGTCAGGCGGGTTATAAATTGACACTCCTTGCCAAGCATATTACGATCAAACGATGTGCCACTCTGAAGCCAGCCACGTTACTACCCCTCCCTTCTGAAAGTGATGAAAATGAGAAACATGATTTATCTTCCGGACGGAAGAAGAGACGAAAGGACGGGTATACTGGACTGATGTTCCCTTATCTGACCCTCAAGGGGAACTATATGTCGATGGCTCTTGTTTTAAATTATCAGATGGCACTACAACTGCTGCATATGCTATTACTACGATGCGTACGGTAATTGAGACATCACGAGTTCCCTATCAGTCGGCCCAAGCTGCAGAGCTCGTCGCCCTAATACGAGCCTGCGAGTTGAGTGAGGGACTGGTTGTTAATATTTATACTGACAGCCAGTACGCCTTTGGCGTTGCCCATAATTTCGGGCGACTCTGGGCAGAGAGAGGGTTCCTTACTTCCCATGGTACAAAGATTCAGCACGGTCATCTTATATATAGGCTTCTGTCCGCTTTGACACTCCCTAAGAAATTGGCTATAGTAAAGTGTAGCACCCATAGGAAAGTTACTGACGATGTAGATAAAGGAAATGCTTTTGCAGATCAGACAGCTAAGGAAACAGCCCAGACTAGGATGAAAAGAATGTTCATAGCAGGTCCCGCTAGGTGGGTGCCTGAGGTCACCATTTTTGAAGATACACTTGAGAATGTGAAGGAAATACAGAGTGAGGCCACAGTGGAGGAATTAGCAGTGTGGCAAGAAAGTACAGCACAATTGAACGATGAGGGATGTTGGATTGACAAGTCCGGGAAGCAAAGATGGATGTTGCCAGATGCATATTTTCTTCCTGTAGTCACAATGGCCCATGGTCCAGCCCATATCAGTGCTAAGGGTATTTGCAAGTTGTTAGACCCTGTATGGCAGAATGACAACATCTCCAAAACTGCTGCACATTTAGTGAAGTATTGTATGGTGTGCATGATGCACAATCCTGGAAAAGGCACCCCTACACTACCTGGTGATTTTGCACCACCTACTTTCCCTTTTGAGGTCCTTCAATTACATTACATCAAATTGGACAGGGTTAATAATCTGAAGTACGTGTTGGTGGTTGTTTGTGCATTCAGTAAATGGGTTGAGGCTTACCCCACTAAAGACAATACAGCCATTGCGACTGCAAAGGTACTCCTGAAGGAGATCTTTCCTCGTTTTGGCTTGCCCACTTTGATCTGGAGTGATAACGGAAGTCACTTTAATGCCAAGGTCATACAGTTAATTTGTGACGGTTTGCACATAAAACAGAAATTCCATGTTGCAAACCACCCGCAATCAGCAGGTTTGGTTGAGAAGTACAATGGTACTCTCAAACTGAAATTAGCAAAGATTCAGGAAACAACAGGGTTACTGTGGACAGATGCTTTACCATTAGCTCTTATGTCAATGAGAACAACAGCACATTCTAGAACAGGATTGTCACCCTATGAGGTCGTGTTTGGACGCCCAGCAAATGTCTGGGGCGTCCTGCGCCCTCGCAGATTTTCTGATATTGAGTATCCATTGCTGACGGACTATTTTTGCCAGTTACCTGAAAATTTGCGTTCTATTCACCAACAGGTCCATGAGTCCCTTCCACCCACACCAGAGGGGCCCGGACACGATATTTGGCCTGGAGATTACAAATTGGTGAAGAATTTCCAGCGGAAGAAGAGTTTGGAGCCCAATTGGAAGGGACCTGAGCAGGTCCTCCTGGCAACTCAAACTGCTGTGAAAGTCACCGGCTGAAAGAACTGGATTCACGCCAGCCATTGATTCAGCATACCCTTACCCTTGCCCTATGATCTGTGGGTGAGGGATGGCATTGGGGACACTGAGTGTGAGAAGGTACCTCAGTTCGTCCCCTTCAGTGATGCAAAGTTAACGTGGACCCAAACGGATGCAGAGAATGATGACTCGCTAAATAAAGCGGTCCCTCCCGAAATCCGAGCCATTAAAGAGCTGCTGTTCGTTGACCACTCTGTGCCTGGAGTCACCAGGTACAATTTGCGCCCTCGGCTGAGGAATAGTGCACCAAAGGAGAAGTCAGATTAGCCAGGGATGGACTGTGTAAGTTAGGGTGTACTTTGCTATAGTACCAACGGTGTTAGTTTAGGGTGTCGTGAGATTGGTGCACTGTTCTGACATTGGACAGGATAGATCAGGCGTGCTCCCTAGGAGGGGGGTACATTATCCTGAGCGACGTGGGATTCATCGTGAGCTTAGGACTGAGCAAGCTTAACCACCGGTGCTCAAGAGCGCCAACGTTGATGAACAATAGGAGCCTGTACCAGTGAGGCTCTGAAGGACACTGGGAACATTCACCTTTGCTATCAGTTTTATTGCATTTCTCTTCTTGTTCTAGAATGCATCCGTTTGGTCAACCTATTGAGGAGGAGGAACAGCCGTTTGCACCACCGCGTTTAGTGCAGGGTTCGTCAACAAAGAGTAAAATGGTTTGCATATTAATTGTTGTGATTACGCTAATAACAATACTTGGAATATCCTGGTTTCTAGAGGAGAAATAACCTGTACATTCCTTGGTTGGTACAACGCCCACTCCCCTTGAGCACATTTTTGTTACTTTGGCCCCTCACAAAGAAGAGCATAGAAAGTCTTACACAGACAATGTATTTATACAAATGTTACATCAAGCCCATAATGTGTCCAATACCACTAATTGTTGGGTTTGTGGATTGCTCCCCTCAGTTACTCATAAGAGCGACAATTTGTTGTCCATGCCATTGTCATATATTGGTAGCTGTGAAGGTTGGTTTGAATTGTTCGTTATGGTGCACTACCATTTCCAACTCTCTACTCTGGTTATGACACCTGCTGATTCTCTCACTGTGGTAGAATATATAAATTTTCATCACTGGTTTACTCCCATAGGACCGGCAGGACAAGGGATCTTTGGGACATTGTCCCCAAAATCCTGTATGAGCACATACGAAAAAGTGAAGAACGAAACATGGCTTCGAATGGAAATGGCTGATTTCCAAAGGTTCAACACCTCTGAGTATTTTCAATCTTTCCAAGCTCTCAATATTACTAAGGACAAACCGATGCCGGTGTCCGTAGCCAACACAACAGCTAGTTTCTGTGTCCAGGGGACTGGGGAGGTAAAAGTGGGGGAGAGTAAATGCAATTTCACCTACAGACTGAGAACGATTAATAGTCCACCCTTGGTTCTACCCCATAATGTCTATTTTGTCTGTGGATCCCAAGCTCATGTCTGGCTTCCGAGGGGATGGTCAGGCAGATGTTATCTCTCTTTCCTCCTTCCCCCTGTGTATGTTGCTCCATCCAATTATCATAAAGATGCAGCGTAGAAATACATACTTGCCCCGAGTCAGAAGGGTTGTTGACACAAAGGATATAGATCAGACAGATACCACCGCACAACAGTTTGGGGATGCCATAAAGTGTCTCCTACCTTTTTGGGGCCCCATGGCTAATAGTCTTCAGCTTTGTCGGCTAATGAGAGTTGTGGAGGGGGTTATTCATACAACTGCTGGAATACTGACAAGCATCACTGCTGAGCTTTAGGCTACGAGATTAGTCACTTTGCAGAACCGGATGGTTTTAGACGTCATACTTTCAGATAGGGGTGGGGCTTGTCGCGTCATTGGCAGCAGTTGTTGTGTTTACATACCTGATCACACTCCCAACGTGTATGCAGCTATACAAAAATTGCATAGACTTTCGTCTGACATATACCAAGAGACAGGTACTGGGACCCTATCAAGGTGGTTCTGGAACATACTCACATCCTGGGGTTGGAAGATCCTCACTTTTCTAGCTGTGGTTGCCGGCATTTTCTTCACGTGTTGCCTCTGCATGCAATGTCTCCCAGCTTGTTGCTCCTATTGTGTCACTATCCTTACTCCCAAGCCGAAAATGCCAGTTCATGATACGAATGCAGAAGTTATGTTACAAAAACAGATTGATGAAGTGATGCAGATTGATGAGGGCATCTTTGATTCTGCATCATCCCTTGCAGCTTCTATTTCTGATATTGAGTATATGGATTGTTCCGAGAATTGATGTTCTTTTGCTTATAAGAATGTTATGTCTTTTCTGCCCACCATATAAAATTAGTTAGCGAATGCTAAAAGGAGGGTCTGATGAAATGAACATGTTTTTGCTATTCTGTTATTGCAATTGTTTTATGTAAATTAGCATTCGTGGCACTATTTTATGTTTAGCCACCATTTTGAATCATGCCATTGGCTGCTTATTGTCTCCTCACGAAGCAGGCTGTGGAAAGCTTAATTCCTCCGAGGTTAGGTCTTGCTCTGCTAATGAATACACTGTTCTTATTAGCACATACCTTTCCCACTAGATAGAGGCCTGCTCCCACTAGTCCAGCGATGGGTACAGGCAGAACGACCTTGGCATAGAGATAGTGTGTGTCCGGTCTCAGGATCAAAACTTTTACTTCTGTACCTCCTTTGTGTAGCTGCCTCCATCTGGAAATTTCCAGTCTGGGCGTGTCTTCATTGGTTCTGAATCGTACATAATGTATCACCATGTTTTCTGATGTCAGTCCCTCTGCAGCAATCCTTAGAGGCTGGGTAGATTGGGCTCCGCTCGAGTGTACCTGAATAAATACTTGGTTTGTATTCTCTACTGTCTGACCGACTCTTCATTTGTATGGAAGGCTGAGAGGTGGTCGCGAGTGACCCGGGTACCCCTAATCGGGTCACTTCCTTCAAGATCATCAGCATTCTGGAAGGCTTTTTCTGCCATTTTGTCTTTTTCCACCCTTTCAGGTGTTCTTTCTGGAAGGCACCCATTGTTTAGAAGTGGATTTCTAAACAAAGGACTGCACTATGGCAACTGGAAAGGATCACTCATATGTCCGGCAGTCCCATTAGAAAAAGAAGAATGCACAAATGCAGTGTCTTGCCATTGACACCAGTAGACTAATTAGCATTAGCCTTCCAGAAGCTGCCCATGTCAAAGTTTTCTCCTTGATGCGGTGTGAAAACTGCTCCCAGAGCAGAAATAATGGCTTAGGTTTTTTGGAAGGAAGACATACGTGTGAGGTATGTGACTCCTTTCAGCTCAGGATATGCAGTTGGGGATGGTTCAAGAGCTTCATTAACTTGAAAGGAACTGTAGTGTTTTCCCTTCTGGGCCCACTTTGGGTCTCCCTTAGTTTTGCGTATTAGATGTTTTAGGCTGCCTTTGCTCTGCACACCACACATAACACATTTGTTTTTGTGACATTATTTTAGGAATATGCTGATCATGTTGTTTTTCATTCAATGATTCTTCTTGGGATTCAGTCTGCACATTTTGTACATGGTTGCCTAGAATACATAACAACATGGTTTTCTGTGCCCGGTAAGCAACAGCTTCTAACATTTTAGACACAACTTGGTAGCATAGCTGCAGCTTTCCAACACAGTAGTCCTTATCATATAAACTGCATGTCATCCCACTGGGGGCAGAGAGGAGAATCCCGGCAAAGAGACTGGTCCTGGAATGAACGCCCAAAGAGTCTGACATGCAGCCTTGCGTAAACTGAGTTTACACTGATGATGCGGACCACCTAACTAAATACACTGTGTTGCTAATCCCAGAGATCACTTATATAGCCCGTGCTCACACAGTGTGTGCAGGCCTAGACAGATAGAACATTTGCCATGGTGGGTATGTTTATTTTATACACCCTGAAAGCAATGCTAATTACTTTGTTTAATTTCATCTGCCTAATAATCGCAGCGTATTTGCTTTAAATAGACTACGATAGTTTCAACAAATGTATTGCAAACTTTCTTCTCTTTCTTCTGTTTACTACGGGCATGCATGAGTGAGATGGTTTCCACGGTTCCCTTGGGGACTAGAGGGTCATGCTCTAGGTTGCCAAAATCGCCTGCTACTCTGGGAAGGTTAGGAATTCAGGTGAGGCACTGTGAGCTAGCGAGGATTTGGGACGACAGATACCAACACATTCTGATGTCCTGTCATCCCAAGGGACAGTTCTGCTTTACAAGCAGAATTCCTGCCACATACCGCTACCAACATTGGTCAAGTATTTATTTAACAGATCTCCTGAGTAGTACTTGTGGATGCCTATGGTACCCTTACACCTTCTCCGGAGACATCTATGGTGTTGGGGATTAATCCTCCACAGTATTTTAGGAAGCACCTCAATTTTTCTGTTGATTGTTCGAACTTGAACCTTTAAAAGGATTGTCCATGGGGGGGCGTGGCTGGCCGGCCAAGAGGGCGGGCGGGCTTTGAGACAGCTCCACGCCCACGGCCTGATTATCCATTACAATCAGTCATCTGCAGGCGGCAGCTCATCATTTCAGAACGTGCATGGTGTAGCGGACAGGCAGATCCAGCCGGTGAGTGATCGCATGCGAGTCACGGTGTGATCCGGACAGTGTGGACCGCCAGTATTGAGAACTTGGACAAAGCGACCAGCGGCCATTTTGTGAAGGCGGGCGGATACACCGAAGTTCCTGACCTCTGCCACTATCTCCGGCGCGGCGCTGCTTTGGCCGGGGAGAAGTACAAGGTGCCCTGGGGGACAGAAATGCGGAGAATGAGGTAGATTGGGCGGCGAGGTGCGAGGAAGGTAAAGCGCCCGATCTCGGCCCACAGTAACACCTGGGCCCTCCCTCAGCCCCCGCTCTGCCCGTGGGCGTGAGATGCATGGTCGGTGGCAGCCCCGGTGAGTGGTGTGTGCTGGGGTGGGGTGCCTGACAGCGGACTCAAACAACAGACATCGGCACCCCCCACCTGAAGTGGTTCTGACGAGGCCCGGGAGCTGTGCCAAGCTCAGGCCCACCCGCCGGCATTGCAGTCCCAGTAACACATGGAGGAGACAAATGGCACACCCCTCAGCCAGTCCGCAGTGCAACTGAATGGATGTGTCCCCCGCGTGGCTGACAAAGCTGGAGGAGTGACTGCAGGCCGTGACAAAACTGTGCGGTAAGGTGCAGGGGGGGGAACACCCGATCCCGGCCTTCCTTCAACTCCTTCCCCCCCTCCCTCACCGATGCCACGCACCAACGGCGGCCGTCTCCCGACGGGCAGCACGGAATGAGGCAGAGTGTCCGGCAACATGCCAAGCCCATAGACACAGGCACAACACCTAGAGCAATCCGGACGAGGCCCGGGGGCTGTGTTGAGCCGAGGCCCAGACCCGCTCATTGGTGGCAATATCCTGTGGTGAACGAGGGAGTGTAGAGGCACACCCCCCAGGTGGACAGTGGTCCATGGGTGACCGTAGATGAACCACTGTGCGACTGGGCAGACATAGCCGCCGCACCGCTGATGTAACCAGTGGGGGTTGGGAGCAATGCGCGTACTGACAAGGCGCCCCTGAGGTCATACTGCAGAGGCAAAGGAGCATCATGAGAAGCCCTAAAAACTGTGGCCCTTCACTAGAGCAGGCGAAGTCACACACTTGCCCGACCGAGCACGGGGGCTGCGCAGAACCCAGGCCTGGTGGCACAGGACAAGTGAACCACCCCAATATTGACACCGGGTGAGAATCTGAGGGACCTGACCAGAGGCCGCACGAACTGGACAAACTCACTGGCGGCTTCAATCCAGAAGTGCCCGGGTCCTGCCCTGCAGGTGCTTGCGCCGCCAAGCAGCCTCACCAAACTTAAACACTGCAGGGCTGCAAATGGCATATAGTTAGCAAGGTGGGCAGGCAACGTGCCGGGGCAGGTGCGGCAACCATGCCGCCGGCTGACACCGCCAAGCAGACTGGCCTGGATCGGGGAGGGACGGACCCCGCCGGGTCTCCCACACTGGAGTCCAAACTCGACGCAGTACTCAAAGCGGTTGAGCAGATTGGGACTTCAGTATCACAGACCCGATCGTCCCTGGAGAGTCGCATCGACAAGGTAACATCTGACTTCACGCTGTTGCATGCAGACCACTGCAAGTTAACGGAAAGAGTAGCCGAGGTGGAGGCAGAGATACTGGAGGCCCTTCCAGCCCTTAAAACTGTGTCTGCAGAGGTGCATGTACTCACCGAACAGCTGCGCTCGCTGGAACGCAGAATGGACGATTCCGAGGGCCGCTCCCGCGCAACAATGTTCGTGTCATTGGCCTGCCGGAAGGTTCAGAGGGCCGAGACGCAGTCAGATACACCGAACAATGGCTGAAAACTCTGATGCCGGCGGAAACACTATCTCCCTTCTTTGCAGTAGAACGGGCTCAAAGGGTGCCCTCGAGTCGCCCGCA
Organism: Calotriton arnoldi; assembly: GCA_963921515.1. Taxonomy (NCBI): domain Eukaryota; kingdom Metazoa; phylum Chordata; class Amphibia; order Caudata; family Salamandridae; genus Calotriton; species Calotriton arnoldi. Next base: position 76,086 of record CAWUFW010013466.1, read on the forward strand.
GCCGGGCACTGGGCCGCGGCCCTTCCTGTTTCAGCTACTCAACTTCAAAGACCGAGATGCAGTGCTGCGGGAGGTGCGCAAGATGGAGACAGTTAAAGTGGGCAATGCATCGGTCCTCTTCTTCCTGGACTATGCGCTGGGGGTACAGAGGCAGCAGAGCACATTCCTGGTGGTGAAGAAACAAATGCACGAACTTGACATGCGATACTCCCTTCTCTTCCCTGCATGACTGCGGGTAATCGCAGAAGGCTCCACTCACTTTTTCAACACTGCTGAAGATGCCTGGAACTGGCTGGAAGCAGCAGGACATCACATTTCTCCGAGTAGGCGTGGTGGCGCTCGAGGGGTCGCCCCAGGCACCCGGGGTGGCCAAAGACGGAACGCAGGAGGACCAGAAAATCGCCCACACGCCGACACCCAGTCCCAGACCTGGAACAAATAATACAAGAACAACGGGAAGTGCTGCTGCACGATGCAGTGCGTTGAGACCACCGGGGACTCGGATGCTTCCTCGGTGCACTCCCTCAGTGAGGGCAGCTCGCCTGCAGTGTGGCCAACCGGCGAGAGCTCGCAGAGACTTCCAATAGTGACTCCTCAAACTGCTGATGACTTGTTTTGGGGTCCATCAGTGGCTCCTGCATGGTTCTAGGCCTAGACACATTCACACACACGCTACTTGCACCCATATACAACGCGCATGCAGCATGTTGCTGCCTGCACCACTGTGCACCACGATCTGCAACTGTAGGCCATGAGCACGTTCATATATCAAACTTCACATTAAGAAAATCCTGCCACTGTCCAGTTCCATTCACATGCAGAATTAGGGCCAAAGCGTTCGCGGGCCCCGCTATCCTTGACTGCTTTAGCTCACCCCCCTGATAGTAAGCACGGCGTACACAGCTGACATCCGCCAATTGGCGCAGTTCACAGTTTGGGCAGATACACGTTGTCCCTCTGCTCGGTTTCAGTTATGGAGCAAAATGCTTCTTCCCCCGTTAGTTGACTCCTAGAGTGCTATTGTATCGCAACAGCCGCTGAAGTTATGCCCCCTGCCCGGAATACATGCGCGTTGCCCGTGGTCTGAACCCCTAGTGCTATGCCTCCTGTGTCTGTTTCTGCCCCTCATCAATGATCTATGCCACCTACCACCATAGTTACCTGGAACGTTAGGGGGATGCATACACCGGCGCGCAGGTATGAAACATATGCTTATATAAAACGCCACGCTGCCCACATAGCGCTGCTACAGGAAACACATCTTGCACAACCAGAGATACGTAAACTTCAATACAGATGGAGAGGCCAAGTGTTGGCCACGGGCTACTCTTTTTATGCTAGAGGTGCCCTCATCTGGATCCGCTGGGGCACTCCATGCATATCCGAAGAGACTGAGATTGACATTTATGGGCACTATGTGTACTCACGAGGTTGCCTGGCTGGAAGACAGATAGTCATAGGGTCCATCTATGCCCCAAATACTGATCAGGCAGCGTTCTGGCAGACAATTTCTAGCATACTGTCCCTTTGGTGCAGATCCCTAGGTTACTGGGAGGGGACCTTAATGCAGTGCTGGACACAAGCCTAGACAGGTCCTTCCCACCACTACAGAACACAACTGCTGCATCTCATGCTAGGGGCTTGGGGGAATGGCTACACCACTGGGGTCTCGCTGACATGTGGAGGACACTGCACCCACACAATCGTCTATATTTGCACTACTCTCACCCACACGGACTGCACGTGCGCATTGACCGATTTGTAGGGAGTGAGACGCTGCTCACCAGATGCACCCATGCGGAGTACCTGGGCCGCACACATTCTGATCACAATCCACACATGGTTCAGCTTCTAGATGAGCAGGCTGCGCATATCACCCGTGTGTGGAGACTCCAACTTGCGGCACTAGAGGATCCCCTTTCAGGGCTTCAGTAGCAACTACTATTGAAAACTATTATGAAGCCAATGAAGACTCGGTCCCTGAGGCGGTTATGGTATGGGAGGCATGCAAGGCTGTAGTCCGGGGACAATGTATGGGGCTTAACTGGTGTTTATGTCAGCAACTAGACCAGGAAGCCACACACATTGAGAATGCCCTTATCCAGCTGGAGACAGCGTTGGGCCACTTAATAACTGTCCAGCATAGTGTTCATAAGGAGTTCACAGCGCACTATGCTAGAGTATAGAAATCGGCCCTTCAGGTAGCGCTCCCAGAGCTGGACTAGTATCTGTTCCTGCTGCCCGCGGTGTCGGTGGAGCAGCGTGCAGAACTAGAAGAGCCGATCACGCTACAGGAAGTGTAGGCGGCTATCCAGGCGCTGGCGACTGGTAAGGCCCCCGGCCCTGACGGCTTCCCCGCCAAATACTACAAAGCGTTCCAATCGGTCCTGGCCCCGCGCCTACTCGTCATGTACCATAGCACGCAGGAGTCATCTATCATGCCGGAGTAGTTCTGTGAATCACTGCTGGTCTCGCTTCCCAATCCGGGCAGAGACTCGGAGTTGCTGGGCTCCTACCGGCCCCTGGCGTTGCTGAATATGGACTACAAGGTTTTAGCCAAAATATCAGCGTGCAGGCTAGCTCCCCTGGTGCTGCGGTTGGTGCACGCAGATCAGAACTGGTTTGTTCCTGCTCGCTGCACGTCATTGAATATACGCAGATTCTTCAGGGTGGCACACTACCCTGGTGAGAGGTGGAAGCATTCGGGTTGCCTAGTTCTCGATCTGGAGAAGTCGTTCGACATCCTGGAATGGGACTTTTATTTGCGGCACTTGACAGGTATGGGCTGGGGGAAAATTTCCTGGGACTGGTTAAATTGCTATACACGCAGCCCACAGCCAAAATCAAAACAGGCCAGTACGTATCGTGAGCGATCTCAGTTGAGCATGGCACCAGGCAGGGATGCCCGCTCTCCCCACTGCTATTCGCACTCGCCACTGAGCCTACTAACTTTTGACTGGCCATGTCTCTTCGTCAGACCGGCGCAGAGTGGGCTATCCTCTGGGCGATGATACGCACGCAGTTTCGCTGTATGTGGACGACCTCCTGATTTATCTCTGAGATGTGCGTGGCCCATACTCGGCGATCAAGAGGGCACTATCAGAGTTTGCCCCATTGCCAGGGCTACGTGTAAACTGGGAGAAGTCGTGCCTGTATCCCTTCACCGAAACTACCCTGGACCCGGAGCTGGTGCTGGGGGGGGGGCGCCGGTGCCATGGCAGAACTCAACCTTCCGTTATCTGGGGATCCGTATCTTCTGCCAGCGGGAGGACCTACTAGAAGGTAACCTCGTACGGGCTGCGATGGCAGTGAAGTCTCAGATGTCCTTCTGGTGCACTCTCTCTTTAGCCACCATGGCCGTTAGCACTTCTGAAAATGGTGGTGCTATCCCGGCTGCTTTATCACTTTACAAATTTGCCAGTCTACGTCAGACCCTCCTTTTTCCGTACACTAGAACAAGACCTGAGGCAATTCATATGGCATGGGACACGCAATAGGGTAGCATTAGCGAAACTTTATCTACCCATTGACCGCAGCGGATTGGCAGTCCCCAACATGGAGCACTATTATCTGGCATCACAGCTACAGTGGGTGGCCCACTGGATTGTCGGCCGGCAGTTGGCGGACACTGCCACGCTGCAGCCTGGATATACGTAGTCCCAAATTATAGCCTTGTTCCTCCCTGGTAGAAGAGGTGCAGCCCGACACAGCTACTGGCTTCGGTTGCCTATAGATGTTTTCGCCGGACCCTAAAACTCACAAAGGAAGTCATGCCATGTACCCCTTCCCTGCCCATATTGGGTACACCAGCTCACCGCCGCATAATCTCAACAGCAGAACTAGACCCCTGGGAAGTGACAGGTCTGCTGACCCTGGGTGACCTTAATCGGGACCAGCAACTAGTGCCATTCCACACACTGACTGTGGACAATCGTTTGCCACAAGGCCAATTCCTCTTATACGCCACACTGACACAGGCGCTGCAAACTTTGTGGGGTGACGTAACTCAAGATCCTGTGACCCATCTTACCATTCAATACCTACACGAGCTGGGCACAGCTAGACACCTCACTAAATGGTTCGCTGAATCCCTACGTATGCATTCGGCACAGCCACTGACATCCCTCAGGCAGCGCTGGAATGCAGACTTACAAAGGCAATGCACTGATCGCGAATGGTCGGCCATGCCAGAGGGGCCTATCCCCAGAAATGCCTGGTTCCGCTTAATACAGTACTATATACTCCAGAGAGTGTATATAACACCAGCTAAGATTAATAGGTATTTTAACCGTGTAGACGCTAAGTGCCCTAGATGTGGAGTGTTAGATGCAGACCTACTGCATATGCTGTGAGCATGCACAGCTCTCACCTCCTTTTGGAGAGCAGTCACGACACATTTGACCACATGCACGGGCCGCACAGTTGCGTGCTCCTGGGACACCTGCTTGCTAGGCCTATACCGTAGAACAAAAAAGCATAAAGTCACGTCTTGATTTATAGACCTTGGGCTCATTGTAGCCAAGCGCTTAATTAGTAGGCGCTGGAAGTCGCCAGACACACCAAACGTCAAAGCTTGATTGCAGTCGCTGACATGCTGGGCACAGGTGGAGAGTGTGGTGTTGCGGCGAGAGGACACATTGGGCCTGTGGGTGCTCCCGCTGGCAGGGGCATGGGATGCGATTTTACTAGATATTTGAAATCTAGGGCAAAATGATCCAGAGGCACCCGAATCTCCCACATGACGCTTCCAGTTAAATGGACCGAGGGACTCGCAGAGAGTGTACTGAACATCATTAGGAATTCCACGGGGCAGAAGTCTGCATTACCCTGCTGGTTCTGAGTCCCACGTACATGTCCAGGACTGTTGCTGGGATTCTGCACATGTACAGAACTATGCGCAGGAAAACAGGACCTCAGTGAATAGGGGTGTACCAACCTATCACATTAGTACCCAAAATCCCAAACCGACTAGCTATAGTGTCTCATTTGTTCTCCGACTAACAGCGAAGCTACCAATGATTAGACAACCCAGAACACGTCACTCCCGACTCTCTCAGGAATCGCGGGAGCCAGACAACTCTTTCGCTCACTCACTCATACTTGTCCACAACGCGAGTAATCAGAGTCACGGTATAGTTTAAAATGTTTATTTTAACTAACGCGCTCTATGGTACAGTACAGGTGCCATTACTAGCAGCAAAATGCATAAACACAATATAGTCAGCATTGTCACAATTCCATAGAATATAAACGGGGATATGAATGAATGAATGAATGAATATTAAATTTATAAAGTGCTAACTTAGCCCAAGGGCGTCAAGGCGCTCCAGAAGGACTGATGTACAGACATAAAGTGACATGCTCAGACTGATGTCTGTGGAAAAAGCCAAGTCTTCAGGGCCTTATGGAAGAGAGAGTGTGACCCCTGACCAGAGAGATCGTCAGGGAGGGAGTTCCACAGCTTAGCAGCGACGGTAGAAAAAGCCCTTCCTCCCCATCTAGCCTTTTTAAACCTCGGAACTGTTAGTAGATTCTTACTTGCCGACCTAAGCTGCCTAGTAGGAGCATAATGCTGAAATAGTGCTTTAATGGCCTCAGGGCCTAGGTCATAGTAGGCATTATGGGTCAGGCATAGGGTTTTAAAGAGAATTCTACGGTCCAGAGGAAGCCAGTGCAGCATGATGAGGGAAGCCGAGACTGTGTGGTATTTCGGAAGATCCATCACCAGCCTGGCTGCAGCATTCTGCACCAGCTGCAAACGTCGCACCAGGCCTTTGTTAATGCCCAAATAGAGGGCATTACAATAGTCAAGTCTGGACATTACTAAGGCAATAACAGCCTGTTTTCGTGAGGCAAACGAAAGGAACTGGGAAATTTTTCTAAGGATCCTGATTATCCCAAAACAAGTGGACACTATTCTACTAATCTGCAAACTCAGAGAGAGAGAATTGTCCACTATGACCCCTAGATTTTTCCCATGGGATACAGGGCAGGGACAGCTGCCAAGCGTATCAGGCCACCAATCTTTGGACCAGATGTCGAGTTGGTTACCAAATATCAAGACCTCGGTCTTTTCCCCATTGAATTTCAGAAAGTTTTCAACCATACAGGAAGAAACTGCCTGCATACAATTTTTAAAATTTGTGGCAGATTCCCTAATACTGTGGGTGATGGACACCATTATTTGTGTGTCGTCAGCATAAGACAACACCTCCAGCCCAAAGGATCTCACGACCTTAGCCAGCGGGGCAACATAGATATTAAAAAGTGTCGGGCTCAAGGAGGAGCCCTGCGGAACTCCACATAACAGGGAATTTGAAGCAGAGTAGAATTGGTCCATTTTCACTGTCTGTGCCAGATCACTGAGAAAGGATGCAAGAAGCCCAAGGGCCGTGCCCCCGATCCCTATCTCCTTGAGACGTTCGACCAGCCTCAAAGGAGATAGGGTATCAAAAGCTGCGGTAAGGTCAAGAAGAACCAGCAATGTGGTGTGCCCTGCATCAACCTGAGTACGGATGTTATTAAATACAGCAGTTAATGCTGTCTCCATACTATGATGGCTTCTAAAGCCATGCTGTGAGCCATCAAGTAGCTGGTGATCCTTTAGGTAGGCACTAAGGTGAGAATTTAAATGTGTTTCCAAAATCTTGGCTGAGACTGGTAGCAGAGAAATAGGACAATAATTTTTCAATTCCGTTGGGTCCAATGAAGGCTTTTTTAAGAGTGCCTTAACCACCGCAGTCTTCCAAGGGGTAGGATACTGCCCCTCGGAGATAGCTACGTTAAGTACAGCGGTGAGGTGGGGAACAATAGCTTCTCTACCTAATTTTAGTACCTTCAGAGGGCATGCGTCCAAAGAAGAACCGGATGTAACTCCTTCTAGCAGCCGGTCTGTAACATCTGGCGACATGCGAGGGAAAGTGAGTAGCCTGGGTGCCTCCTCCATGATTACACACTCATTAAGGTGGAGTTTGGGCTGAGCAGATAGAACCGTTTTAGAGTTGGAAGCCTCCAACAAAGAATATATATTTGTAATTTTGGTGCGGAAGAAGTTTGCTATTCTATCACAGAGTTCCTGCGAAACCTCCGAAGGATCAGTGACAGGGGGGGATGTGAGAGAGTTGATAACATTAAAAAGCTCTCTAGAAGATTTGATCGACTCGGTGATCTTTGAGTAGTACATTCCTTTTTCTTCCATAATAGCCACTTTATATTCCTTCAAGCGCTGTTTGTGTAACTCTCTACCCGTCGGCACTAAATCTGTACTCCATAGCCTCTCCTGTTTGCGGCACAATTGCCTCAGCTTTCTGAGTCTGTCAGAAAACCAAGGAGCGGAGGGCTTTTTCCTTGCTGCATAGTGCTTTTTAACGGGCGCTAAAGTGTCCATGGCTACTCTCAGCTTTTTAGATAATTCAGCTGCTGCCAGATTTGCATCCAGGTGCCCGGGAAGCTGAAAGTTCTTGAAGAGGTTAGTGAGTGCCTCCTTACTAATAAGGCTAAGATTTCTCCTTTCTTCCAATTTTCTATTTTCAGCTAAAACAGTCCCTGATGCCGAAGTCTGTAAATTAAAAGGAATGGCAAAATGATCTGACCATGAGAGAGGTATAGGCTCTCCCACCTTGATTCGTAGATCATTAGAAAATATGCCGTCTAACATATGCCCCGCCACATGGGTGGGACTCATAACCAACTGCGGAAAACCGCAGCAGCTCAGGGTTTCCAAAAGAGTTTGTGTGTCTTTACATAACGTTTTATCCAGATGGAAGTTAAAATCACCCAACAGTGTAAAATTAGATCTTTCCAGGTAGGGCTCTAAAAGACTACTAAAGTCCTGACTGAAGGATGCTCTAGATCCGGGTTCGATAGGATAAGACACCAGAGAAACTTTCAGTAGGATGAGTATTTATCGAAAAGTATAAAGCCTGGTACTGATCAGAGAGTGAGGTGAGTGGCTCTGTGCGACAAGTAAAATCCTCCCTGTGGAGAATGCCCAGCCCCCCACCCCGCCGGCCTATCCTATCCAATCTGGCTAGGCTATATCCAGAAGGGATTGCTTTCACGAGATCGGGACCAGAGCAGTCCCTTGCCCATGTCTCTGTAATGAACACCCAATCTGGCTTCCAAAATGAGACAAAGTCTCTAAAAGCCACCTTGTTCTTAATCAAGGATCTGGCATTGATAAGATAACCCAGAAATGTGTGCTCATTGGAAGGAGAAATAGTTGCACTGTTATCTGTAGGGTTGCTACCAACTCCTGCCTGTGTCAGGCAAAAACTGCAGGAGGGACAGGCTAAAAACTGTTTCCCGGCTAGGACCTCAGGGTCCATAGTAAGGTGGCAAGAAGCTCCTACCTGCCGAAGGTCTAGAAGTTTTATAAAGACAGTGAAAAAGGGCTACAATACCTAACCACCCTCCCCGTGGTAAGAAATAGTTTATTATAAAAAAGAAGACCTCTGGGCTTTGTCAGCAGACCCCATACCTCAAGGCCTAGATGAAAGGTTTACATCTCAAGACAAGCACAGCTCTTCTCTCTGGAAAGGATTCTCTCCAAGTGCCTGCACAACATGTTTAGCTTGCAATATTAAAGCATACGATTTTCAGTAGTGCAGCTGTGTGTCATGTTATGTCTAGGTTCGAGGGACTGACCAGAACAGAATAACAAGGGGCATTGTTGATCGACCTTGTACATCGTGTGCAGACTAAACCTCAGAGCACGGCAGAGAGCGCGAAAAGCAGACAGTTCTCATGTGAAAGGGCACAAACAGAGTCTTGCGAAATCTATGCATGCAGTGTCGTGCGCAAAAGCAGCCTCATGGCAGCGAAGCTCATGCTAACTTAGCAGATGTCAACAATGGACCCATAATCCATACTACACCCTCCCCCTGGTAAGGCCATCATATATAGACATAGATTGAAAACAGAGTTCAAAAAGAGCGAGCAGAGTTCAAAAACGTCTATGGGTTTTAAAAGTGAATGATTCGAACAACGGAGAAGGGAGAGAGAAAAAAAAACCTAGTAGGAAAAAAGTATTTTTGTATAAAGGCATCCGAAATCCAAGAACCGGTGAATTTAATCCATCAGAGTGTAGGAGCAAAAAAATGCAACACCCTCCAGAAGGACATTATTGTCGTTGGTAGAAAAAAGGGAAGCCATCCAGTTAATCAAATCGAATGAACAAGTGTGCTCCTCATATGCGGGTGCCTCCATTAGCATCTCCAGACAACTTGCGTGATATTCGATGTAACTTTGAAGTAGGAGATTCTGCGCAGCCTCACAGACATCCCATTGAGCCAAGATTCCAAGTGCAGCCGCATGCACCATTAAGCCAATCCCAGAACAGTCCCGCTCATGGGCCACTAAGGGACCCACCAGCTGGTCGAAATCCGGGTCCGGACATGACGAATTGGAGAGGCACAAATCCAATGCCCATGTAAACGGACATTTTAGACATGAAAAGACGGGTTGCATGCAAGTGAAGTACGGAAAGTGGAAGGACAACCCATAAGACACACTGAGAGCTGCTAGTGGTAGTGTACCGAAGCACTCATGCATGCAGTCACGAAGCAATCGTAGCCGGTCTTGTCTGTGCAACACCAAAAGAGGAGCAGCCATTGCGCAGCAGACACAGGAGAAGCAGGATTCCAGCAGCTAACGCCAGCATTAAAGGGAATCCACCAAAGACGCTGGAAAAGATAGAATGAATGAATGCAGGTATAACACCAAATATTGTCTGAAAAGAAGTCAGAAGGCCAGAGCTGACAGCTTTAAAAAAATGAGCAAGGCCACTCGTATCAGACACATTAAATATGCGGTGTATTAGCTCCCCAAAATGCAGTGGGAGGTTAGTGGTTAAAAGTGTTTGAATTTCGCTAGCAGCGCTAGCCACCTGCAGGCTGAAGGTTTCTCGGGCAGAAGTTAGGGCGACTTCTTGTTGGGTTAAAAGCGCCTTTAATCTGCTCAACTTGTTGAAATCTGCTTTCAAAGTTGGTATGGAAGGCCAAATTGAGCTATCGAGCTGCCCACGCGGAGGAGGAAAAAGCACATTTTTACAACAAATTACGCGCTGTGAAACCGTTACTATGTATGGTATGCCAGCCAGCAAGACGCAGCATTCTTGGTTATTTAGAATAAGATAACTACCGTTAGTAAGCAGAGTGATCGTGGGAATTATTGCGGGAACCGGATTACCTTTTAAAACACATGCAAGGTTCGGTGCTGACATATTACATGCTCCATATATTTTTGCAAACAAGGGAATGACACACTGTAGAATCACAGTCCTCCCCCGAAAGGTATACTTCAGTTTCCTCCCGCAAACATCGGTAGGTGAAAGGTAAAGTCCACAGTTCATGCAGAAAAGCGCTCCCCAGGGGTTCAAAGCGGCCTAGCGGGTAATGTTTCATACAGGAGCTGAATTGGAACAGAGAGTAAGGCAAAGAAATAACCCCATGAATTAGCCAAACAGCAGAATCAGTTTCCGCTACAGAAAAGGGCAAAGGGTCTATTTTTTCTATGGGTAGAAGAGTGTAAAGTGCATCTTTCATGGACATGAACTGCTGTTTGTCAGTCAAATTAAATGGTAAAAACAAAGCAGTCGCATTCAAATAATCCCATGGAACTTTTCCCATTTTTAGAGTTTGCAAAGTCCATGCGAATTGCATTACAGAACGCAATTGATTTTGACCATGATATAACAAAGACACATCTTCTTGCACAATATCAATAACAGAAGAAACAATATTATCCAATGTGTAAATGCGGGAAGATAGTGTGTTAGTACTATTATCGACAACAGCTAGAACCTTTTCTAAGTTCGCTTGGTCAATTTCCCGCAGACGTGACGCAGCTTCAATCAGTGAAAGTTTCCATATTTCATTGTAAGCTGCATAATAGAATCTCTTTGTTCGTGGAACCCTGGATCCCAAGACAAAGTCGGCCAAATTAATGTTATTGGACAACAACGATAAATGTTGTTTAACGGACAATAGTGTAGAGTGCTGCAACCACTGTTGGCATAATTTAAATTTCCAACCGAATAGGTTGTTACCGAATGTGTATCTGGAAATCTTGGGGTGGGTCTGTCTTGTATGTAACCCGAATTAGTGTTATGAAAACGCAGTTGGCAAGCATTCTAATTCGTCGGCCAAACCAGCCAACCTAAAGGATCCATTTCAGATTCATTAAACGTGTTATTTTGGAACAAAGTTTGTAAGGCCTCAATGGTATAATTCGTGTATAGCGCCAATTATTATACTCAACTAAAGAGGGAATGGCAGGGGCGTTCAACTTTTTTGCAATTGCCAAACCAAAGCACGTTGTCTGTTAAATTGTTTCATTTAAAAACAAAATTTGTGTTGGAATGAGGCAGGTACGATGTAAGGCTTCAGTGCCCTGCACCTGCCAGGTTTTAGAACCCCAGATCGATTTCAAATCAATGGTGGCCTTCCAGTGATCACAACCCCTGACTGACAGATCCTGTCTGAAAGAATTTGAATAAATTAATTTCGTATGGATCAACATAACCTTGGGAGATGAGGAAAAATGTAATTTAAAATAATAAGACTCGGGTGTTGACCTGTCGAAATCTGTAATATATATAAAATTATTTCTAAGTGTCCGTGAACTACTTTTGATTGGTGTAGGGCAATGTTCCCACTGTGTGTAATTAACAACAGGGTGTAATGTATTAGTCTTATGCAGGAAATGATGCCCATAATGTTGATAACAGAATAAATCGGCATAATTGGCAGAATTTAAATATAAATCTTCAGCATTAAAAGCAGCATAATACTTTAAATTGGAAAACAACGATTGTATTGCATGCACATCCCAGTCGTCTGAGCGTATGTCCTGTGTTACCACATCACCCATGGAGACGCGAAATACATATGGAACGTTAATTATTTCCGTCGGCCCATGGACCTGATAATCCACTTTATCCCAGATAATGCCATCCGCAACTGGAAACGCTGAAATGTTTACAAGAGAATGGTCACGCTTCATGATGTGGGAAGATGAGTGAGGGGCCAAAATACCATCAACCAAGTTCACAGCAGAGTGTTCTGGTAAATAGTGACCATTGATGAGTAAGAAAAACACAGTCACAAAACCAATGGACATGAAAAGAAAAATCGTGATCAGTATCAACCAGATGTACGTCCATGGGGGGACCAAATAAGTCTGTTTAAACCAGGAAACAAAAATAGACAATTTGGTAGGGCCAATCGAAGTGGTGGAAGATGAGTCAAAAGAAAAGCTGCCATGGTGTAAATGACTTTTGGGCAAGCCATGCAAAGACTCACTTGTGGGATAAGTATACTCAACTTCCTCATTGCAGGAGGGAGCAGGAGGGACAGACAAATGGTCAACAACAGGGTCCATCTCGATGACAGTGTCATTAGGTGAGCTGAAAGATGCGCTAACCCCAGGATTTCTCTAAATTGTGGGGCACGAAACAGCAGGCGTCACACTATTCAGAATCGGCCAGATGTTTTAGCTTGACATTGTCAATTGAGATGTATCTGTTGTCCTTGCGACCAGGAAGCTGTGGTAAAATGACTGTACGAGTGCCCTTCAAGCCAAGCACTGGAACCGGTGCACGATAAGAGGAACCAAATTCTTTTTTGTTCGCCAACTTTTCTCGGACCAGAACACCAACTTTTGGAAGCCAGCTGGCCACCGGAATCAGCAGTGCAGCATCTGTTGCCGAAGGCAAATGTTCAGTAGCAAGACGGGCACGGGTCTCTTGTAGGTCCTGTAACATAGTAGAATGATTATCTACGTAAAAGGTCACGGCTGCCGCCGCAACGTCTAGACCATCAAGGTCTGGCACAAACATTTTGATGCCAAAGAGCATCTCGTAAGGGGTCCGCCCACCCAGAGGTCTTCTAGGGAGATTATTAAGTGCACGTTGAACCCCATACAAGTGGGCCAGTCAGTTCCTGCCAGTACCTAAGACTCTAGCTGTCAAGGATTGCTTTAAGTCACGGTTCATTCGCTCCACAATGGAATTGCCCTCAGGCCTGTATGGAGACGAAAACTGCACCAGCACCCCCAAAGACTTCATCGCGTCCTTGTACGCCTTAGAGGCGAACGCTGGACCTTGGTCTGAATTGAAGGTGCCACTGGCAAAGATCCCTACAAAGACACGCAAATCCCTGATTGCATTTCGAGCGTCAGCACTGCGTTGTGGCCGAACCCAAAGGAATCTATTGCACGAATCAACTGCAACCAAAATGTATTTATATGCAGTATCAGAAGTAAATGGACCGCAGTGATCAAGATACACACAAGCAAAGGGGCGATCTGCAATGCAAAGCTGTGTTTGCGGTGGACGTGTTACCGTAGAAGGCTTGATTTGTTGACAGATGTCACAAGAAAGCACATAAGTACGGGTCTGTTTATATAAACCACGCCACCAATAACGTTGCTGCAAGATAGAAACAGTCGCGGACACTCCAGCATGGGCTGAAGCCATACCTTCGTGTGCGGTTTTGATTAAAGTGTGTCTGCGGTCCGCGTTGGGAATCAGCCGATCTCCAACGTCAGGCATTCTAGCAAAAGAAACATTTTCTGGAGTTAACTGATAAGAATACTTTGAAGGGAAACCCCGTGGATAATTACAGCCCTCCGCAGTTGCAGCAATTGATGCCAAAATGTCATTATCAATCTTAGTCATGGACCTTGTAACGGCTGCTACGGAACACGTGGCTACTGCAGATTTGGCTGCTTCATCAGCCAAACAATTCCCTAGAGCGTGTGCTCCCACACGCTGATGGCCAAGAGTATGTATAACATGTGTGAGTGGCAGACGTTGTTTAAGATCCGCCACTCGAACCCAAAGCATTTTATGCTTAATTGTGCTGCCCATAGAATCTCGATAAAAATTTTGAGACCAAAAGAATACGTTTTCATTAAAAGACTGAACACAGTAGTAGGAATCGCACACAATGAGTGTAGGAACACTCGGATCAGCAAACTCGAGAGCAAGAACCAGAGCGCAGCTCCGCCAATTGGGCGGTACAGTCTCCTAGCGCCTGTGTATGCACTATATTAGACTTGAATTCTCCATTCACCATTGTACCAGCCACAATAGCGCAAGCTGCCGAATAAGCATGTTTAGAACCAGTGGCCGGTTGCGCCGAGCCATCGGTGTAGATGATACATGTGTACTCCTCTAAGGGAAGCAAAGACAGAGGAGGAGGATGAACGTGTTCATACTGCAAGAACTCCTGCATCTGAAGAGAGGGGTCCAAGATAAACGTGACATCCGGAGACATCAAAGAAGTAGCCCATTGAATCCAATGGGGATGTAATGCTTTAGAGTTTGGCACACTCGCCTTAGTTACTGCTTCCAAAGCAGGGAAAGGTGTAACCACTAAAATACGTTTCCCATGTGCCAGTGCGCGTTCCTTCAGGACCGCCATCTGCACAGCTGTCAAAACCTTTTCAACAGTGGAAAAACGCATTTCGGCCGAAGTGTACAAGTGCGATTTGTATGCAATAGGTACTGTGTCGCCTTCATTGTACGTCAAGTAAATGAAACCCACTGCGCCTGGCACGATTCGTATCACCAGGTTTGTGTGGTTATCACGTGTCAACAAGTACTTAGATTCAAGCAAGTCAGATTGCAAAGAATGCAAAATAGCAGAATGTTGCGGGAGCCAGCTGGCTTTTGAAAAGATAGGTTGTATCAAAGCCTAAAGAGGCTTGATATGCTGGGCATACTAGGGAATGTAAGAACTCCCGAAATTCAAAAATACCAGCAAAGACTGAAGTTTTTTCAAGGTAGTTGGAGATTGCAAGCGTGCGCATTTCTCCAGAAAGTGGGGTGCCAAGCCCCGACCTTCATTATTGAGCTCATAGCCCAAAAAAAGCACTGCATAGCATGCGATGTGAGAGTTAGCAAAATTAAATTTGTATCCGTATTCCGCAAACTCAAGGATGATGCGGTCAACACGGCATAGACGCGGCCATAATTCGTCGTCTGTGAGATAAATGTCATCAACATACGAGTATGCATCTCGGTCTATGCTGTCCAACAAAGAGACAGCACGCGCGGCGAAAACCCCGGGGCTATTCTTATACCCCATAGGTAAACGCCGAAATTTTTCTGTTTTCCACCTGCCGTGAATGCGGTCCATTGACTACATTTAGGGGACAGGGTATGACTGTAAAAGCCATTGGAAATGTCAAGAGTTGTTTTATATTTTTTACGAACAATACTGTCCACAAGAGCAGAACTATGGGTATTCTGTACCGCAAAAGTACGACAATGAGAGTTCAAATGCCGGTAATCTAAAACTATGCGATAAGACCCATCGGGTTTGGACACAGTAAAAAGAGGATTATTCATCGGTGACACACATGTCTCATCACTCCTTGATACTCCAACTCAGTTAGAACACCAGAAACAGGACCTTTGGCTTCCCGCCGGATGGGATATTGGGGTTGAGGTATAGACCGCAATGGAATCTCATGTGGCGGAGAATCTTTATCCCAGCCCACTTGATTACGGTACACTGCCGGCGCCAGGGCCAAAGTCCACTCAGCTGCAAAAGCCTCTGCATGCTCCTTGGGGACGTAACGCGAAAAACTCGGAAGTATCACGTCCTCCCCCCTTGATGCGGCCAGTACAAAAGGTGGGGGCCAATCTGCCTCTGCTAACAAAATGTCATAGGAAGCGGTCAGATTCTCCCCAAAAATCCATGTGACTACACGTTCAATGTCACCTTCAATTCGAAAAACTATGTTATACAGCCTATCCGGGGGGGCAACCCGGGTGTCAGCTGTCTCTACTGTAATGAAAGTTTCTGTTGCTGTCGCCTCCAGACAAGGACGCAGTGCCTCCCGCACTATGGTAACTTCCGCTGCGCTGTCGAGCAGAGTCACCGCCCAAGTCCAATCCAGCAGTCGGGTTCTCACTGTCTGAGGCATATCTCGCTGTCAAAGCGGCAACCTTTTTCTTTTGAAACGGGGCACAGAAGCGTGGTTGCTCCTCTTGTTTCCCCTTTACGTCAAACTGACGGGGTGGATCACGTCCTTGTGGCGCAGGATGACTCTTGCCACGATCCTGTCGTTCCTCTCCTCTGACTTGAGAGCCCGATGTGTCCTGTGAAGAACGAGGAGAACGTGGATCAGGGACTTGAAATCTATCAGGGGACTTAATTTTTGCACGATCGCGCAAGTTATAAGTACGTTCAGAAGACTCAGGTGTCGGTGAACTAGCACGCAAACCTTGCTTCTGTTGTTGCTGCCCCTGTTTTTTATTTTTCCAGTTCTTTTTAGGAAAGACCGGACGCCCATCTTTATCAGTCTGGGCTGTTTGTTAAGTTTGTGATTGTGTTTGCGTCTGAGCAAAAGGCTTAACTCCCAAACTATTGCGGCCTATTGTTTTATAAGCCTTTGCAATAATCTTCTGTAATTTGCGTGGTTTGTCTGCATCAGGCACAGCCTCCAAGCCGTTAGCGACTTGAAAGCTTACTGCATCGCCCTTGACGTTGGCAAGGATCATATCAGCACCCACGTCGAACACCCCCACCAGTCTCATCCCCAGTTCAACAGCCGCTTCAGCACCATGTTCATCTTGAACACGCTTAATCACGGAAGGGAGTACGGTCATGGAAGGGGTGCCGAAGCACTTCGAATATACCGCTGCAAACACCTTGCCCCAGGTGTTACAATCAGCTAACTCGGGAAGTAAGTCTTTAGGCACACTAATAGTCAAAATCCTGTGTTTTTCTACAGGAGAGGTGTTTGGAAAAACTGCCTCTAATTGTCCGAATTTCTCAGCAAGCCAATAAGGTAATTCCTCCTTATTCTGTGGACGCTTGCCCATCACTGAATTAACCATAAGGGGACTGATGGACACACTACCAGGTCCCGGAGGTTGTGCAGCAACGCCAGGTGGTCCCACCTGGATGTTGCGTGTGATGTACTGTATAACAGCCCTATGTCCGGGTATCAAAGAAGTATGCAATACGCGAAGGTCTGCAATCGGAACAGTCAAATAACGTGGTTGTGGGGTATACCCAGCCAAAACGGGCCAAGTGGCCCCATCTATTGATAAAGGGCCTAAACGGACTGGCGTTACTGGATGAGGAAGGGTGCCATTAAACCAAATTTGGTGTTGCCAAGCCGTAAGCGGAACTTCAAGAGCCCTATAAGGTAGATAAGCGTGAGGAAGGGCCGTGGCAGTGTACTCATGAAACATATCATCTGTTCCATCCACCGCCGGAAAAGTGACCCAAGAATAAAACACCTCAAAGTGGTAAGCTGGATTCGCTTCCACTACAAAGATAAGCTCAACACCCGCATTAGGCACTCCATATGTAGCCAAATATGCCTTGAGCGCGGCGCGGCTAGGAGCCGGAATAGCAGTTGCTATTACGATAGTTAAGGAACAACAACCGAAAGTGCGGCAGCACAATAATGGGTTAAAAATTAAAGAGAGAAACCTTTTAAAACTTCAAGCTTGAAAGAACCTATAAAAACATCAATATAGGAGGTTACACCGTCACAGCTGTCTCCGGAGACAAAAGCGAGGGTATTGTGGACTAGCACAAGCACTACTCAAGCGTCTCGCAGATAAGAGCCAGACCAAACGTTGGCGGTGCCATGTTGGTGGGATTCTGCACATGTACAGAACTATGCGCAGGAAAACAGGACCTCAGTGAATAGGGGTGTACCAACCTATCACATTAGTACCCAAAATCCCAAACCGACTAGCTATAGTGTCTCATTTGTTCTCCGACTAACAGCGAAGCTACCAATGATTAGAAACCCAGAACACGTCACTCCCGACTCTCTCAGGAATCGCGGGAGCCAGACAGCTCTTTCGCTCACTCACTCATACTTGTCCACAATGCGAGTAATCAGAGTCACGGTATAGTTTAAAATGTTTATTTTAACTAACGCTCTCTGTGGTACAGTACACGTGCCATTACTAGCAGCAAAATGCATAAACACAATATAGTCAGCATTGTCACAATTCCATAGGATACAAACGGGGATATAATTTTATAAAGACAGTGGAAAAGGGCTACTATACCTAACCACCCTCCCCGTGGTAAGAAATAGTTTATTATAAAAAAGAAGACCTCTGGGCTTTGTCAGCAGACCCCATACCTCAAGGCCTAGATGAAAGGTTTACATCTCAGGACAAGCACAGCTCTTCTCTCTGGAAAGGATTCTCTCCAAGTGCCTGCACAACATGTTTAGCTTGCAATATTAAAGCATACGATTTTCAGTAGTGCAGCTGTGTGTCATGTTATGTCTAGGTTCGAGGGACTGACCAGAACAGAATAACAAGGGGCATTGTTGATCGACCTTGTACATCGTGTGCAGACTAAACCTCAGAGCACGGCAGAGAACGCGAAAAGCAGACAGTTCTCAAGTGAAAGGGCACAAACAGAGTCTTGCGAAATCTATGCATGCA
This sequence comes from Calotriton arnoldi, assembly GCA_963921515.1. Taxonomy (NCBI): domain Eukaryota; kingdom Metazoa; phylum Chordata; class Amphibia; order Caudata; family Salamandridae; genus Calotriton; species Calotriton arnoldi. The sequence goes on from CAWUFW010013466.1 coordinate 94,522, forward strand.
GTGTTGTGCGCAAAAGCAGCCTCATGGCAGCGAAGCTCATGCTAACTTAGCAGATGTCAACAATGGACCCATAATCCATACTACAGGACATGTTATTTAAGTTCAATCCATAGCGGCTAGAGTCAAACAACCTAAACAGGTAGATAAGAAATACAATACACAGAGGTGGTAATGGGGAACCAGTCTGGGTGGGAGGGCCAACACATGCGCGTTGCGGTGCAACATGAAAATATCCCAGTTCATACATCCCCTGTTTTCTTTTTAAGTACTAATGCTCAGACACATGTTATATGGCACGCAAACAATGGAGAGCACACACGCTCTCCTTTATGCAGATTCTTATTGATGTATGTCTACTTATATACATATGTGCATGCATGTAATCTGTATAAGAATTTGTCAAACAGCATTTAAAAATGTTAAAACTCAATAAAGAAATGTAAACAAAAAAAAAGGATTTTCCATATTTCCGTTTGCACTCTGTTTCCATTATTGTTGTATTAATGGTGGTGCTACAGCCCATACCTATAGCTGACAATTGCAGACCTGCAGTCCATACACATTTACTTTTACATGACCTTGGCAATGCAGGTGGTGACATTATTTTCGTGGCTGAAGCAAACGATGTTTATCATTTAGAAGTTTTTTATTCTTGGGTCAATTTTCCAGCTATGGATGCTAACACAGACATTTCATGAATACACTGACATTGCACCACCACAAAATTACAGAGCATGTCACCTCCTAGAAATTCCACTTTCTCATTCAAAACATCAAAATTGGTTCCGAGGCTCTGGAAAAAACACACTTTCCCCTGTATGCACAGGTCCCCTTAGTAATGAAGGGGCCACCTGGCCAACGCTAACTGGTTATACACCATACCCTGACCTAGAAAACCTCAATGTTAATGAGCTACGGCAATTATACAATGGTCTGGTTAGACTATATAGAGGCTTAACTCGGTGTGTTTCACGCACCTTGATGGCTGTCACAGCAAGGGGAGCTTTAGCAAGGCAACCACAGTTGCCTGCTGTATCAACAATTAGTCCTGAAATTATTAATTCTATTATGGGTAACATTCCCGCAAACCATGAGGAAATTCCTTATTGGATAGGCCAAACAATCGATCAGATTGAAGCTATGTTTCCCCTTTTGGGACCACAAGACAAGCACAGAATATTGACTATCTGCTTACCCAACAGGTTGGTTCCCCAAATAGGGGACTGCGCCACTTGGGGCACAGTGTCTGCTGCAATCTATACCATTACACATGGTACTCCATCTATGTCAGTCTTGCTGGAGGTGTTAATACAAATTCAGAATGAACACAGGGCAGCTTCTGCCCTGAATTTGTGGATAAAATTAATGGGAAACGTTCCCGTGGTCTCCTCAATGATTCTGTCAAACATTAAAGGCGAAGCAGCATCATTGGGTATATGCCAGCGGCTTGCACAGGTTGCACCAATCAGCCAGGAACCTGAGCTACCGCTAATTAAATTCCAAAAGTATATGCTTCTATAGGTCGCAATTATTTGGGAGCCAGACCTAATAAACCACAACTTGACAAGCCTGGTTCCGACAAAAACACTGCCAAGCACAACATGGAGTATGCTAAAAAGTGATTGGACGAACCCAAACCTAAAGAAAAAGCTAGATCTCAAGGACGTTCTCTGCCATTGGAGCCCTCTGACAGATGCTATACATTGCGTGATCACACATAGTTGAAAGCACCTGATAGGTATCAGCATTCTGATGCTCATCCTTCTCGTTCCTTTCAGGTCTCATCGGAAAAACAATAAAAAGGAGGAGGTTGTCCTGTGCGCAGTGTATTTGCACCCAAAAAAGTACTCTAAACGCTCATCTGAGGTAAAGATAAAGAAGGAGGAGAAACCTCGACAATTTAAACCCCAATTTCAGAAAAAGAAATTTGTGGCTATTATTGCAAAATATGCCACAAACAATGAGAACGCTCCTCCTGAACAGGAGGTGGGCAGTGACTCTCCTCAACAGCAGAGCAGAGGTCACTATAGTGTGCAGGAACCTCCAGGAGTTTCTGGCAGAAAAAAGCAACTGATCAATATGTTACAGTTGAAACCCCAGACAGGGGAGTTGCCCCTCTAGATAGATTATATAATTTGGATATACAAATTGAGGGCGACATATAGTGCACCATTCGGGTAATATTCTGGGAATATTTAACATTATCATACAACATTCTCTTAGCGGAGCTCGATTGCCCCCGGAGCTTGTACGAACATCTCCACACGGTGAAGATTATATGATACCATCCTTTTCTGCGCTTGTCCCTGATGAGGTCAAACAAGCCTATGCCGCAGAATGGGCTCTTTCACAAGCCCCAGCTTTATATCGCAGTCATGTTGACTGGGATAAGGACTTTCCTTATCATGTAATATCCATACAGCCCAGCCCACAAGTGGAGCCACAATATGCAATAAAATGGGATGCTAAAATAAACTCACAATTAGAGTTCCAGGGAGTAATTGAACTGTCTGTCTCCCAAATGAATATTCCCCTTTTTCCTGTCTTAAAAATGGATCATTCATATCGCATAGTCTTAGTCTACAGACATTTAAATAGTTATACACGCACATTTGCAATACAAAATGCACACAGTACGGCACTTATAAATAATAATAATAAAACAAACTTGGATGTCTCCCATGGTTTTTTCTGCGAGAATATAGCACCTGAAAGCAGGGATTGAACTACCTTCTCTGTGCTAGGCTTTCAATGTTGCTTTAGTTGACTCCCCATAGGGTATAGGAACAGTCCCAGACTGTTTGCTGCCCATATTGTGTCAATTCTACATGATATTGACCCAGACCCATTGTCCTATGTAGATATCAACCTAACCGACGATGAGTCAAACACACATTTAGCCAGGGAGAATCGCATAATATTGGGATTTACTGAATCTGGCTACAAGTTCAACTTTAAGAAAACTAATATAGCATTTCTAAGTGTTCCATTTCTAGGATACAATCTTACTCATGGTGGAAAAAGCCTTGCACCACACTTCCTAGAGAAGTGTGCTCTGCTACAACCACCAAATACTCTTAGGAAATTACAATCCTTATTAGGATTCCTTAAATTTGGTAGAAGTTACATACCTGATTATGCACAATGCATTAAATCCTTATTTGAATTACTACATCCTGATTTTTCAAGCTTACATTGGACATCAGAACATACAGACATACTCAGATCACTGCAATCTGACTTCCTTGCTACACAACACTTGCATACACCTGTAAATACTACAAACCTGGTCATCCACATGGTCGTGTTTAATTACGTTTAATGAGTGTGAAACAGTGCCGATTGAGTATAAATCGCATTTATATTCCAATGAGGAAATGCGTTTTGCATCCACTGAAAAAATACTGACTGCAGTGCAGATGGCTATGCTTAAAGAACGGCCACTTGCACAAGGGAAACACATTATTGTTGTCACTTCCATTCCAGCATTAGAGTATGTCATGAAAGCAAGCATTCCAAATGCTGAAGCCCTCCATCCCAGATGGATACAATGGGCAACATCCTTGACAGCTACAGATGTAGACTTCGTCTTTGACCCGTCTTTACAGACACAATGATTTTTTTTATATGAGCATATTTATTCCATGCCCATCAATGTTTTGCCTCTTGATCAGTATAAACATACGATTTATACTGATGGTTCAGCCCAGCCTGCTATAGGGACCAATCACAAATATTCGGCACTGTGCGCCACCATTCTTGGTGTGATGTTGGACGGAGAATTCCAACCACAAAAAACTCATACACAGTCCTCAGGGGACTGCACAGCACAGTTTGCTGAACTAAAAGCCTTGCTTCTTGCACTAGCACATACATATCCTGAATTCCCACACTTATACTGTGTAATTCATATTTTTGAGTCCAGTCTTTTAATGACAACCTGCATTATTGGTGATAGAATGGATTCAAAGAGTCAACACTATAAAGCATAAATCGCTTTGGGTGCAGGTGGTAGACCTAAAAGATAGGTTGACACTGACTCATGTCATTCGTACATTGAGTCATCAGCATGTGGCAACACACATTGTAGGGAATATTTGGGCAGATGAAGCAGTCGAATCTGCAGTTTCAAGCGCAACAGTTGCTGCAATCACTCATTCTCATATGAGGGTAGATGACGATATATTGTCTGCCTTGATGCTGCACACAACAGCACCCCTTTGCTTAGGGGTTTTCCTGCTAAATATACATACCATTTAAGCAAACAAAATGTTCCCTTTGTTATGATTCCAGGGTTTGGTGAATGTTTGATTCCCAAACAAGACTGCAGGCTAGCCTTAGTGATAGCTGCGCATGAAGGTATTGCTGCTGCACACGAAGGTGTGGCATCCACAATTTCGTTACTACAGCAAAGTTATTGGTAGCATGACTTATACAAACAGGCCAAGAAATATGTCCTTTGTTGTAACATTTGTCAACAAGTTAAAAGTTCCACCGTGGCATGCCCACCCCAGACACAGCTGATGATTTCTAACAATCCTTTTGGCTGCATTTATTTAGTCCTCTTAATTCGGATGGTGCATTTAAATGTATCCTACTCACAGTTGATTCATGCTAAAGATTCCTCTGGGTGTGGCCACAACATTCGACTGACGCTGTTATGTTCCATATAGGTACCCCAATATAGGCTCAGGTTGTCACCTAATCTTTCACCTATATCCTCCCCTACCATTACACTACATAATGGTTCTTAGTACTGACCTTTTACCTAGTTACGGTAATGTCCAAAGATGACATGGGGTTTTCTCCGCAAAGCTTAAGCCTCATTAATTATGCATGAGGATTCTTGGAATCACAGCAGGACAGCAGGCCTACCATCTCCTGCATAATAACTATATATAAGGGTCATTCCTTCTGTCATCCTAGTCCGACATGACTCAGCAAGGTATATCCCCAGGGGGTACCACTTTGGGTATATATACACCATATCTTGCTGAGGTAGTCAGAGAAGAAAAGGACTTCCATGCCGACACACTGACGCGAGACGCTGAGGCTCCAGCACGCAGACACTCAAGCTCACAGTGGTCTGACATCCCTTGCGGGGTGTCCATCTCGAGACCAAGACGGGGTCCCACAGTCTCTCACTTCAGGTAATGGGGTTGACTTTATCCTAGAGGGATTCTTGGCTTTTACCCCTACATACACCCTAAGTACACTTAGGTACATCTAGTTAGGGATGCATCGTAGGAGTACGCATTCTACTGTCATGTATTTTATATACTTGCCTGTATTCATTGCTTTAGCACGATAGTAGAAATCTACCATCCTTTTACTCTGTTGGGGGCCGATTCACAGAACTAATCTGAGATAAAATCCTAAACTTACTAATTTTGGTATTCACAGAAGGCATTTAGTAGTAGTAAAGTTAGGACTCCTAACTTTACTACTACTAAACTGAGATAAAATCCTAAACTTACTAATTTTGGTATTCACAGAAGGCATTTAGTAGTAGTAAAGTTAGGACTCCTAACTTTACTACTACTAAATGCCTTTTGTGAATACTGAAAGTCGTAAAGTTAAAATTTTGTCTCAGTTTAGTAGTAGTAACGTTAGGAGTCCTAACTTTACTACTACTAAATGCCTTCTGTGAATACCAAAAGTAGTAAGTTTAGGATTTTATCTCAGATTAGTTCTGTGAATCGGCCCGTTAGTGTTTATAATCGTTTATATCTGTGGTTGTTTCAGCACACCTATTTTACACTAGAAGGACGCTGGCTCAATAAATGCTTATTGAAAAACGTCCCCACCGTTTATTCTGTGTATCTCTCAGAGACAAAAGTGAGCACAAGTGACTGAGAGAAAAGTAGTACACTGTCTCCACAATCCCTGATGGGGCAGGGTTGTCATGTTCGATAGTTGCCAAGAACTATTCTCTCCTTGGTAAGAGGGGTTTCTAGTGGCACTGTGAGCTAGCTGGTATACAGACTAATATACCCGGTAGGGGTGTCCAGAATCAGTCTGACACCAATCCTACAGTGTATGTTGTCTAAACACGCAGATTCTATAAGGTTTACAGGAACTACACGACATGGCGCTGCCAACGTTGGTTTGGTACTTATTTAACAGTCTAATCTGAGTAGTTCAGTCGTGCTATTCTCAGTGACCCCTACTCACATTTCCCCAGAGATGTCTGGAGTGGGAAGGGAACTATCCGCCACAGCTGAGTAGGCATATCCTATGTATTGGCAGTAGGTTTATCAAGCTTGAGGGACAAACAGCTCCTATTGTGCATAAAACCTTATCTCAGTTTCCTTGAAAGTCTTCCTTAAAACTTTTTCAACAATGACTGAAGAGAACGCCGGTGTGCGAGCCCAGCCTGCTGTAGTCAGGGAAGAAGAAGAGGAAGGTGAAATCAACATTTTGGAAAATGTTAGAACTGCCCTTAATCAAAAGCTAACAGACTACGGAGTCACAGCTAGGGGTGGGACAGTTACCTTCGTGATTGAGGCTCACAAGTCTTATAGAACAAAGGTATTCTACTCATGGGTTAAATTCCCGCAGGCAGATGCACAATCAAACACATTTCATTCATACACTGAAGATGAAACACCAGATGAATACTGGACGTATGAGGACATTGAAGTTCCGCTCACCTACCTGGAGCACATAAACTGGTTTAAGGGCGCCCTCCCCCATACAAAATACAAAGTAAGACTATGTCCACTCTGAAAAGATAGAGCCACTTGGTCAGTCCTTGCGGCTTTCACACCGCATCCAGAGATTGACACAATGCCAGTAGCAGACTTACGTCCACTTCATAAAGAAATAATACAACTTTACAGAAACCTGACACAGTTTGTGATGAGAACACTCACACTCCAGCCAACAAGAGCTACACAAACAGATGTCAATGAAGATTCAGGGGTACAACCGAAGGGTTTAGTATCCATATGCCAGACCCACGATATGTACAAAGAGAACATCCAAAGGTAGTGATATTATACAGTGTTGGGAAGTTGTGCCTCGATTGGCTAAAAACCTCAACACTGTCCCAGGTGAAACAGCACTTATCCTTACTCTCAGATGAAGTGGATCTAAGGGATTTTTATTAGGTCCCCGAAAGCCACGTCAGAAACATTTCTATTACGCTGTCTATAATGAAATCTTAACAAGACGCTGCGGAGAGACTTCGTGAAATAGATAAAATTAACCTAGAAAAGGCGTTAGCTGTAGTTAACAATGGTATGACTACATTAACATCCAGGATTTATTCACTGGGCAACATTGTATCTTCTGCTATAGATATACTTGAACAAGACTTGTCCATACTACAACACGGACAATCACAACTACGTTCTATTATGCTATTAAGCTGGATGCTGCAATCATTGTGCGCTGGTTATGTGCCTTGGCATTTTGTTTACAGTACGTCCCTATTTTCTGCATACAATCTAACTGAAAAGCAGATAACAATGGCACAAAGGGGAGCAAAATATACAATGCTGCGTATTGAAAAACTAGACAAATTACCTTTTACTGTGGCAGAGTCACCATCCATAGAATGGTTAATCCATGGCCATATAACACTTTCAGTCACAACTTTCCAGTTTCAGTACTGCCTTGAACAACAACAGGCGGGCAGATATGAAGCGATGGGTAGGGAATTCATCAAGGAATCTTGGGAATTGCCGCACAGATTTCGATGTACGAATGGGGACATGGAAGTGTTCCTTAGCGGTACCAACTGCGAGAATTCCTTAAGTGGATCTCTCATATGCCAGGATCATGCTTCACGGGCCTGTAATGGTTCAGTTGCTAACTTATCCTGTCACTTGAAAGGATCCCCAGCTGCCGTGATTAATCCGGTATTCAAGTTGCTTTCAAATGGGAGTTACTTGACGCTGAATGATCAAGGTTGTTGTGGGATGCTCCCAGGCATCGCATATCTTGTCACTGTAAGCTCCAGGGTTACATGCTGTATGTAAGTATTGTTTCCACCGACCCTTACAGTCAGGGAGGCGCCATTATGGCCTTCATTGAATGTTTCCTTTATACGGTTTGATACTCTGAGACAAATGAAAGCTATGCTTCTACAGCAAACCGTGCCCTTAACCTCCGCCCGAGAAACTTATGATCGCCAGGTTGCAAGGTCCTCGGCTGAGATACAGGAACTAGTACGAACAAACTGCCCTTTCCATTTCACAGAAATGGTACAACGTATATTTAACATGTCTGATACAACGGGTTTTGTCCACCTATTTAAGACCATAGGTTCTGGACTGTTAAGCACCTTTCAGACAATCCTCTGAGTTGTTCCCAACTTCATACACTCCATATTCTGTAGCATTTTTGGAGGGTTTCTGCTGATCCTTTTTCTAATAGCAGGTATCCTGATTGTCATTTTTCTGCTACGCAATGGACGTCCCAGTCACCAAGGAGATGGAGAAAACGCTCTTGGAGCGCCAATACCGTGATCGCATGGTAATCCATCTGGGCACAACTTGTCATCGAGAACTGAGCGAGTCTTGGTTCTTGTCATTTAGACCGGTCTGGATCGACTGTATTCTGCTTGTACTTCGATGCCTTTTCTGCGGACAAGAATGCATGTTGGATCTCTGTCTAACACTTCCAACAATTGGACCCGATAACGGCCCTTGTTCTGCAGTGTCCTCAGCGTATTCCAATGTTGATGTCTGCATTCTTAGAGCCACCAGAGGATGCTTCAGCTCCTGTAGGAAAGGATACCGGCTCCTCAACAAACACTCAGGCCTTGGATGACACTCATATATCCCCAGCAGCGGCTGTGGTGAATACGGAGGAACATCTGGCTCGATTGACCTGATTTGCGAGGTGTTGCAGGGATCGTCATCTGCGATTGCAGGCAACAGTGATGTTGCGTCTCCCAGACAGGACACATACACATTTGGCTCATCGTGTGCTGGAAAAATTCGCCTTTTTCAAAAACAACCAAATTTGGAATTTTAAACAAAAAACATTTTTGCTAAACTGCATGGCTTTCAGTCTCTCATTGTTCGAACTATATATACGAACTTATTTAGTACAGCCTTCTATCACATGCACTTTTTTTAGCATTTTTTAGAAAATGTAAATTTTTTAAGTATTATTTTTTATGGACTTATTAATAGTTGCGTACCACGTTTAGCCATATGTAGAATTTTTAGTATGTCGTCCAGTCGGATGAGGATTGGGTGTTATGTTCCATATAGGTACCCCAATATAGGCTCAGGTAGTCACCTAACCTTTCACTTATATTCTCCCCTACCATTACACTACATAACAGTTCTTAGTACTGACCTTTTACCTAGTTACGGTAATGTCCAAAGATGACATGGGGTGTTCTCCGAAAAGCTTAAGCCTCATTCATTATGCATGAGGATTCTTGGAATCACAGCAGGACAGCAGGCCTACCATCTCCTGCATAATAACTATGTATAAGGGTCATTCCTTCCATCATCCTAGTCCGACATGACACAGCAAGGTATATCCCCAGGGGGTACCACTTTGGGTATATATACACCATATCTTGCTGAGGTAGTCAGAGGAGAAAAGGACTTCCATGCCGACAAACTGACGCGAGACACTGAGGCTCCTGCACGCAGACACTCCAGCTCGCAGTGGTCTGACATCCCTTGCGGGTGTCCATCTCGAGACCAAGACGGGGTCCCACAGTCTCTCACTTCAGGTAATGGGGTTGACTTTATCCTAGAGGGAGTCTTGGCTTTTACCCCTACATACACGCTAGGTACACTTAGGTACATCTAGTTAGGGTCGCATCATAGGAGTACGCATTCTACTGTCATGTATTTTATATACTTGCCTGTATTCATTGTTTTAGCACGATGGTAGAAATCTACCATCCTTTTACTCTGTTAGTGCTTACGATCATTTATATCTGTTACTGTCTAGTGGTTGTTTCAGCACACCTATTTTACACTAGAATGACGCTGGCTCAATAAATGCTTATTGAAAAACGTTCCCACTGTTTATTCTGTGTATCTCTCTGAGACAAAAGTGAGCACGAGTGACTGAGCGAAAAGTAGTACACTGTTTCCACGATACCTGATGGGATATGGTTGTCATGTTTGATAGTTGCCAAGAACTATTCTCTCCTTGGTAAGAGGGGTTTCTAGTGGCACTGTGAGCTAGCTGGTATACAGACTAACAAACCCGGTAGGGGTGTCCAGAATCAGTCTGACACCAATCCTACAGTGTATGTTGTCTAAACGCGCAGATCCTATATAGGTTTATAGGAACTACATGACAACGCTCGCATTGTTATTAAAGATTTGGAAGCCTTTATCAGGACATATGCATGCATTACATTCTACTCAAACCAGGGCCTTGCTTTCGCCTCAATGGCATCCCTGGGTGTAGAGGTGCATTACTCTTCCCCCTATCATCCTGAGGGAAGTTCGGTAGTGGAGAGAATGAACCATGACTTAAAGCAATCCTGAACAGCTAGAGTATTAGGAACAGGATGTAGCTGGATACATCACCTATATGGGGAAGAAAGAGCATTTAATATTCTTCCTAAATGATCTCTGGGTGGCCAGACTGACTGGATTCCACAAATTTGGGATCTTATTCGAGAAAAGGTTATGGTGAAAAAGGAATTTGGCCCATCAAGCCATGCACCAGTGCCAGTCCTTGGCATTCAAGGTACAAGGACTACAATATTGCCACTGCTTGCTGGTTCTAAAGGCAATCATTTTGTCTCCATTGATAACATCAATTTACATCATGTGGCCAATTCTAAACAGTAGGCCAAGTTTGTGAGCAGCATCAAAGCTGTTTCTCCCCAGCTGGTGGGGGGGGGGGCGGTATATGAACTTCAGTTAATTCCTAATACCGCTACAAATGCCAGCCATTCGATGGAAGTGAGTACTGTACTTGCTGCTGCATCTCCTGCAGATGATGTTGTTTATACTGATCCACCTCTCGTGGAATCTACCAGTTCTCTCACTATATACCTGTGGCTCCTGTTTTTCAACAAACTGCTTCTGGTTATTGTTGGACTTGGCCCTTTTTGGCAAGTTCACCCCTAAACTTTTTGCCTTAAGCTCTGACATGGTGTTGGTGTAGGCACTTTAGCACTGTGGTCCAGTGTAAAGTGCGTGCACTCTCTGTGTACATTTGGTGAAGTTGGCCTGCCCTCCCATAGGAATGCATTGGGGATTCCCTGATCAGTGTGTGTCAGTGGTAATTCATGGTATGGGAGGAGCAGAGTGGTCGAGTTTGGTATGTATGAAATTGTGAGAATAAATGCTGCGCAATGGTGTGCGCAGATTTATTATGACTGTTGGAGAAATGCCACTTTTAGAAGTTAGCATTTCTGTGTGCTATGTGTCTGCCTGCCTGATGTGAATTGCATGTCTGGCTTGTGAGTGACAGGGGCTGGGAGGTGTGTGTGGCTCCAGGAGGGACAGGGTGAGTCAGCGCTGGGCTGAATAGGACCTCTGGGCTGGAGTAGTGGGAGGAGTAATCCCCTGACTCTGAATAGGAGTGTGCCTGCCCTGTACAATGCTGGCTCCGCCCCCTGTGGTGTGTCTGATCACCTAGCCCCCACCTGACAAAGGGGAAGAGGAGCTTGCAAAACAAAGTGCTCCAAATCCCCCCTGAACCAGTTGCATCTGGTTCCCCCATGCCCTGCACTACAGACAAAGGAAATGTTGGTATAAATATAGGGGCTGTGACCCCATGAAAATGTTCAGTTCTGTACTTTGGTGCTGTTCCTGATCCTGCTGGGGCGTGCTGCTGGTGGGGCCCAGGAGGAACTGCCATGAGGGCTGCCTCCCTGGGCCCAGCTGTGCCCCAGGGACCTTTTGCTTCGTTGTTCTTATCCTTCAGGACTTTGTGCAGCTAGCGCCTCGTGAGCGCTATATTTTAATTATTCCCCGAAGGGAGAGAGCGTGGGCTTCGCAGCGCGGCGCTGCAGCCCTTGGAGAGGGAATCCCGGTGTGAGGGATTCCCCCGTGATGCCTGAATTGCGGGTGCCCACGCCGCTTATGCTGCATTTTTCGCGGGGGCCTACCCCGCATTTTTGCCACGTTGAGCGGGTGCCCACCCCGCTTTATATTTTTAATTAAAAGGGAGCCTACCCCTCATTTGCTGCCAAGAGAGAAATCACCGCCACCGGCCCGAGCAGGAAGTCAGGCAACGTGGTGCCTGACATGGAGCGGGACTTCCGCATTTGCGAGGAAAGCCCGGCCCCGCGTCCAGAGAAGAAGCCTGCGGTCGTGCGGGGCTCCCATGAGCTAAGGGAAGCCCCGCGTATGCCAGAGAAGTCCCGGGTCCCAGGAGGGGGCCCGGGCGAAGTGAGGAGCAAGGCCGGAGCAGACAGCGCCAGTGCAGGATCCCGAGCGGGGCTCCCGTGGTGAAGAGGGAGCCCCCGCGTGTTGCTGCCCGGCAGAGGAGAGCGAGGCCACAAGTGAGGAGAGAGCCCCTGAGGAGGGGGGGCTCTCCTGGTGCACGCCGCCGAGAGCCGGTGAGTGGGGGAGCTTCTCCATGGTGGTGGTGCCGTCGAGGCACAGCACCGGTTCTGGTGGATTCTGAGCGGCCCTGTCTGGCAGCGGGCCGCTCCAACAAGGCCTACTTATTGTTTGGGGGCCCAGAGGGGCCCATGAGTTTCCCAGTGACTTGGGGGCATTTTTAAGGCACATTGTCGGTGCCTGGGCGGTCCCGCAGAGAGCGGGCCGCTCCAACATGGGGGCAAGCTTATTTAAAAGCTCCGTGGGGGCCCAGAGGGCACCGTGGTGCCAGGCCCCTTTGGCGATGATCCCAGCTGTCCTGCGAGAGCACAGCCAGCTGCAACGATAGGGGGCAGAGTTAATTAGAGAGCCCCAGTGGGGCCCCGAGGGCACAGTCGTGCCAGGGCCCATTTGATGTTCACAGCTGCACGGCAATTAGCGTCAGCTGCACCGTTTAGGTCTGCGCCATGGCACACCTTGTGAGGTTGCTGCAGTGGCAGCCACAAGCCCTGACTTTGTTGGACATAGGGCATTTGAGCCCCTTTGAGAAGGCCAGTTGGCCAGGGGACTGTGAGGTTCATAGGGCGCCAGGCCCTAATGTGATTTATGTGGTGCTAGGAAATGTGATTCATCTACTATGATTTACGCACCCTGTGTTATGCCTCTAACTGTGGTTTATGTATGAGGTTATTTGCATACTGTGGTTTATGCTAGTGAGATTATTTCCTACTGTGAGTTTTACCCCTAATGTGAGTTATGCTTAGGAGGTTAGGGTCTAATGCGTTTAGACTTAGGAGATGATTGCATAATGTGTTTATGCTGGTGAGGTTGGCGCAGAATGTAATTCACGCCTAAATGTGATACTGTGCATAATATGGTTTATGTTACAGGATGATGCTGAGTACAGTGTTTGCCAGTGATTACTGGCTGTGTTCTACGTTTATGATATGTCCTACATTTACTAAGTTCACTTTGTGATGGTTCTGATAGTGGTCCAGTTGGCCCTGTCAGGTGTACATAATCCCTTGTAGATATTACCTAGTGCCAGGTGGCACAATGTATATTATGTGATTACTATTCTAATGTGTTATGAGAATACAAAGGCTATTTTTGATATAACCTTGTGTGGAGTTCCTTTTGTGGTGTGCCTGGTATGTTGTTGCTGTGTGCGTGCGCAAACGCTTTACACATGGCCTCCGGGATAAGCCTGACTGCTCGTGCCAAGCTACCAAGGGGGTGAGCAGGGGTTATCTTTGGCGTGTAACTCCCTCGCCCTGACTAGAGTGGTAGTCTCTGCCTGGCTTTGGCGCAAGCCTTAGCCAACCAGAGATCCCATTTCTAACATTGGTTGTCAGCGGTGAGGATAGGACTTGCGTTTGCGCAGTACCACAGCGACAACTGGTTACACTACAAGCTCTGCATTTTAGATAGTCACATGGATGGGGATTATTGTTTCTGAGTTTGCTTTAAGTGTCATTTATTTTTGAAATGTGTTTTATGGTTGCACTATGAGTTGGGGGTCCTGCCAAGGACAGAAACCAGAGAATCTGGAGGAGTGACTGCCCTTGTGCAGACTGCTATTTCTTGGGTTGGCCTAAAGCTGAAGGAGGGACTGCCCTTGTACCATCGTGCTATTTCTTGGGTTTGCCTGAAGCTGAAGGAGTGACTGCCCCTGTGCTGTCTGCTATTTCTAGGGTTGGCCTACAGTGGTAACTTAATTGGCATGGAGTAACTGGCTCGGGAGGGTAGATTATCCCCTAAGTGCAGTGTGAGTTTTCTGGAATCCCCAGTAAGGGTGGGATCCAGTGGTGGCAGCGAGAGGAAGTCCAGTGCACGAAGTCCCAGTCCCAGTTCCCAGAGTATGGTACCTGGTTCCGGGTTAAGAGGGGGTCAGGTTGAGATTCAGGGGCAGTGAGGAGCTGTCTCACCAGTCTGGGGGGGCATATGCGGATGAGTGGTGTGTTGCACTGGACGATTCGGTGTGAGTTCTCTGAATAAGGAGCTTGTATTGGGGAGTGACCCTAGAGGAGTGGTGCAGGTGTCTCCCAACCCGCGTGGCGGAGATGGTTCAGAGGAACCCAACTATGTACCCTTAGAGTGAGAAGGTTGCAAGGCCTCACATCCTGTCCCGCAGGGGAAGGTGTGAGACTGGGCCGTATTCCGAGCCTCAACCTAAGTCTCCAGTACTGGATGGTTCCTAGAGGGAACACCAGGGAGGGAGCCTAGTCTGTCCTGTTGGACTGTTCTTTGAGGGGGATCTCCCCGTGTTAGGTGAGCTGAGAGTGATCTTACAAGGAGTGGCTGAGGTGTCTTCCAACCCAGAGTGGTGGAAGAGGTTCAGAGTAGCCCAGCTAGGTCCCGGTGTAGTAGGAGGGGTGTAGGGACTCACGTCCTGTCTCAGAGGAGAAGGAGTGAGTGTGGGGCTGTGTGTCCCAAGGTGCCCGAAACCCCGTCTCAGGACCTGGATGGTTCCCGAGGGGAACACCAGGTTGGGATCCTAGGCTGTACTAATAGGCCATTTGTGGGGGATCTCCCAGTGTCTAGAGAAAGTGGAGCCTCTGTAAGCAGAGCTCCAGTGGTTCTGGTGTCTGGCAGTGCCACTCCTAAGTGGAGGGTGCAGAGGTCCAGATGGAGGGGTGAGAGGGGGAAAGAGTCCCCAGTGGAAGAACCAGTGGGTCAGCCAGAAGGGCTGAGTCACCAATGATTGACCATGGTGACGCCACTTCTGTCCTGGGGGATCTTCACGCACTGTCAGATGGACAGGAGGTCGTAAGATCTGCGCCAGGCAGACTGTCACACAACACATGAGTAATGTGTTACCCTCGGGGGGCATGCGGGCTCCCCATGAAGTCCTGGTTCGCCGGGCATCTGACCAAAGGGTACCGTCCCTGGGTTGGGGAGGCAGGAGCAGGTGTTTCCTGACATGGACAGCAGGGCAACTGTAATCAGTGTCCTGACCGGTTTGCCTTCTAGGGGTACCACCCCAGAGGGGTGGTGCAGGCCTAGCCGGGATCTTTAGGGTCCCTGGCTGAGTGTGGTAGTACTACCCTGAAGGCAGGTGGGGCCCATCTTAAGTGAAGGGACCCTGCTCTTCAGAAGGGAGGGTACAGAACTCTGGAAGGGGGTGCAGAGGAAGGGAGTCGTCGCCTCTGACCCCGGTGCAGCCGGTGAATGTAGATCCCAGGTGGTAGACCACTTGATGGAGAGAGGTCCTGAACTGGTGGGAGAGTTGTGTTCTGGCGGGTGCTTCTCCTGGGAGAGCGCAGAACCCCAGAAGTAGAGGTAGGGTGAGGAGATGCTTCGCCCGTGACCTCTGGTCAGCCTGAGGGTGCAGACCCTAGGTTGGAGGATCAGTGGTAGTTTGGAACTACGCTGAGAAGGAGAGTGGAGAATGGATATTATGTGCCAGGGGTTACTGCCCCCCACTCTGTGGATTGGCAAGGACCAGTGACGTCTGGGTGGCCTAGGGCCTGGTCCTGGCCGTGGACAACTAGGGAGTACCAGTGGGGTAGCCTAGTTGGGCCTGAGAGTTCTTTTTCAGAGGGAACCACGTGGGTTCAGAGTGGCGTAGAACCGGACCGTGTCCCTGCACTGAGGGCCTGCGTCCGTGTTCTATCGCCCGAAGCAGGGAAGCCCATCAAGGTAGTGATTGGTCTACCCTGCGTTTTGGCTGGAAGGGGGTTGTGTTGGACTTGGCCCTTTTTGGCAAGTTCACCCCTAAACTTTTTGCCTTAAGTTCTGACATGGTGTTGGTGGTTTTAGGCCTCTGGGCACTGTGTGTGTGTGGCTCCAGGAGGGGCAGGGTGAGTCAGCGCTGGGCTGAATAGGACCTCTGGGCTGGGGGTAGTGGGAGGAGTAATCCCCTGACTCTGAATAGGAGTGTGCCTGCCCTGTACAATGCTGGCTCCGCCCCCTGTGGTGTGATCACCTAGCCCCCACCTGACAAAGGGGAAGAGGAGCTTGCAAAACAAAGTGCTCCAAATCCCCCCCTGAACCAGTTGCATCTGGTTCCCCCATGCCCTGCACTACAGACAAAGGAAATGTTGGTATAAATATAGGGGCTGTGACCCCATCAAAATGTTCAGTTCTGTACTTTGGTGCTGTTCCTGATCCTGCTGGGGCGTGCTGCTGGTGGGGCCCAGGAGGAACTGCCATGAGGGCTGCCTCCCTGGGCCCAGCTATGCCCCAGGGACCTTTTGCTTCGTTGTTCTTATCCTTCAGGACTTTGTGCAGCTAGCGCCTCGTGAGTGCTATATTTTAATTATTCCCCGAAGGGAGAGAGCGTGGGTTTCGCAGCGCGGCGCTGCAGCCCTTGGAGAGGGAATCCCGGTGTGAGGGATTCCCCCGTGATGCCTGAATTGCGGGTGCCCACCCCGCTTATGCTGCATTTTTCGCGGGTGCCTACCCCGCATTTTTGCCACGTTGAGCGGGTGCCCACCCCGCTTTATATTTTAAATTAAGAGGGAGCCTACCTCTCATTTGCTGCCAAGAGAGAAATCACCGCCACCGGCCCGAGCAGGAAGTCAGGCAACGTGGCGCCTGACGTGGGGCGGGACTTCCGCATTTGCGAGGGAAGCCTGGCCCCGCATCCAGAGAAGAAGCCTGCGGTCGTGCGGGGCTCCCATGAGCTAAGGGAAGCCGCGCGTATGCCAGAGAAGTCCCGGGTCCCAGGAGGGGGCCCGGGTGAAGTGAGGAACAAGGCTGGAGCAGACAGCACCAGTGAAGGATCCCGAGCGGGGCTCCCGTGGTGAAGATGGAGCCCCCACGTGTTGCTGCCCGGCAGAGGAGAGCGAGGCCACAAGTGAGGAGAGAACCCCCGAGGAGGGGGGGCTCTCCTGGTGCACGCCACCGAGAGCCGATGAGTAGGGGAGCTTCTCCATGGTGGTGGTGCCGTCGAGGCACAGCACCGGTTCCGGTGGATTCTGAGCGGCCACGTCTGGCAGCGGGGCGCTCCAACGAGGCCTACTTATTGTTTGGGGGCCCATGAGTTTCCCAGTGACTTGGGGGCATTTCGAGGCACATTGTCTGTGCCTGGGCGGTCCCGCAGAGAGCGGGCCGCTCCAACATTGGGGAAAGCTTATTTAAAAGCTCCGTGGGGGCCCAGAGGGCACTGTGGTGCCAGGCCCCTTTGGCAGATGATCCCAGCTGTCCTGCGAGAGCGCAGGCAGCTGCAACGATGGGGGGCAGAGTTAATTAGAGAGCCCCAGTGGGGCCCCGAGGGCACAGTCGTGCCAGGGCCCATTTGATGTTCACAGCTGCACGGCAATTAGCGTCAGCTGCACCGTTTAGGTCTGCGCCATGGCGCACCTTGTGAGGTTGCTGCAGTGGCAGCCACAAGCCCTGACTTTGTTGGACATAGGGCATTTGAGCCCCTTTGAGAAGGCCAGTTGGCCAGGGGGACTGTGAGGTTCATAGCGCGCCAGGCCCTAATGTGATTTATGTGGTGCTAGGAAATGTGATTCATGTACTATGATTTACGCACCCTATGTTATGCCTCTAACTGTGGTTTATGTATGAGGTTATTTGCATACTGTGGTTTATGCTAGTGAGATTATTTCCTACTGTGAGTTTTACCCCTAATGTGAGTTATGCTTAGGAGGTTAGGGTCTAATGCGTTTAGACTTAGGAGATGATTGCATAATGTGTTTATGCTGGTGAGGTTGGCGCAGAATGTAATTCATGCCTAAATGTGATACTGTGCATAATATGGTTTATGTTACAGGATGATGCTGAGTACAGTGTTTGCCAGTGATTACTGGCTGTGTTCTACGTTTATGATATGTCCTACATTTACTAAGTTCACTTTGTGATGGTTCTGATAGTGGTCCAGTTGGCCCTATCAGGTGTACATAATCCCTTGTAGATATTACCTAGTGCCAGGTGGCACAATGTATATTATGTGATTACTATTCTAATGTGTTATGAGAATACAAAGGTTATTTTTGATATAACCTTGTGTGGAGTTCCTTTTGTGGTGTGCCTGGTATGTTGTTGCTGTGTGCGTGCGCAAACACTTTACACATGGCCTCCGGGATAAGCCTGACTGCTCGTGCCAAGCTACCAAGGGGGTGAGCAGGGGTTATCTTTGGCGTGTAACTCCCTCGCCCTGACTAGAGTGGTGGTCTCTGCCTGGCTTTGGCGCAAGCCTTAGCCAACCAGAGATCCCATTTCTAACAGTTATTATGTGAGAATAGATGATTTTTCATCCGACTCCTTTGACAGTTCCACCATTTTAGACACTCCACCTACACGGGCCTGTGTTTTCCTTTTATGGCTGGAACGCACTGATCCCCCCCTTGGATATGTGTTTGGATAATACTTTCCTTCGTTTTTTTATTTCTTTAGATTGGATTTGTGACTGTTTTCTATTTGTGAATAAACGGCCATTATCAGCCAGAATGGTCTGCCACAGAACTGGTGGTTGAGGTGTTAACGCCTCACTCATCTTCAGATAAACTGAAAAGAGACATGTCCCTTGTGAACATTTCAGCTGTCCCAGTAACTTATGCAATTGTTTCGGATAAGGTCCCCTATGATATGGTCAGTCCTATAGAAGTTCTGCAGATTCCTCCTGTCTGTAAGGTGACAATGAGTGATATTATTGTGCCTGGGTTACATTCGGACAATTCAGATGTTGACACTGTAAACACCATGCTCTTGGAGCTAGAATATTATGCTGTTTTTGAAAGTAAAGACCTGTATCTAAATTTTGCTAATTATGGTGAAATGTTCTGTCATTATTATTATAGACATCATTATTTACATCGAGCTAGTGTTCAACGTACGCTGTTGAATTACACGCAATGGAACACTGTCTGACTCCTCCACAAGGCAGTTCAAAAATATATAGGGAAAAATTCACATATTTTTCTGGCCATGATTCATTGGACCTGTAATCATTTTATTTTGAATTTGTCCCCACACCAGCAAATAAATACATGCTCACACAACCCAAACTAATATATACAGATTTGTTTGTCAAATAATTAGGATAAAGTACTTGCTGTTGTTGATAATAGCATTAATATGTTGTCTTCTCGCACTGAAAGTTTGAATACTGTTATCGATATTATGCACAATGACTTGTCTTTATTATACCATGGACAAAGTCAGCTTAGATCTATTATGCAGTTTAGTTGGACACTTCATGTCCTAAAAAATGGTTGTGTGCCATGGCGTTACTTAAATTCTATGCAACTATTCTTGCCTTTTAACCTGGCACAAAAACAGCGACTCATGGGCAAAAAAGATTACTTACACAATGTTACACAACTGCCTTTCACAGTAGCTGAAACACCCTCTGCAGTGTGCTGAATACATGGCACAATATCTTTGCCAATTTCAACATTCCAGTTCACATCTTAAATAAAGCATTTCCCTGTCGGCAGATATGAAGCCATTGGAGGGAGCTTTATCCATGAATTGTGGTCACTTCCTTTTGATTACTGGTGTGAGTGGGTGACAGAGAGGTATTTGTTATTGGAAAGGAATACGACTCTTCTATCGGCTACTCACTTGTTTGTAAACACATTACCATTCATGGAGCATGTAATACTTAGGTAGCAAATTTGGCCTGTTTTCTAAAATGAATATCAGCCTCTTCAATTCTCTCCCTCATTACTGCCCTTTCCAATGGAAGTTATTTAATGTTAAGCTTGACCAAGATTGTTGTGGTATGTCTGGAATCCCATATATCCTTTTTGTTTCCCAGATAGTGACCTACTGCAATAACATGCTTTTCTCTCCAACGCATGAGGTTTCTGATAGTTTGTAATGGCCTTCCATTCCAACTTTGAAGGCAGATTTCAACTAGCTGAGCCGAAGCCTTATTGTTTCAAAAAGATGAGGCATTAACATCTGCTCGAGAAACCTTTGAACTGCAGGTTGCAAGGACATCCAACAAAATACAGTCTCTTTTAAGCACAAATCTGCAGCTGCATTTTGGCGAGCTTGTGCATTGGATCTTTAATGCTTCCAATACTGCTGGCATTTTTAAATCAATCGGGACTGGCTTAGTCAGTACCTTCCAGAAAACCTTTGGAGTGATACCGGCCTTTATACATTTCCTGTTTTTCAGTGTTTTCGAGGGCATACCCTTGGTGTTATTCCTTATTTGTGGCATTTTGGTTCTATTTTTGCTACTCCATAATGGATGTTCTATTTTGAAACCCACTGGTAAGGGAACTACCACTGGTCCATCTGTGCTGTGAGTGCATGATAAGATTCTTTGGAGTTCCTTTGCTCCAGAAACTGAACACTGACTGGTCATTGTCATTCCGATCTGCCTGGTTTACCTGCGTACAACCCGTGTTACACTGCGTGCGCACTGAGTGGGCACTTAATGTTTGTCTTGCGCTGCAATTGCCTGTTCCTATGGACATGAACCTGTGGATGAGTCTCATAATGACCCATTTTCGGAGTTGTCCAATGAACTTGCAGCTGCTTCAAGATGTATGGTATGAGCTACTCCCTACACGGTAGATGGGTGCTTCGGCACCAGGACTTCTGAAATCTGGCTCTAATAACACGGATGCAGGACAACAGACTACTTCCTCAGCATCAGCTGATAACAAGGATCATGTTTGTCCTTTGGAGCTTTTGAATGGGGCTGTTGAGGAATCAACGTCTGCGGAGATTAAATGCGTTCTGGTTCACTAAACATTGATCTTGTGAAGAAACATTGGGTGCCCCCAGCTCAAACTAATTTGGCCCCCTTTTCAAATTGTTCTTGTTCTATTTTTTTATGCCTATAGATTTGAATATTATGCTTATTAGCATCGAATTGAGCTTGCTTAGCTTGTGATTTTTATTATTTTGTTAGTTGCTAAGTTACTTCCCTGACCAAGGATGGGGTGTAGTGATTTCCCTTCTGGGCCCACTTTGGTTCTCCCTTAGTTTTGCATATTAGATGTTTTAGGCTGCTTCTGCTCTGCACAGCCATACATAATACATTTGTTTTTGTGACATTATTTTAGGAATACGCTGTACTTTTTGTGTGGTATTTAGTGATTCTTCTTGGGATTCTGTCTGCACATTTTGTACAAGGTTGCCTAAAATACATAACAACATGGTGTACTGTTTTTTTCTTCCCGGTCAGCAACAACTCCTAACGTTTTAGACATACCATAGTAGCACAGCTGTAGCTTTCCAACACAGTAGTTCTTATCATATAAACTGTGTTTTGTCTCCTTGGGGGCAGAGAGGAGGATTCCGGCAGAGAGACCGGTCATGGAATGAACGCCCACAGAGCCTAACATGCAACCTTGCGTCCTGCTTCCTGTACATAAACATTCTTTAAAAAAAATTCCATTTTGTGACTTTCATGTGCGCTGCATTAAGCAGCACACATGAAAGTTACAAAACGGCATTTCAGGATTGTTTATGTGCAGGAAGGGACACCTTCCTACACATAAACAATCCTCCCCTACACGCAAATACCCTTGCACTATGGTGCAAGAGTGCCTGCGTTGGCACTACACTGCTAAGTGTAGCACCATTGCAGGGGGAAATGCAAGTCTGCACCATATCGTTGTAAATATGGTGCAGCCTTGCGTTTCAGAAGTGGCGGAGTGAGGCGTTAAGCCATGATGGCTAATGCCTCACTCCACCACTTCCTTGTACATATCCCCCTCAGTCCCTACATTATGTCATCCCAAGGCACAGTTGTGCTTTACCACCAGAATCCTGCGACAGAACCAGGGTGTGGCCTGCCCATTCATAAATAGGTGAACTGGGGAAGAAAAAGCATTTGATCCCAGGGTACAGTGTAGTCCACTTGGCACAAGCACAGTTGCTGTTAAGCTTTTTGTAGAACCAATTTGGTGCCGTTGAGGAGGAGGAAATTGCTCATTGTACACCTGGCTTTGGCACCAGTCACCTGTTAGAATAGAAATGTTCCTGTTTGCGCATTGCCCTATGTAAGTTAGCATTCGCTGCGCCATTTTCTTCATGGGCGACATTTTAAGCTGTTTGAAACTGATCTCGTTCAAGTTCTGAGAAATGCTCTCCTTAGAGTTTCGTTTTCTCCATTCCTGCTCTGTTCCAGTAATGAATACACTGTTCCTATTAGCGCATACCTTTCTCACTAGATAGAGGCCCTCTCCCACTTGTCTGGTGGCGGGCTCCTGAAGGAACGACCTTGGACTCGTGTACTGTGTGTAAGATATGAGTTTTGAACTGTCTTTTCGGTATTTCGCTGTTTGATTGCACCTGCTTGGAAAATTCCACTGTGGGCGTGTCTTTGCCCGGTTATTAAACGTACATAATGTATCTTTATGTTTGTCGATTTCAGTCCCCTCTGCAGCACTCTTAGCGACTGGGCAGTCCGCTCCGCTCCGCTCTAAGTGTATATTAATAAACAGTTATTGGTTTGTATTCTCTACTGTCTGACCGACTCTTCAACTGGTATGGAAGGCTGAGAGGTGGTCATTGGTGACCCGGGTGACCCTAATCGGGCCACTTCCTTCACACCTCTAAGAGCAGAAAGGTTCTACCATGATAGATTTAACCCAGAATAATGCACCTTGGGATAGTTTGCAGTAAGTCAAATAGGATCTGCTGTAAAGCAGGGAAGGTTTGCCCGTAGGAACTTTTTTCGCATTGGTTAGACAGTGCCCAAGAGACACCACAATGACTGCCCAGTGAATCCCACAAAAAATAGCACCTCACTTCATCAGAACACTTTCTAGGCCGGTGGAAGAACAGAGGAAGACTGGACCTGATGTCTCTAACCAGTGTGGAAAATTGAACATCTGAACTTGCTGACACTTATACCAAGAAGTGAGAAGTGGACTCCAATGCTCAGTTAGTTGACCTTCACTGTGGCTACAGGGACACAACAAACTGCAAGAGGCCTTTTTCCTGAACTGAAGAGATGACCAGGTGCAACTGGATCTGGACTGGACCCTGCATTTACCACTGATGGAGTAAGTCCTGGCCCCTATGTGCTATCCCTGAGGTCCTGTGAGCCCTAGAACAAATTAAAGAGAAATGCTACAGAAAGTCTGAAAAGTTGGGACTTAACACATTTTTGGACTTACAATACCTCCAGAAATTCAGCGTGACCTCGCAGCAAAGATATCTGATTTTGGGAGGACTTTGTGAGATAAAGCTGCAGGCTTGCCCTGTTCAGCGATTTAGAGCTTCCTAAAAAAAATTAACTGAAAGTAGAAATCGTAACCGGGCAATGGCGCAAAGTGTCAAACTGACGGGAGGACTTCAGCAGGCAAAAAAATTGAATTTTCACTCTCTGAGCTTTTCTTGCCAAAATCAATGGCTTCAGCATGACCTCGTCCAAATGCTATCCAACTTCAAGAAGACTTCACCAGATTCAACTTGCAACCTTGCCCTGCTGAAGGGTTTCAACTTCCATTTTAGAAACTAAGGGGCAGATTTACAAGAAGTGACGCATCGCTGCCGCAACTTAGCGATGCGTCAAAAACAATGCGCCGTCACTGCGTTGACGCAATTCGCCACGGTTGCGTTATATTTACATCTTGGCGGGTTGTGGCGCAACGCTGCATCCTGTGTCAGAAGAACTGACGTAGGTGCCGTAAAACTGCCGCAAGTCAGCCTGACACAACTGCTGAAAAAGTGACGTAAGGCAGAATAGCGTCACACAACGCCAGTTCGAGCAGTCTGCGACACTCACCACTG
This sequence comes from Calotriton arnoldi, assembly GCA_963921515.1. Lineage (NCBI taxonomy): Eukaryota > Metazoa > Chordata > Amphibia > Caudata > Salamandridae > Calotriton > Calotriton arnoldi. The sequence continues at coordinate 118,665 of CAWUFW010013466.1, forward strand.
CATGAAGCGGCAAAAAATCTCCCCAAAAAAGGTGCATTTCCCTAAAACAAATATTTTGGGGACCATAGAGGAGTCTGCAATGGAACCGGAAGGACACTGCAGTAGTCAGGACCCTCAAGCAACCAACCTCAGCAAAGGTCCTGATGCACATGCAGAGACCCTGGCAAACAGGAAGCGCAAATCTAACTTTAGTCAAGAAGAGAATGAGATACTGGTCACTCGGGTGACCAATTATCAGCACCAGCTCTTCATGAGTTCTAAGTTGCCACTTTCTGAAAAGGAGGGGATATGGTAGACTTTAGTCCAGAAAATAAACAGCGTTGGACAAGCAAAGAGGACTGTCGCTGACTGCAAAAAACGCTGGCATGACTGCAAGCGTAGAACAAAGGGAAAACTAGCGGCAAACCACAAGGCAGCATTGCAGACAGGAGGAGGAAGCCCAGCAGAACAGGAGGTCTTGGATGCCCTAGAGGAGCGGGTGGCAGCTGTAATCCCTGCATGGCTTTACCTGTGCTTGTAAATATCGCCCCTTTTACCGCAACACTTTGCGTGTCAGTGGTGTGACATGGGTGTTGCTCTGGGTATTCCCACGCAACACCCATATCCACTGATGCATGTACAGATTAATGAACAATCGTAAATCTGGAAATGCATCAGATTGCTATGCCAGCCTAGGGGTGGCCGAGTGAGGTGCAACAAGGAGAAATGTTTATATTTTCCCACCTTTTTATCCTCTTCAAATGCCTACTGCATTCTACAGCACACATTGGAAGAGGAATTCACCTGAATTGATTGTTCATGTGCATGAAGGTGCCCCTTCCTGCACAAAAACAATCTCCCCACGACGCAGGCATCCTTGCACCATGGTGCAAGGGTGCCTGTGCCAGCGCATGGCAGCAGTTTGTGCGCCAGCGCAGGGTGAAGCACAGAGATGCAACATGTTGCTCTAAATATGTCTCATCTCTGTGCTTAAAAAATAACGCAATGCGGCGCAGCAAAATGACTTGCATCACCAGACTGTATTAGTTTCTAAAAAATCTGCCCCTGCCATGTCGAAATTACCACATCACTCCATGTCATATTTGTTCAACTTCCTCCTGTAATACAACATGTGAAGCATATCCACTCTGTTCAATTTGTTACGGGCAGATCCCCAATAATCCAAAGCAGCATGGTGCCACAAGTCATCGTGCTGTGCCTATCTGTGTTAGTTTCTAAGCACAGTTGTGAGACACATTGTCAACAATATGTTGCATCTCTTTGCTTCCTTCTGCGCTTGTGCACAAACTGCTGCCATGCACGAGTGAAGGCACACATCCACCATGGTGCAATGGTGCCTGTGTTGCGTGACTGATTGATTTAGTGAAGGCATGTGACCCTTCCTGCACACAAAAACTCACAATAGCTGTCTCCCTCACTCCATGTGTGTTGCTGAAAGTCTGCATGCATTGAAAGTTGAAAAGTCACAGCAAATCCATACAAAACTCTATAGTGCATCCATATGCTTACCTTTTGTAGCCAAAATATTGTCAAATTAAGTGTCAGCTGTTGCATGTGAAAACACAAAGTAAGACCCATGCAATGGACCATACACACAAAGGGGCATTCTTACAAGCCAAATACCAAACCCCCATCACCGATTAGGAAATACGTCTGGCAATATGGTCTTTGGTTCATTCACAAAGTAGTGTTAAGCCACTTCACGAGGCTTTATGCAGTTTTGTAGATATGTCACCCATTCACACCATACTCACTGTGAAAGGTGCAGGCAATGGGTGTTCATGTGGGCGTACAATTGCAACACCTAGTGAGTGTTGATGCTGACACATATATGAAAGGCTTGCAGAAGAAAAAAACAATACTAGTGATAACCTGGTCTGACATTTGCCAAATGTTGGGAAATGTGCAAATGTGCTAAATCCATTTTTTCATGATGTTGTCATGTGTGTTGTGCAGCTCACAAAGAAATATACAAATGCCATTTGATAGGGTATGTGCAAGAAGGTGTCCCTCCCTGCACATAAACAACTTCCCTTCAATGCAGACAGCCATGCATTAAGGTGCAAGGGTGCCTGCTTTGGCACTGTGCCTACTAATTTAGGGGCTTATTCACAAGCCCTTTACGCCGGCAGTGTGTCACTTTTAACATGGGAAAAAATGCTGCACTGGCGGTGCAAGGGACTTCTAAATAACCCCCTCCGTGCCTGTGCAGGGTGAAAATCATTTATGCACCATAATGTTGTAAAGATGGTGCAGACCAAAATCTCAGAAGGGGTGTAGTATGGTGTGCTGCAAAGGAGGCTAATGCCTTGCAATACCACTTACAAGTAAATGTGCCTTCATAGTGTTGCCTGCAAAGAATACATACCATCAAAATAAATAATAGCAAGGCAGTGTGGCTTCACGTGTCCGGGGAAATATGTCCCACCACACTACACCAATGGTGTATCACAAAAAGTGGTGCAATGATGATGCAAGGGGGCATAAGTCTTGCTCCTAGGTCAGCATTACAATATTGATTTCTTGCCTGCCACACAGCAATCACATTTGGAAAAACAGATGTGAAGCTGTGGAGAAAATATGTCAAAAAATCAAAATGCAAGCAGTAGTACACATTTCAATCTCTTTGCAGCAGATGCACCTACATCAGAACAGGTTGATGAAACACCCGATTTCCAAGAGATGGACGAGAATCTGCCCACCATAGACCATGATACCCTTTACAAAATCCTGTACACCATACAGTCACCTTCTCCGCCTCCTGAGAGTGTCACCAATGTTGTTGCAGCTCAAGGTGAAACCCAAACATGTTCTACCACCGCATCTGTCAGCACACATCCACCCCCTGACTCGGACGATACACAGCTTCAGTTTAAAAAAACAGCTGTTGGACTACAGCGCAACCTTCTGAAAGAGGTGCAAGTGACATGACTGCAGACAGTGTGGGAGGTACACTACACACCATCCTCATATGCCTCAACTCAGAACCTGACAACCTTGAGGAGGACCAACCCAACTACAATCAAACCCCTGGCCTTGTTCAATCATTGGCCAACATCTCCGGTGTAATGAGGCTGAGGCATGAACAAATGCCCACAAAAAGTGGCACCAGGGAGGTGGGGAAACATATTGAACAAATTGCAGAAATCCTACGTGAAATGCAGCAAAAGCAGGATACCTACCTTGCCACAATGTCTGCCTACCACAAGGATTTAGTGTCTGTACTCAGCAACCAGCAAATAATAATCAATGCACAAATGCACAACCTGTTGTCACAGGGAAATGCTGATGCAGCCATGCCTCAAACCTCCTCTGGCCCTGCCGTTGGTTTCACTAGTCACACACAATCAGCAAATACAGTGCTAACAGAGCACCAAGCAGAATCATCGGACGAAGATGACTCGATTGAGACACAATTCAAGCATAAGACAGGACACTGACATTTCACTGTGTCACATGTGTTGTGTCCAAAAGTACTTTCACCACAATGTTGCCAAATTTTACCAGGAGTCAATGTCCTCTTCGTACATCATACACATTTACCTCCCCAACATGGTTGTTCTTTTGTGTTAAATTAAAAAACATTGTGCCACTAACATTGACTTCCTCACTACACAACTACTTGACAACATGATTTGTCACTCCTCAAACCCCTGGAAACATGACTGCAGCATACAAAGTTGTGCTCCAATATCAATGTCCCTTTCTTCTATGTTTTACCAATTACCCTTGGTTCTTTTTTTTGAGACGTGTAAATAAATTTGAGCACCTGTGACAGTGTGTGTAATGACTCGATATTTGTCTTGAAAGTACCGCAATGTGCATGCTGAAAAACCATGTTCAACTACTGCCATTTGAAACCGAGATGATGCTGTGTAAACTTATCAACATAGCCATAGCAAGTGTATTGAGTCATACCGTAACCAAGATGTCTGCAAAGTCGGTCCTCTGAACTCCATACACCAATACTGCCACTCAACGTGTCCTGTTTGCAGCCATTGGGGTGAGCAGTGGCCTGAATTTACCACTTGTGATACACTATCTTGTTGAGCATTATCATGAAATAGGTCAAACAACACCTAGCCTGACAATGTGTAGTGTGTATGTGCTGTCCATGTGTGTACGAAATAACACCTAATTACACAAATAGAATAGCACTCAAGATTGATGTCACAGAATCTTGTTACATAGACATGCACATGTTATCTGCATTGCAAGGTGAAAAATGATAGTCCCATGTATGTCAACTCCCAAGAAAGTCTGCCCCAAACTATTGAGTCTCAAGTGTTGAAATCACATGTCCAACAACAGACAAATGATGCTTCACCATACTAAATTTGCTATGCCTAATCACACAAATACACAATCCAGATTACATTGCTTGTGCCTAATCACTCAAAACAAACATTATGTAAATTGAAATGCTTTCCATCAATTAGCAAGAGTATATATGGCAATTTTCTCATTTAATAACTATAAAAACAGTACTTAAAAGTATTAATAAATCTATCTAAAAACCTTATCCTAAATAATCCTAAAACCTACATCTCTATCTAAAAATCTATCTAACCTAACTAGGACTTACCTACATAACTTAACTTAACTTATCCTATGCTATACATGTTTCACGTTAGACCACTAAAACATCAGCCCACACCCACCCTTAACACATCAATGCACAATGGACATACACATACTTAATCTACACATAAACTAAGCTAACAAGTCTTAAAACACATAAATAGTTTTAATTGTAATTTTTTAGTTTTTTATGTTAAGTAAGAAAGATGTTGTAAAACCCACCCTCGCCCACCCACCCCAAAGTATCAAAGAATGAGAATGGAAAAAGTAACGTAAACCTATTAACATGTTAAAAAAAAAACTAACTACTATACCTAAGACTACCGAATCTAATCTACACTACACCTACACTATAACTATTCTAAAATATAATTAAAACGGACATAAAAAAGATAAACAAAATGGCCACTACAGTTGTGCCAGTATTGTGTCCACAGACTGCTGCAGTTGATCCATCTTCTTCAACATAGTTGCCATTTGCAGTTCTAAACCCCGTATTTTTTTCTTTAAAAAAATCAACATCTTGTGTGGCCAAACCCTGACCGCAAGATTGCCCAGCACTTGAGTACCCAGCCTGCCCGGGGGCTGGTGTTGGTGCGGATGACGGTCCAGCCTGCAAAGCAGGCATCCACCTCCATTGCCTATGTCCTTGGAGACCATCTTTCCATGTCCATTATGTTTCTTCTTGGCAGGAACATTTGAGACCCATGTATTAGCTGCCTTTTATTTGTCATAGAGACGAGACATCCCACAGAACCCCTTTGCTACCTCACAGATGTGTGAACAGCTTGTCTTTCTGATTCGGAAAGCCCGTTCCTCCTCAGCTGTCATGTTGTCTGTTGGACAAGAAGTACACGTGTCAGTCAATGTGTACATAACTGACATTCAAAGATAGTCAATACATGAGTACATTGGAGATGCTGACTATGCAACTTGAGCCAAGCATCTGATCACTGTGTGGGAAACCCACAGCAACAGCACACAACAAGGTTGTGCATCACATACTGTGCTATCAGCTGAAGCTCATAATTGTATGAAAATTATAAGATGTAATGGAAGACAATTGATAAGAACACTCAGAGCCATAACAAACTAGTACCCATACATCATGTTATCAAAACAGTTTTCACAAAATGAACGTACTATGCCCCACCATGATACATTCAGGTAGTCATGGGATCCATGACAGGAAGCTTGTGCTGTGATCAGAAAGTGCCACAGCCTGGTGCCAAAAAAGGGGCTTATTTGCAAGCCCCTTGCGCCTCCCATACGTCACTTTTCCCCATATTAAAACGTATGCACCGGTGGCGCAAGGGGCTTGGAAATAAGCACTGACGTGCTATGTCGAAAGACATGCAGCATGCCAGGAAGTACTAGCAGGGGAAACTACCCATGTATTGATGATGTAGGAACACATGTCCCTACCTGGGACACAATATCCTTGGGTATTGGGTACATTGTTCACTCTACACTACATCACATTTGTACAACAATCATGACTAGTGCATTGTGTACATACAGTAATCCTCTGTGAAAACACTTTTTTGGTGAAAGCAAATTAGGCCTCATGCTGATCCCCCATCCAAACACTTGTGAGAAACAAATCCATTCACACACAGTCAGGACTCAGAAGGCAGTTCCGGACTACAAGATGTACATTGATGGCGTAAATACACATTCAAATCCTGTCCTTACAATGCACAATGATCACATCATGACATGCCACAAGGCTGGCTGACAATCTTAGACATCTGTTGCGTACTATTTGTATTAGTCTAATAACGGACATTGAAAGTGAATGATTGTTACAATGTCACATCACCAAAACATCTGAGATTACATGGATGTACCACATCTTATTGTTCAAAATGTGAAGTTGTTCACATTGGATGTTGCTAAATTTTTGTAACATAGATGTCCTGGATGCACACTAAGGCTGGGCGGAGCTTGCATTGTTGTACTGCTGCAAAACTCCATGAAATTCCCCGTACTTACTTGGCCTGGCTGACTCAAACATAGCACCCCCACTGCAACCCCGACCCACCCTCCTGTTAATCCCCTGGACACACCCCCACCACTACCGCGTAGTGAGGCTTGCTGGTAGACTTACCTTCCTCTCAAAACGTTATCCTGCTCATGCTGCTGTCTCCACTTGGCTTCCACTACTCCAGTCAAATTGACATGAGGCACTGCATTGCACATGCGGTACTGTGTGAAGGCATGTCTGACACTACCATGGGATTTCATAGGGTCAGGCATGTCTTCACGCAGTGCACCATGCGCATGCCGTGCCTCATGTTAGATGAACTTGAGTAGCGTAAGCCGATTGGAGACAGCAGGAGGAGCTGGAAAACGATTTTTGAGTAAGGTAAGTCTACTAGCAGCACCGCTCATATCTGCAACACATCATATGTTTATTTATTAGAAAAATTCACACTCTAAATGGAGTGCGGTGTGGTAAAAATCAGCAATATTTGTTTTTAGTGCAGAGTTGAATGCACAGCCTTAATGCCCACATACAGTGCACTGACAGATCATTGCAATGGAAGAATGTGAAGAATGCCATTGACATTGTGAACCCTGAGCTAATGCTCAAATCTGAAGTTCAGCTACATTTTCTGTTGGCAATACAAACTGGGCAGCCATGTCCCTGATGGTCACCACACACAGGCAGCATGATGCACAATCATCTGCTCAGCACCCAGCTACACGGGACAACATGGAGGAATGTGTAAATGGACTGTAGGTTTGAGTTTGGCACTCACACAGCTTTCTGACCTTGCCCACAGTACATACATGTTCTCACATACTTATCATTTGAAGTCACCTCCACTCACACTAAAACATTGTCTGAAATTGAACCGTCATACATGTTGACTCACTCACAAGGCCACATGAGCCCAACAAATCTGAGATGTTATCACATTACGATATAATGAAATATTGACATGTGTGAATGCTGACAAGCATGCACTATGTTGGTCTGATGTCTGCATTGTATCTAAATTATTATCAATGTTATGTTCAACCGCCAGCTCATGTTCAGATGGTGGTGGCATTGTAATCTTGCCATGTGTGCTGCACAATGCAGCACATGTTGCAATAGCATTGTGCAAGGATAAGTGTGGCTAGCTTCCCTTGACAACTGTTGAAATGCATGTAACACTGGATACATTTTGGGACATGTGCCACATATTTAAGAATGGTTGTTCATGAGACCTGTGCCATGTCTCAAATTAGATTTGCAGCTGCTACGGTCATTGCACAGACAAACTACACCAAATGGTACATGACTAGTTGCAGAACTGACAATGTGGCCCGTTGTCACCTAAGTTGCATTTTCTGCCAACGTTAGTTTTTTGTGACACAGTCAATGCCAGAGCAACCTTTGCCATAGTGATGTGATGAGGTATGGACTTAATGTGGGTAATTGAGTTCTATGTGATTTTGAGTTCAGCACTGTGTATTGACACATTTGACCCAGATGCATGTTTTTCTGTCTTACCTATTGATACATAATTTAAGCTCACATATAATTTTGGATCCCAAAGGGACATACTGCTGCCTGTTGTGGCATGTGTGATTGATTACAGACAATTACATTTTTCAGACTTGGCCATCATCATCACAATGAGAAATGATACTCACTGGTAGCATTGGAGTCCTCAAACGAGTCCACCTCCCCTTGTGTGTATGGCTGTGGTCCACCTAGGAGACATGAACAGATGTACAATGACCTGTGAATGCTGGACTTCTATACAGTGTATGCATTGAGCACAAGACATTGTCATTACATTTGCAGGGAACTTACAGACCATGAAACTCATTTACAAGAAAGTCCTTCAGCACGGCACCACTGGCCCTTTGACCATGCCAATGCTGTGACACTTCCACAGCACCGGCTTCTGAGAGTTTAACAATGATGTGTTGCATCCCTGTGATTTTGCCAGTGCTGGGGCAGAATTATCTGACATGCCCTGACGCAGGCACACTTGCCCAATGGTGCAAGGATGTCTGCATCACGAAGATGATTGTGTATGTGCATGAATGGACACCTTCTTGCACATGATAAATCCCCATAGTTGTTTGACTAGCACTATGTTTGCTGCAGAATGCAGCATGCATTATAAGATGTTCAGACATTTGATAAATGTGTAAATTCCTCCCCGTTGTGCCTACATATGTCTCCCAAAGGAAGGCGTGGCAGTGAGATGCATTTCCATTTTGTTGCATTTCAATGACATCAGGAAATGTTTCAAGTTCCATGGGTGTTGCGTGGGAACACCCATAGCAACACCTATGGATCAGGCCTATGATGTAAAAGTCAGGGCATAAATATGCCATATTTACAGGGACAGTGAATGCCACACATGTTGCCTTTACATATCACTGGTAATATAGTGCTTGCAAAATGCTCTGCGGGTGCATCACCCACAGTGATTCACCCTCGGCACTGGGTGCTTGTAAATGAGCAACTATGCCATTTGAATTTTAATTCATGTTGTGTCACAAGTATGGCACAATGACCTTCCAACATGCAAAAATGCATAGGAATTAATGTGGTCTTTTCTCTGAGACCTTTGCGCCACCAGTGCTTCACATTTATTTATGGATGGAGCAATGTATGGCGTTGCTCTAGACCTGTAAATGAGCCACATATGTGTATTATTCGCTATTGACTTACCAATAGGGCCACCGACTTCCAGTCCGAGATGGTCCAGCAAGTCTCCCTCTCTGTTGACGACATCCTGCCAGCGGTGTTTCAATTGGTGGACGGTTCGATCCACATCGTAGATGCGCGACATGTAGTGCTGGACCTTCTCCCACCTCTGCCGCCATTCCTTTGGGGAGTAACCTTTACTGACTCTGCCCCCTGTGCTGATCATTCGGGGCAGGAAATGACAAAAATTAGCCAAAATAGGCCACCAAACTGTCTGTGTGACAGGTTTTTGTACCTGCCTGACATGTTGAATGAAACTCAAAGTGCAAAAAATGAAACTTACCCATTAAAAAAATAAAATCCCACCCTTATAACTGACCTACACCTATCTACCCCCCAAAAAAACACTCACACCCCAAGTGACAACAATTTAGACAACACAAAGACTTTAAGAGAAAAATTCACAGACAAATAAATGATTAAAGTTCACAAAACACGCATATAACACAGTACAATGTCAGCAAACTCTCACAAGAATCCACAACATCCTCCTCCACCAAGCACACTCCTAGGACTAGTAAGTGAAAGAGAAAGTAACTGTGTACTTCCTGATTTTCAGCATGGCTGTGTCATTGCATCATTTCCTGTATGGATGCGACACGTTTTTACGTTTTGCGTCATATTTTTGATGAAGCGTCGTGATTTAGATGCAATTGCCATTTACCATTCACATCTGCATGCGTGACGTTACTCTGTGTTGTGTGGGTTTTAACTTTGTTGCGTTAGGCTTCATGCGCTAACAGGCATCTGTACAGGAGATGCAACACTTTTTTTATTTGCGTCAATATTCACCAAGATGGGCCCCGTTTTGTGTGTCAAAGTGACTCAACCTTGATTTATGTATGATTAAGTGTAGCTGCATGGTATTGTGCAAGTGATGCGTCACGTAATGCTAATGTAAGGTTTCATTGCAACATAATGCATGTATTTTGCAGTGGGCTGGTCATTTTTGGTCCTGACATTCACATACATCATGAGATTTGTGTCCAAACTTTATTTATCATTGAAGTTGTGTGATGTTTGTGGTACATTTACAGGCAACTTGCGCAACAGGTGCATATTCTTGCATAATGCACAAGGGGCCGTGTTGCACATTATCATTGTTTGCGCCCGGCGGACCTTTCAAAAGGTGCGCTGGGCGCAAACAATGATAATGTGTCCCATTATGGTGTATGCGCTGCCTCCAGGGTAGCTGCGACCTTGCGCTGCCCTGGGGGCAGCGCATTCATGTGAAAACCTGGAGCAGCTGCTCCGTGTTTTAACAGTGCAGGAGGCACCCGCCTGCACTTTCAAAGGTGATTAGAGATCCCCTTGTAGGCAGGTGTAGTCCGTGACTGCACCCGCCTGCAAGGGGATGTCTGGGGGGTCCATGGGACCCCCTTTAACCCCTGCAGATGGCTGCTCTCAGGGGCGCACTGACAGTGTGCCACCTTTTAAATGGTGCACTGTCAGTGCACCTCCTGCGGGCTTCTTTGACTCTGCGCCTGCGTCTGTAATATGGCGCTGGCGCATAGTCAAAGGAATTTCCTCATTTGCATAGGGCATACCCCTATGCAAATGAGGGAACACCCTCTGAGAATAGCGCTGGTGCTTTAAGTGCACCAGCGCTATTGGTATTATAGAAGGGGACGCACAAGCGTCTGTGCCCCCTTCTAGAATACCAAAGTGCCCCGGGGGCACACAAAGAGGGCGCAAACGCCTGTTGCGCCCCTGGGGCATCTTTTGTAATACGGCCCCTGCAGCACTACCTGCAGGCCAAATCTTACCATGACACAGCCAGGCACCCTGCGTGGCTTTACATATGCTTGTGTATATTGCCGCTTCTCACAGAACACTTTTCATGTTGGGGGGGACATGTTTGTTGGTGTGGCTTTTCCATACAACACACATGTCCACTATTGCTTTTCCATATTTATGGGCAATCATACATGCGTATATGCATGAAACTGCTTCACCACACCAGCGTTGGTGTCACAAGCCACAATGAGGTGACAAATTGTATTTCCCCATACATTTTGATAATTTAAATGTGTGCTGCATCAGACAGCACACATTTTAAGGGGTGTTCTGCCTAGATGAATTTTGTATCGGCATGAAGGTGCCCCTTTCTGCAGCAATGCATGTTATCCACACCACCCAGCCATCCTTGCACCATGGTGCAAGTGTGCTTCTGCCAATGCATGCCAGCAGTTTGTGTGCATGCACAGAGTAAACCACAGAGAACAACATGTGTTAGCAAATACGTTGCATGTCTGTGCCTCAAAAATGACCCAGCTTGACTCTGCAAATGCACTTGCAGAACTTGCAGTGTTACTTTATCATTCACAGGGACAGTTGTGCACAGTATTAACACTTTACATGGGAGATGTTCTCATTTGTGATGTGACACATCACATTATTGCGTACTATGCACTGTTGCTAATGTTATTACATTGCCTATGTCACTGTGTCACTACATGTGTGACATTTATAAGAATACCTCTCATAATCAATTTTGACAGTCACTGCTTGAGGCAGGTAAACATGCTATGAAAGACTAATGTATGTACCCATTTACATGTTGGCATGCACATATGCCAATCTGTGTGCCACATCTGTAGATGTTGATAGCGGGATGAATGCACATGTCCTATCTGTAGCAATGGGGTGCACACCCAATCGGATGCAGCACCTTCTTTTTCATGTTGTTCTATGTGTGATGCAAAGACGTATGTGCACACGTGTTACATACACAGGTCATTTGGATGATTCAGAACATGATATATTAAATGACATAAAAGAAATTCACATTTGATGCTGTTGTATCTTATGACCTGTATACAAAATGGACACGAATGCAAGTCTTTCATGTGTATTTGTGAGTTTATTTGTGACATTGGTGCTTATTGGTACAAATGTTGAATAGCAACATCATGTGAAAAAATGAGTGACAATGTGCGAGCAATGTCTTATCAGTGTTGAGTATGGCTCGTCCTTCTGCTTCTGATTCTTCATCAGCATCATCCATTTGTTCAGGGGCCTGTTCCTCTTCATCCCAAGGCACATTTGTCTTCACACATATATTATGTAGTATTGCACATAGAATGATCATCTTGCAGACCATTTCTGATGAATACAGTAGCCTTCCATCTGATAATCCAGGCACTAGAACCTGGACTTGAGCATGCCAAAGCTTCTCTCTATGATGTTTCTTGTTCGGCAATGTGCATGGTTGTATGCCTTTTGCGGATCAGCATGGGGATTGCCAAATGGTGTCATCAACCACGTCTGTAGGCCATATCCTTGATCAGCTGTAAGTGGAAAGTAAGACAAATGTATTTACTTTTGGGAGAATTGAGTATACATGGCATGTGGTGTACATCATGTTTGCAAACATTTTAAGTGAGATAACTGTTTGGGGAAATTATATGTTGTGTTTAACATTGAGTTGCACATTGTTTATGACACATGTTACTTAAATTGTTGTCTATCATTTAATGTGCATGACATGGGATGGTACATTGCATTGCATGATTTTTTGACTGAAATGTGTGAGGTCTTGCAATGTGTAAGTGATACCTGGGTACTTATTATGTTTGATGCACACTTACCCTAATTGTGTATGGCACACCTAGGCCCACTTCACTATGAATGAGCTGCAAATAATTTGTCTGCGTAGAAGTGAGTCACTTTCAAGGCACAGTGATGCAACATATTTATATGGTTTGTTTTATTCAATGTGCTTGCCCATTCGCACATGGCCCCGCACAGGTACCCTTGTACCATGTTTCACAAATGACTGCGTCATGTGTCGATTGTTTTTGAACATGAAGGGACACCTTAATGCACAAACACAATCCATTTTGCTGATTTCCTCTTTCCATTCATGCTTTACAATGCATTACACATTGAAAGAGGTAAATTAAAGTATGTGAGATGTAAGCACATATCGACAGTGTGACTTATTATCCACAACATGGTTTTGCAGGGCATTCTGTAGCATTTCCAGTTTGTATCTTTTTGCTCTTTCTGATGTCCCTCAGGATGCATGGTTGCTGCGTCGAAGGACCCACAGCAACAACCATGTCACACACCTTACACACATAGTCTTGCATGAAAGTGACAGTATTAGCTGGCACACGGAAAGCCACACATGGTGAATTCATGTGTCCATGTAATAGTGGACCAGCAGGTTACCCTCCCCATGCATCACACAATGTGGTGTACCAGCTGCACAAGGAGCTTGTACAAAATCAGACTAGACTTGTGTGCACAGGTCCCCAAAATATTGAAGGTGTGACATGTCACAAAGATTGTTCGGCACACATGCCTGACATTTACTCATGCTGCCATGGGGGCAGAACATTAAATTAATATGGATAGCAGCTTTCAGAAATTTGGTTAATGTGTCACTATGCATGCAGTTTACAAAATGCAATTTTGACAGATGTGTCATGTTCCATTAAAGACATGTGCTGTGACAAGGTGCACACGCATGCAAGGTGATGTCTGTGTTAGCTACGGGACACCCTTTCAAGCATCAGTATGGGTAATCTTTGCGGGCACACTAACAGTGCCACATCTCTGAGGTGCTGCAATGTTTTTGCACATGATGTGAACTTCTGCTACTCAGCTCTTGGGCCTGTGGTACTGTGCAGACATTGGACCAAGGGTATTTCATCATTTGCATGTGTTCACACACTCCATGCAATGGTGAATAATTCCCCTTCAGACAGCACCTTTGCCTTATAGGCACATGTGCATTCATCATTTCATGAGGTGAGTTACATGCATCTGTGCCGACCTCTGTAATCACAATGTGCCCTGTGAGCAAACTTAGGGAAAGATGGTACCATGGCACCAACACGACACTTTCTGTTATGCTGCCATGGGTGTATGCACCTTTTGACTGTATGTTATGTAATTATAGTGTAGATGTGGGTTAGCCTTTTCACAATCACTTATTGTGTCATTATGACATGAGGGCATGAGATGTGCCAGATGGCCAACTAGTGTTACAGAGTATTAGTATGTGTGTTAATTGATAGTTGCTTACCTACGAGTAGCCCATTGCCATATTGTCCATTTTGGAAACGTTCATGGATGATGCTGTTTCTGAATATATATGAATCATGCACACTCCCAGGATATTTGGCCAGTACATTCATGAATAGTCCCCGATGGTCCACAATGGCCTGGATATTGATGGAGTGTGTGTGCTTCCTGTTGCGGTATAGATGTGAAGTTGCTGCAGGTGGTACCAGTTAAACATGCGTACAGTCCGTTGCACCAAGTACATGTGGGAAGTCAGCGATGGCATAGAAGCCTTGTTTAATATCCATCTGCTGTTGTTCTGTGTTGGGGAAATGGATGTACTGAGGTGTGAGCTGAATAATGGCATCCAAGACAGAAGGGAGGAAGGCTGAGAAAGATGCCTGGGAGACACCTGCCACTCGTGCTGCTGTTGCTTGGAAAGATCCTGCGGCCAACATGTTCAAGACCGCCAGGAGCTTTGTCTGCGGTGGAATGTTACAGACCCTGTCGGTTGGTGGCTGTAGCCGTGGTGAGATCTGACGCAGCAGGGTCACAATGGACGCCCTCTTGAGGCGATACATTTTGATGACTTGTTCATCCCTGAGCCCAATGAGGCTGGTCCTTTGCCGATAGATGCGCTGCCTTCTCCTGAGCTGCCTTTGTGGTGATGGTGGAGGGTGCGGTTGTGGTATTGGTCTGGTGGTGGTTGTCGTCTTCTTGGTCTGACTCCCAGCTGCAGGATTAGGAGGTCCATGCTGTCTGCTCTGCTGCAAGACTGCTCTGCTGGTCTTGTCTTCTATTTCTATGGTACATGCGTCATTTCCTGCGCATGGGTTTGTGAGGCGTAGGCTTTCGAGAGCAATTTCAAAGATGCGTGACGCAGCCAAAAGATGCGTCACCTCGGGGAATGTTTATAAATAGCCCTGCGTCAGTAATGCATTAGATTTAACATCGGAACACCAACTTTGCATATTTTAATACTTACGTGATGCAGCAGATTCTCGCGCAGTTCCATTCCGTCGCATGTCTATGTTCCGTGACGCATCTCCATGAATGCGTCACTTTGTAAATATGGTGTAAAAAGAAAACACTGATGCGTCACAAAAAGTGACGCACCGGTGGTGCAAGGGGCTTGTAAATCTGCCCCTAAGTAAGAAAGTAAAATCTTTTTTCACGACTCACTCAGTAGTAGCCCCTGGCGCAACTTTCCATGCGTACTACCACTGAGTTTTACAAATAGGGAAGAAATCATAAATCTGCACCAGTACAGAAAAGTAATTCAGTACAGATTTACTGTTTCTTTTGTGGAATCTTGCCCTGCAATTTTACACAAACTATATAACTCTGGGATTTAGAGTGGGCAGTTTTAATCAAATATGGTTTCCGTGCTTCCATGTAAGACAAAGTCATGATTTGTTGGTGAAAAGTATTTTTAAAGGAATTCTGTAAATGTGTAAATGTTTGCTTTTGATTAAACTTTTGAATTGTGCATAGCATCGGGATACCATTTGTGTCAATGTGTGTTAAAATGTCAAAATAACAAGATGATACCAAAGAAGGTTCCATTTATTACCACATAGTTTCCCTTTTCTTGAAATATCATTTGGTTAATCCTTCAACATATATTATTTCCCCAATGCTGCGTAATAATGAGTGACTGGGAGCATATATAAGGACTTTTTGAGTAGCTAAATCCATCTATGACTCAAGAGGCACTTTCACTTACAAGCCAGACCTATTGGCATTGCCAAGGCATAATAATGACTGACTGTCTGCCTTAAGTAAAAGAACGGGAATTGCACTACTTGGAACAGTACACATACATTGGCGTTTCCGCACATAAAATCTTTTGAATTTTTTTTTACCCCTGACTCCAAGACAACCCTAGGGGAGGTACGGTTCCAAAACTGTCATAATATTAACATAACTCGCCTCAAAGAAGTTTCGATCTTAACGACTTGCAAACATGGAATATATTCAGTTCTCTTGAGAACGTTTTTTCCAAGCTGTGGGTGTGTTTGATTTTTCTGGATAATAAGAAAGGAAAATAGATAACCGAGCTTAATTTACTCTGCTTCGTATACTCCAAGGTCATCACAATTAACCGTGGACAGTAGTAATCACATCCCATTGTTGTCCGAAGGATTTTGCATGAGTTTCGTGGAATGTGCTAGGGGGCTGGAGGGGCGGGAGCAGTTCCCACTGGACAGGTCTGTGGTAAAATGAACATTTCACAAATACAATTGACAGTAATTGGCCTCTTAGTTGAAAGGTTCACAACAAGGAATTGATTTGGGATGGCATCTGAGACGTAGGAACTTCTCTAGAGGAAATACCGTTGGTTTACTCGTATTTAGATGATTTGGCGGGAGACGCTTGCGCTGTGGATGTGGGACTTATAAAGGTAAACCGCAGTGAGGCAACATCTTCGTGAGATCACAGATATAAATTTCATCTTACAACGTGCTGCGTGCTCTAATAGGGCAGTGAATCTGCATGAAAAGATGTGTCCTCAATGAACAGGTTAAATAATCGATCACCCATCCCACCACTTGGGAATCCGTGAGACCCGACGTGCCTCGAGACTATGGATAAAATAAAAATAAAAATACACAGAAAGAAAATGGAGGTTTCATTATTATGATCTCGGTGCGCCGGGAGACTGAAAATATCTGTAGGCCACTGCAGCTCATAATGTTCTTTATGTGGGACAAACCGGAGCTGAGGGACTAAAGGCAGGCTCATGCAATTCAGTAGCTGCAAAATATTGAGCTCTTTATGAAACGGAATATGGAGCAGTTGTTAGTGTGCCATTTAACTGAAAGCAGGATAAGATATGACCTGCCTCTACACGGAAAATAATACTACAAACATAAACATCTATCAAGTGGTTCAGAAATCAGCAACGCCTTTGTGGAAGCCGTATTCGTTGATAGAAAAACTAGCAATGAAATGCGATGATTTTAAGCCCAGCATAGTGGTAGTGGGCACTTATTCCTTCAAGCCGCTTTGGAGTCAGGTTGTGAAAGGTTATACGTATTATGACGCAGCAAGAAAAAAATCAAGCAAAAAAGGCGGATGTGAAACAGAGGAGAGACATGAATTGAGGCAGATGCCGACATCACACAACTCAGTCTCTCCCTCGCAGGCAAGATGCCCAATACCCAGATCAAGTTCAATGCCTGCATGACTGAAATCACCCACTGGATGAAGACCAACTGTCTAAAGCTGAACACCAACAAGACCGAAATGGTGATCTTCAGGAAGAGCACATCACCATGGGACTCCAACCTTTGGCCAACAGAGCTAGGACTGACACCCACCCCACCACTCACAGCAAGAACCTCGGAATCATCATCAACAGCAAACAGTAGACAGGACCGCCCAAGTGAATGAATGCCGTCACTGCCTCATGCTTCCATACCCTGAAAATGCTGAGGAAGATTTTCAAATGGCTCCAAATCAGCACTGTGAAAACCGTCACGTATGCCCTGGTCACAAGCACACTGGACTGCGGGAACACCCTTTATATCAGGATCAACAAAAACACTCACCAGAATGCTGCAGACCATTCAGAACTCGCTGGTCAGAATCACTCTCAGCCTCTCATGCCGCACTCAGATCACACCACACCTGAAGAAGGTCCACTGGCTCCCTTATTCACAAACGAGCAAAATTCAAACTCCTACCACACATTCTAGGAACTACATAACACTGGCCCAGCATAACTCAACAATCGCATCTGCTTTCATAAACCTTTTAGACCCCTATCTGGACTCCTACTTGTTCAAATCCACAATTACAGAAAACCAGATCTGGTGGTCAAGCTTTCTCATACTTCAATCCTAAAGCATGGAATGATCTGCCGCTACACATAGGAGCCTCCTCCTCACTTCTTGAATTCTGCAAGAACCTGAAGATCTGGCCTTGAAAGTAGTCCAACTAGGTCCTAGGAATACCTAGACTCATACCTTCTCTGTGCCAGGATACCCTACAGGATGATAGTTCACTCTACAAATCTGCATAACATATCATAACAGAGGTGGCGTGGAGATGACTGAGTTTATATATGATATGTCATTATGAAAACTTTAAGCTCTATCTCACTGAATACAAGTGTGCTGAGGAACAATAGGAAGAGAGAGCAGCTACAGACCTGGCTTCAAACTCAGGCCATAGATTTATGGCCCTTTTTTCACCAAGATTTTGCTGTAACTTAATCTTGTGGTACTCCTGGCTTACTCCTTGAATTCTGGAGTAATCCAGGGGTACTACAAAAGAATATCACACTGACTCAGGGAGATTTTTGTGTAAATCGGGTCCTTAGTCTTATTGCAAGGAAAGCACGTGACCCTCAGGGAGATGGGAAGCTTGGCTCTCTGGAAGAAAATAATTTCCAGTCTTATAGGGTCAATTAAGACTTGGTGGAGTGAGAGACATGCTGGTTTATGATGACTGGCACAGCTGTGATTCTGTGGCAGAAGGCCCTCCACAACTGGCTAGCAAACAATGGAATGCCCACGCTATATCGGTCTGTAATGCTCTGAAAGTCTTTTGTGCCCGGGACTGATATAATAAGATACTGTAAGAAACTGGGTATTAGTTGTGAGGGGTAAGAACTCATCTCATATAATAATCATAATCCTTGTCAGAGTTAATCCCAAAAGTCACTAAATAAACCTGTTTTCAACTCCCTATAGCTATGGCAGAGAGAAGACAGGCTTAACTTAGAGGCAATGTGCAAAGTATTTATGTACTACTCAAACAGTAATCACGTCAAAAGACAACACAAGAAAAATCCCCAATAAATCTGAAAAAATATAGAAGATTTGTTGGACATGGCCCTTCTTAGGAGATTTCCCCAAAATGTTTTTGCTTCTTTTCCTCCTAGCTTTTGCTGATTCTCTTTTCGTGACCTTAGGACTCTGGGCACTTTCCCACTGTAATGCAGTGTAAAAGCACATGCTCCCTTCATACATATGCATATATATATATATTGGTATAGGTGTTGCACCTGTGAGTGCCCTGTAAACAGGTACACCACATACCCAGGGCAGGTACTGCACTGGGTAATAGTGGGACGTAGTACTGACTGTGCAACCCACCAGATTAGCCTTTCAAACATGTATGAAGCCTGGCATTGGAGGCCTGTGGGTGCGCAGTTGTGATCATGCTCAGGTTGGCCTTTCTAACTCATTAACCAACCCTAAGTGGGCCTCCCACTACCACAAGAGCACATCCAGGGTGAGCACTGAAGGACGGAGTAAGTGGTAGGCGCAAGGCAGGGGAGGTACACGAGTGTTCTATGCCCAGGTAGTGAAGAACCCCCATGTGGGTTTTCCCTACCTAGGAGGTCTGCTCTTCCCATGGGACAACACTGGGATTTTGCTGATTCTCTTTTTAGTGGCCTTAGGGCTCTGGGCACTTTCCCACTGTATATGCAGTGCGAAAGTGCGTGCGCCCTTCCTTCACATGTTAGGAAGTGGTGCTTGCCCGATGTTTTTAAACATATCTCAAGCCTGCCATTGCAGGCCTCTGTGTGCGCACTTGCACATATGATGCTTCAAAACATGTCTCAAGCCTGCCATGGCAAGCCTGTGTGTATGCACTTGCACTTATGCTCAGGTTGGCCTTTCTAAACCTCTGGCCACTCTTGGGGGCACTTTTCACTACCACTAGAGCACCCCTAGAGTAAGTCTCAAGGGGTGAAGCAAGTGGTAGGTGAAAGGCAGGGCAAGTACACATGTTTGTTCCCTGCCCAGCTATTGAAGAATTCCTGGTAGGAATGGGGTTTCTGGTTGGCTAGGGTATGCACCTAAGCGCGGCACAACAGCACTACTTCCTAAGTATATCGCTAGTATTTGTAGGAGCACCGATGCACTATGGGTCATAAAGGCATACGTGGGTGCGCCGATGCACTCTGATCCCGGGATCTACAGTAACAACGGTCCCTGCCAGGCTTTGGCAATTGATCCTCTGGTGCTCAAGAGTGGAGCACAACAATGACCTCTCAGGGGGTTCACCCACAGGAGGTCTCACTTGATCCCTCGGGATGTGGAAGATACCACTACCACTGCCCGCGCAAGCCCAAGTCAAAGACACCAGAGCGCCATACCTTGCTGCTCCCCGGGCGTTGCGGCGTCACACAGATTACTCTGATTGCCCCGGGGCTGCTGCCGGACTCACGGAGACAAGAGTCACACGGCAGAGATGTTCAAGGTGCCACCTTTGCAGGCCCCCTTGAGAGCACTGGGGGCACATGCACAGGAACGGCAGCCTGGCCTCCCAACCCAGGGACTACACCCTGTGGCTGAGCTTGTGCCTGGCAAGCCAGGACTTCCTGGGGAACACATCTACCCTCCCAAGGGTAACACATTCCTCATGTGTCACATTAAAAATCTGCCTGGCACTGATCTCATGACCCCTCCCCATCTGACAGTGCGCAAAGACCCTTCAGACCAGAAGTGGTGTCACCAGGGTCATTCCTGGGGGGCTCTGACCTTAGCGCTGGCCCCTGACCTGCTAGGTCTCCCACTGGGGACTGCCTCCCCCTCTCACCCCCTCCATCTGGGCTTCAGCACCCTCCACTCAGGTGTGGTGTTGCCAGACATCAGAACTGCTGGGACGCTGGTGCCAGCCGCCCCCCAAGTTCTCCTGACACTATGGGATCCCCTCAGCGGATGGCCTTCCAGGACAGATTAGGCCCCCCCCTCCTGGCGTTTACTCATGGAACCAACCAGGCTCTGGACTGGGCTTTGGGCAAACTGGGACTCAGCCTACCCCCACCTCTCCTCCTCACCTGAGAAGGGACATGGGACCTTCCACCCATCCCACTACACTGGGACCTATCTGGGCTACCACGAACCTTTCCCACCTCTCTCAGTTGGAAAAAACCTGAACCACTCCCTTTAGGATCACTCCCAAATACCTTTTCAGAACCTCTGCTACTCACCCAGAGCTCTGCCTCCTGTGCAAGTTCCCTGGGATCAGAGAACAGGTGTTGGCATAGCCCTGGAAAACAACAACAGAACATGTGCTCTCTGACAATCAGATTGAACAGCCATTCAAAATTGTTTGATGTGCTACCCTTCACCCAACCCTCCAGTGCATTGCAACAATCCTACACAAACTCCCCCAAGACTGGTGAGACAGTTTCCTACTGCCCCTGAACCTCAACCTATACCCTTCAGGGGTGACACCCTAGTCCTGGGAACTAGGTACCACACTCTGGTATCTGGGAGTAGAAGTTTCTATACTGGACACAACATTGCTGCCACCACTGGACTCTACCCTCATCACTGGTGAGTCCAGAACACTGAAAGTACGCTCACGGGACAACCTTTCCTCAAGAACTAGTTTCTCTCTGGCGAAGTCCCTCTCTGCCTCGACCATCTTCTCCTGAATTAAGGCTCTCTCAATATCAGCCTTTCTCTCCTCCACAGCCAGCTGCACTAGCTCCTTGGCATGCTCCAATTTGAGCCTTTCCAACGACAGCTGGTGCTCCCTTTCCTCTCGCCTGTCCATCAACTCTTCTGGGGAGAGGGAATGGGAGGTGAAACTACTCCTGGCACTAGACCCAGCAAGGGACTCCCTCTCCACAGGGTCCTCTCTACCTACTGGCGTCCCTGCCCATTCATTTTATCCCTCCTGTTCAGGCAATAAAGGGGTGTGGACTGGGAACCCTCTCACTCAGAGTCCTCCCTAATCTCAGGGTCCACCTCCGGGTCTCCCTCAGAACCACCAACCCCCTGGAGCTCTGTTGACTGTTCTTCGTGGAACCTTTCGGCATAGTACAGGGCCCTACGAAGGTCCTCATGTTCCCATCTGTCCTTTTGCCACCTGAGCATGACTTTCTGAAGGTCTAGCTGTGAGTCTACCCAACTCACCGCTATTTCCCTTTCCCTGCAGAATCCCTTTAACTCCTCCAGATTGTATAGCAACAGGTCATGTATGTTAAAGGTAGATTCCATTTTGGCCAGGAACTAACACACAAGTGCAACACAAGATTCCTAGGCGTAAGAGCTGAAGCAGGAGTACACAATAAAAAAAATGACCAATGAGAGAAAATCAGGAGAAAACAAAACACGTGATGGTCTAAGTTCAGAGTTTGTAGTGCAACAATGAGTCACTGTGGTACTGCGCAAACGCAAGTCCTATCCTCACCGCTGACAACCAATGTTAGAAACGGGGTTTCTGGGTGGCTAGGGTATGCACCTAAGCCAGGCAGAACCCACCATTCTGGTCAGGGAAAGGGAGTTACACACCCAAGATAACCCCTGTTCACCCCCTTGGTAGCTTGGCAGAGCTGTCAGGCTTATCCCAGAGGCAAAGTGTAAAGCATTTATGCAACACACTCACACACCTACATCAACATATTAGGGCTGGTATGGCAACAATAATGAATAAGGCACAGGAATTACCAATTTCCACTCTGAAAATGAAAGCCACAGTGCACCTATGCTTCTTTTACCTGTTATACGGTAATTCCTGAATGTCTCCTGTTTTCAGCACAGTGGGGGGCTCCGTCGAGGTTTCACCTCACCAGGCAACAGGAAAATATCCCACAAGGCAAGTTTTGTCTAGAAAGGGGGGAAGGCACCAATGTAGGTAATGGTGTTGGGGGATCTCGTCCACTCACGCGAGCTGAAATACCAGGTGCAGCTGCCCGGGAACACGCAGTGCAGCTGCTGAAGACAATGGCAGTCCCACAGGGTGGGAGTTACAGTGGGACACCGGTCCACTCGCATAGGGAGCATGGCATGATTGCACTACTCCCCAGGCATATCGCTAGTATTCGTAGGAGCACCGGTGCACTCTGGGTAATAAAGGCAGAAGTGGGATCGCCGATACGCCCTGATCCCAGGATCTACGGTAACAGCGGTCCCCGCCGGTCTTTGGCTATTGATCATCTGGTGCACAAAAGTGGAGCACAACAATGACCCCTCATGGTGTTCACCCACGAGAGGTCTCGCTTGATCCCTCGGGATGTTGAAGATACCACTCACGCTGCCCACGTAAGCCCAGGTCAAAGACACCAGAGGAATGCAACTTGCTGCTGCCAGAGCGTTGCGATGTCACACGGGTTGCTCTGGTCGCCCAGGGGCCGGGGCAGCTGTGGGGACTGGATGTTGCTGGCCCACCCTCTGGAGGGCAAGCACCACGTTGGTCAGCCCAGCGCTGACTTAGTGACAGGAACCCAGCACTACACACATATCGACTTGGGGCTAG
Source organism: Calotriton arnoldi (assembly GCA_963921515.1). NCBI lineage: Eukaryota > Metazoa > Chordata > Amphibia > Caudata > Salamandridae > Calotriton > Calotriton arnoldi. The sequence continues at coordinate 142,207 of CAWUFW010013466.1, forward strand.
GGCACATAGAGCAAACTCACAATTAGCATGAATCATCACTCGCCCCACGTTGGGTTGCAGCAAATTAACTAGGAGCGCCCTCATTCCCAGCTCACAGCACGCTGCTGCTGGCGGACTTACGGAGACAAGAGCCCCACGGCAGAGATGCTCAAGGTGCCACCTTTGTAGGCCCCCTTGAGAGCACTGGGGGCACATGCACAGGAACAGCAGGCGGGCAGGTTAGCACAGATAGTCAGCTTGCAGAGGAGCAGTCCCTCCAGAACAACAAGCAGATGGTTCAAATGGCGGTTCCTCCTGGCAGCACAATAGTTCCTTCTGGCAGGTGCAGTCTGTAGAGCCAGCAGCGTCTGGTTACAAGTCCCATGCAGTGTCTAAAAACACAGCTCCTGTACTTATAGAACAAGTATTTGTTCTGGGGGCACGTCAAACAACTTTAGAAGTGCACAACACCACCATTCAATCCCCAGCCCTGGCTCCGAACACACTACAAGGGGACGGAGACAGCATTGTGAAAGGCAGGCACAGCCCTGTTCAAGTGCTGGCAAAACTCCTCCCACCACTCTAAATGCAGACCAGGCCTATACTGCCCAACTATGAGTTACCCAGGAAAGGGAGGACACATATCAACCCCCCTTGTGACTGTCTACAGTGAATGCGTATCCCCAGCTCCTGTAAGTCTAAACCAGACAGTGATTACACAACCAGGCAGGGCACCAAGAGTCATAAGCACACAGAAATGCCCACCTCTAAGAGTGGCATTTCTAAATTAGTAATAACAAAGCCACTTTCACCAATAGGCAGGATTTATCACCACTATTCCAAACATACCAAACATGGCCATGCTACCCCTTTCATATCAGAAATTACCACTAAAACACATTTCAGGGAATTCCCAATACAAACCTATAAGAGGAGCAGCCTCATAGCAGTGAGAAACCAAATAGGCTGTTTATCAATACCAGGACATGCCACAAAACAAAGGCACATGTCCTATCTTTTACCTACGCAGCACACTGCCCATAGGGCTACTTAGGGCTTACCTTAGGAGTGACCTATATGTAGTAGAAGTAGAGTTACAGACTTGGCAAAAACTTTAAATGCCACGTCACTGTGACAGTGAACTGTGCACGCAGGCCCGGCAGAGGCCTGAGACAGGTTTGAAAGGCTACTTCTGTGGGTGGTGCAAGCAGCGCTGCAGGCCCACTAGTAGCATTTAATTTACCAGCCCTGGGTATATGGGATACCACTGTACAAGGGACTTACACGTAAATTAAATATGCCAAACAGGTGTAGACCAATCTTACCAAGCTTACAGGAGAGAGCACATGCACTTTAGCACTGATCAGAAGTGGTAAAGTGCCCAGAGTCATAAAACCAACAAAAACAGGTCAGAAAAAATACAGGAGGAAGGAAAAATGTTTGGGGATAACCCTGCAAAAGGGCCAGCTCCAACAATGCCCATGTGTGTTTTCACTACCTATGAAGTTTGCTCTTCCCATAGTTTAACTTGGGGAATAGTTGAAATTACTTCAAGCTGCAATAGTGGCTTGCAGTGGAGCAGCCTCATACTGTTTTCTATCATTGGATTCACAATGACAAACTCTCTCCTGTGGTAACGGTGGATTTGTCATTAATAGCTTAGAAATACCACTTCTAGAAAGTGGGAATTTATCTGCTCTAAAACTTTGTGTGCCTTTTAGTTTGCCTCCAGTCCACACTGGAGGCTGGGGGAGCACATCTGTGCATTCCCCAGTGACAGCCATAAACGTTGGGCATGCAACTGGAACGACAGACCTCTGCCATTTGAGGGCCTGGCTGGATAGATTGGAGGGAGAGGTTTTGACACTTGCCCTCTGGGAAGCCAGATCATGGCCCCACTAAAGGTTAAGATCTGCATTCCATAGCCTCATGGCAGACAGGACTGAAATTTAGGGGAGACGTGTGGTTCAAAGGGAGCCCTCTGAACTATCCCCTGCTTAAAAGGCACACTACAGTATAACTACTGGTGCTATACTTCAGTAGGGGAGATATATACTTGTGGGGACAGGGACCGTAAATCCTGGAACTGCATGGTGCACACCTCCAGAGGAATCTGTTGGCAGAAGGAGGATTATTGCCATAGAGAGGGACCTTGCACCCTTCTTGAATAGTGGCTGGCCTGGGCTGACTACCTGCTGCTTTGTGACACCCTGAAGTGCACTCTCTGAGGGCATGTTGGCTTGCCCCTGTTATCTTGTGGAGGTCTCAAGGACATCAAAGACCTCCCGCAAGGGACCCACACCATCTACATGTGACACCTGGAGAGTGGTGCCCTCTTAAGTACCCGCATGGAACTCGCTGCCTCTTGCTCTCCGTTGCATTCAGGACCCCATTCTTTTAAAAAAAAACTTGAAAACATTCCTCTTTATCTAAACTGGCTCTCCTTACTCCTCAAGGCTCGTGCCGGGACACTCTTCGGAGTATCTGTGCGCGCTACAAATACAAATAACATAACATAACATAACACATCATCTGCTGGATCCTAGCTGGTTGCGCAGCGTGAGCGTGGAAATAAGTATTGTGCCTGGAGACCGAATTGCCTTATGCAGAGCTCCAAAACATTGCCCACATCTAAGGAGTGTGGCTCCTGCATTGTGGGGGCCTCAACATGCATAAGCATCTTGCTGATGGTGAACAGATTCACCAGTTGTGGGACCCAGCGTGGCCCGCTTCGTCGATCGTGCTGCATCTCTCTCTTGTGAAATGCTGACTGCATGCTCATTGCATGTGGTGTCCGATTCACAGGTTGTGACCCTTGGAGGGAGGACGTACCCATAGTAGTGCCTCATTCTACCTCATGCGGCACTGCTAAATTTGTACCTATGTGTGTGACTGGAATTGTCTGGTGCCACCCGTATCAGCGCGTACCAGATGCTGTGCCTCATTTCCAGGGAGGTAAGGAATTTGCAACTCTTCATTGTGTGTGACCGGTATTGTCTGGTGTGACACGCATCAACGTGCACCAGACAAGGTGCCTCATTTCCAGGAAGGCACCAAATTTGCAACTCTTCATTGTGTGTGACCAGTATTGTCTGATGCGACTTGGATCAATGCGCACCAGAGGTTGCGCCTCATTTCCAGGGAAGTACTGAGTGCGACTCTTCATTGTGTGTGACTGGAACTGTCTGGTGCGACTTGTATCAACGGGCACCAGACAGTCATTGTGCCTCATTTCCAATGAGGTGCAGAGGAGCGGATTTGTGTTCCGTTGTGCCCAGATTGCCTGGGTGCTACTTTGATTGACGTGTGTCTGACAGGGTGCCTCCTTCTTCCGAGAGGCTCCCCTGCTTCCCCCCCATTCATCAATTGTTCCTTTTGTGACCTCAGTGCAGCGGATCAACTGCCCTCTCCTCACCCTGCCTGGTGACTTCATGTTGCCAAGTAGAATTGCCTGGATCGGGCCTGGGTGGTGAGAGTAATTGACTGGGCTGAGGAACGCTTCAGAGAGTGATCAAAAGCGGATCAAGAGACTGCGTGACCCCTATCCCATGCTTTGCAGAACTGGGCTGGTGCCAGAAGGCCAATTATGGAACCCTTTGATTGAACAACTATCGCCCTCAGCCTGCTTTTGCTCTGCATACCATGGGTAAACTTCCCGAGTGGTGGCCAAACCCCCATTTGTCGACTGCCGCCTAATTAGCCCTGCTACCTGCCCCCACCTTTTTAGCTGGAACCCTGACTAAGTGTTACTCCAGCGGCAATTGGCCTAGTATCAAGGGTAGGGTTTTTTATCTCCAACCCATGGGCATAGGGTAGTTGGGGTTAGCTAAAAGGTGGAGGAGGGCATGGGCCACGGGGTCCACATTCATATTATCAACTGACCTGCCGCATATCAGTTGCACCGCATTACGGTGCTGTGTGCGCTTGTGTGCGAGTGCGCTTCATATGGACCTGCCTGATATCCGTTGCACTGTACAGCGGTCCTGAGTGGCTGCATGAGAACAGCCTGTTATTAATTACACCTCAAAGCGGTGTTGCTTTACATGTTGAAAGTATACTACGTTTGACAGTGGTTTTTACCCATGAGGCATTGGGCCACGGTGCTGTTTAAAAGTGTTGTCTTTTTCTGTATGTACACATTTCAGATATCGTTGTGATCTGGGGTGCACCCTATAACTGTGTGGTATTGAATTATAACAATTGCCAGGGTGGGCCTGGTTCTGACAACGTTTCGCACCGCATAAGGGTGCTGGGGGGTAAAGTAGGATCAGTTCACAAGTGTGCACACTACTGATGTAATTTTAGCACGTTAGGCCTAGTACTGCTAGTAATATTTCCAAATGTGATTTATGCCCAGAAATACATGTTCATGTTGTGTTAATTAATGTAAGGGTTGAATACAAACTTTTTTACATACACTAAGTGTAAAGTCTCTTTTGTGATGCTCAGTGTATTTATTGTGTGAGAGTTCAGTGTCAATGCTTTACACATTGCCTCTGTGATAAGCCTGACTGCTCAGTGCCAAGCTACCCAAGGGTGAGCGAATGCTATACAGTGAGTGTAGAAAGTCTTCAGCTGGGCCAGGCTTTGAAGGCGGCCTCATGGCTGAGCATCGAACCGGGCAGGTTGCTTCTGTTCGGTGCTGGGGGTGCATCACTGTGCCCCGAGGTCGGGCCCCGGCGCTCAGTCACGCCCAGGAGCTCGGGCGTTTTTGATCTTCTCTCAGTAGACCATCCAGGCACCTACAGGCTCCCTTGGTCAAGATGGCTGACATGTGAGGAGCTCCGGCCGGGAGCTTCCTGGCTAGGGATTACCTTCCCGGCTCTAATCCCCCGAGTTCTACCCCATCCTTGAACCTTTGGGGCTCTCCTGAGGTTTTATGGACGGCGGCCCTTCAACTCTCCCATTATCGCGATTTTGATTTGTGATCTTCTGATGGACCTTGAATTTTGCTGACCTCGGAGCCCGAACAATCATGGCCGCTGCCCGGTGGAGCTGTTTTATCAGCTATAGAGGAGATTAGGCTCTGGTTCACACCCTCAGCCATCACCTACCCAGCCGGACATTGGACATGGTTTCCCTCGTCTCTCTGCTGTGTCTCCTTTCCTCCCTGCCCTCCGACGAATCCATCCCCTGAAGTACTTTCCCCCTTGCCGGTCTGCCCGACCCGAGCTTCATTCCCTACTACTTTGTACCTTCCCCCTCTCCCTTCTTTGCCCCTCTGGACATGTGTCTTGGTTATGCTATTGATGGAGCAGGGTAAATAAAAATAATTTGTACCCCCCCTCTTTTGAAAATTAATGAGTTTAATGGATTAACGATACTAATTGTTAAATGGAGCATGAATTAATCAACCATTGCACCGTTAGTAAACACTACATAAAGGGTAACCTGCAAGTTTGTGCAAAATCTAATTTATTTACAATTGTAAAGTTGACTAACCCTAATATTGTGATTTGCGTACTAATTAGAGTAAAATCGCATGATTTATGCTATGTAGTAGATTTGTATTGTGGCAAAGAATGCAGATGGTAAGTAAAATGGCTTTAAATGTCGCTACTGCTAGGTAACACCTAACATGGGTCTTTAGAATGACGGGTGGGAAACAGAAAGGCTTATTTTCTTTGTTTTAATTTTGATTGTGTTTGTTCTTATGATAGTTCGTTCGGGCCTGTTAGGCCAGGCTGTGAAAATGGCTGCCGAGACAGATGCGGTCACGTGATGAAGCCAAAAGATGGCCTCTAAGCGGAAGAAATAAAGGAGCTGAACCACGTGGGTACAGCCCGTGCACAGAGTGAGAGATGTCAAGGTCACGCTGACCTGCCATAAGGAGGGTGCCAAGAAAGACTCAGTGTGTATTTGTGGGAATAAATGAGAAAAGTACATGAGCAAAAATGGACTAACTAAATTGTGACCATCGGGTTCGCAACAAAATGAATGGACAAATTGGACTGCTTTTACCCAAAGGTCATGGGAATCATTGAACTCTTAACCATCCCCGAAACCAGTTTGAACAAGGAAAGCGATGAGGTGATCATCACCACCCCTCAAATGGACCAATTAGCGTAATTCCTGCCCCTATGGATTGCAACATTTTGTGTAGTAAGCTAGAAGTAGGGTATAAAAGGGACTGCTCTTATGTGGGAGTTGCTGTTGCTGCTGCTGTTTCTATAGGCTACTTCTTTGGGTTGCCTTTATGCTGCTGCTGTGGTCGTTGATATTGATGCTATTGCTGCCATTGACTTCGAACTTGACTGGGAAAGGAACGAGACCGTTGCGGGAAAATCTGTACGGGACGTCCCGTTGAGGAGGCCATTTAGTGGGACAGTCAGCCAGTTTGGGAGTCTATTCTGTGATCTACGGTTTATCTCCTTTTTGGTGAACCATTCCTATCTGCATCTAAATGGGTAATGCATAAGTTTAATTTCTTTTTAGAATTTCTTATATAAATGTTATGAATGTATTAAAGTGATTAATAAACTAAGAATCTCACCTGTGCAAGAAAGAAATTAGATAAAAACTTCATTCTAATTAACGATGAGTCTGTGGTTCTTTAGTTCAATAACAAGTTTAAAGTTTAACAGGTTTTATAGTGATTGAGCTGGTTTTAATCACCATCAACTTATTCTACTAGTTGGTCCATCGAACAAAGAGCGGAATACCTTGATGTTTGGAATCGACCGGATCAAAAGCTAATGTATATGATGTCTGAGGCTTTAATCTGTCTAATTTAACAAGGTATCCCATTCCTCCAGCAACACATTTCTCCTTGGTGTGTAATCCAGTGAGTGAATGAATGTATGATATGCGGTGTTATGGGCCCCACCGTCATATGGTTTAATAGAAGTGAATGATTTACCTGGATTCGTGTCCTGAGGAGAAATTTATATTAACCGCGCTGGATCAGATTTCTTGGTAGCAGAGTTATGGTTACTATAGATTAGTTTGGTGATTATTGATTATTGATTATTGATGTCTAACACTTCGTGTCGAATTGTATTATGTTATGTGTAAGTCGAAATCTTGAAGCTTCCGGGAATTAGGAAGTGGACACGTGTGGCAAAGAGAAGTCACATGGAATTGTGCATTGTCTGATTTTTCAAAATTGGTGATAACACAGGATTGTGTTATGATAGGGACATTTCATGTATAAAATGCGTATGAGTGAAATAGCAACAGGTTTTCTTGTTAAACTCTGGCCTTAATTCTCAGGAGCAGTGTAGTCTCCACATGTGTTTTATCCCCAGAGAAACGGGTTTACCCCTTGCTTGAGAGAAGGGTAAGGTAGAGAGAAGTGCTGCGCTTATCGAACAAAACAGTATTCTTGTAAGATAGAGCAAACTATTCCTTTTGTTAAGCGAAAACAGACAATGGTAATATTTTTATGTTGTAACTAATAAAATTCAGTCGAGAAAAGAAGGTAAGAAAACTGCCGATAAATATTGTAAAGGAGGGGTCAGAAAAGACAGGAGTAGTACTGACGTCAACAAAGACCGCGCTGGTATTGGCCAGCTGTGAGAAAACAAAGAGCATCCTGATTGGTGCGTTGGTGTGAAGACGCGCTGGTATTGGTCAGTTAGGAGTGACGTAGAGTTTTCGGATTGGTGCGTTGGTGTGAGGCGCACTGGGATAGGTCCGAATAGCCAAACAGTAGAAAGAATAGCGTAGTGAAGAATTTCGTGAGTTTATTGGAGAGAAAGAATCGAGCAATATGGCTTATTATGAGTATGGTAGAGAGAAACAGTCATGGATGACGAAGATTAAAAACTTTTTCAAGAAAGACAAAAAGGTAGTGACTAGGGAAGGAGAAGTACTTCCTCCACCGAAGACGCCAGCTTCTCATATGATGTTGAAATATGGCTATCATACTTGTATTTGGTTGGAAAATTGGACAAAATATACTCAGAACGATGGAGTATTAGCGTTCCCAGCAAATGGTTCGTTTAGCACTGCTATACTTCGAAATTTGAGAGAGAAAATGATGAAACTTGAACCGAGACCTAGACCAACACAGTTTGAAGCGTTAGGTGAATGGGAAGAAGAGATGTATGTAAGAGAAAAACACAGAGGTGGGGAATGAATCATGAAGACAGAATGAGACGATGGAGGTAAGCTAATATGACGGATGGTTTGTTTCCTGTCAGAACGGTTGAAGAAGTAACAGGAAGAAAGTGTACAGAGAAAAAGAAACATGCAGTAACGGAAAGGTATGGGTATGGAGGTAGCGACACAGAGGATGAGTTGTTGGAAGACATTTTAAACAGAAAACCACCTCCATATCAACAGAATTCTGCGGTGGTGTCACCAAATGCACCATCTATGGAAACTGTGATGAATAAAAGCCCTGAACGAAATTATGAAATAAATAGGTCTTATGAAAAATCAGAAACTCCCCAGAGTGCAAAGCCTGATAGTGGTAATACAGCTGAGTTAGCAAGAACCACAAGAGAATTGACTGAGAAAATAAGAGAATTAACTATGAACATGGAAGCCGTGACTGTGCCAGTGACAATAGGACCAGTAATACCGGTATTTGAAAACCAAAGAATAGATGAGCATTCCTTGACAATTCCAATGAACTCGAATATGCAAACAATGAGAGAAGGGATAATCCCAGAAACGAGAGAGACAAGAGATCCGGTTGGCTCATATAGATCGAGTCCACCTACAAATTTGACGGTTAATGAGAGTCAGATAAATAGGATTCCTATGGGAACTGAGTCAGCAACTGAGACCCCAGAAAGAAGTACAAATTGGATAGAAATAAATAGTACCCCTGTAGGTCCGACTCCAGAAGAATTAAATGAGTGGATGAGGAATTTGCAGAAGAAAGATGCAGAACCACAACCGTTGGATGTAATCAGATTAAAGATAGACATGGAAGAGTTGATTTTAGGGACTATTGGTACAGATAGATTGAAAACATATCAAGATGATGAACTCATGTTCATATGCAAGAGTGTTACTTGGAGAGCTCGGAATTTGCATGAAAAATTGGAAGAAACAGCGAATGAACTGGGAGTAGAATTTGGAAAGGTCAGAGGACTGCAGAAACCGTATAGGGTAGATTTTAGTGAAAAGGATATAGAAAATCTGAACACATCAGGACGATTAACTCAGATAAAGGAACTGATTGTGTTAATGAGAAAATGGGGAGATGTGGACAGATGGAGGAGCAGATGGATAAGAAGAAAGGAGGGAACAACCGATAAAGCATCGTTGGCTTTTCCAGTAAAGGAAAAGGAACCAATAGCACTGGAATTCCCGATAAGGGAAACTCCAGGAGGAAGCTATGTACATGTTCCATGGTCCAGACAGGATATATTGTCATTTACAAATGACTTCCCAAGATTGAGAGAGAAACCCGTAGAATGGTATAGACAGGTAGAAAGATTTGTAAAAGTTTCAAAGGTGTTGTGGGAAGATCTGGATGGATTGTTTGAGATTGTAGTACCAGCAGACTTATGGACAGAGTGTAAGATTACAATTGATTGGCCGAAGGAAGAATATCCTAGAGATGCAAAAACTGGAGCCCCAGGTCCAGAGGTAATGAGAAAGTATGAACAAGCCATCGCGTTTTTGAAAAATAAGATTCCATCGAAAGAAACAGATTGGGTAAAGATTGATAGAACAACTCAAGAAAGTAAGGAATCTGTGCATGCCTACTACGAGAGGTTGCTTTTGGTTTTCAAACAGTATAGTGGTTATGAGACGTTGAGTGAAAAGGACATGAGTCATTTTGTATACAGATTTGTATATGGATTGAAACCAGAAATAAGTGAAATGATTAAGCAGCATATGTTGTGTTGGCAAAATAGCACTGTAGACGAGGTATTAAGGTATGCCAAATATTGTAGTGATGACATCGAGTGTAGACAGTGTAAACTAAAGGAAAAAGCGATGTGGGCACAAGTAAAGGTTGCAGAAAAGCAAGAGGCTCAAATGAATAATCAGTCTAGTGATGCAGGACAAACTAAATCCAAACCGAATATAGGTAAGGGAAAAGGTCAAATGAGTATAGAAGAGGCTAAAAAGAAATGGCCATGCCATAATTGCGGAAAGTTAGGGCATTGGAGAAACGAGTGTAAATTTCCTCCCAAAGCTAATACGGAAAATCAACCATTAAATCCACAGGTGCAGAATGAGGTGAGTTACCAACAGCTGCAACAACCGCAGGTAGTTACTCAACAGAGTCAGGTGCCACAACCACCTCTTCCTAAGAGTGTAAACCCCCAGAGATACAGTGCAGAGACAGGATTCTACGGAGGAGAGCAGGTAACAAAATTGCAGCGCGTAGCTGCAGTGTCGCAGTATTGGTTACGACAGGATGGAAATGAATCGGATGAAAGTTTATGACGGTGCCTAGGAGAGGAAGAAGAGTGCGTGCTTGGCGCAACTCTAGAGGTAGATCAGTCAGGTCCATTTGTGGATGGAGAAGAGAATGGTGTAAATGTTACATTCCTTGTGGACACTGGAGCTACCCGTTCTACTGTTGAAATTTGTACTTGTAAAGCGCACTGTTACCCTAGGGTGTCCTGGCGCTGTACGCATACCGCTGTGGAACCCTTCCTGTCTTTTCCCTGTGAAATGTACACTCCTGGGCACCCCCAAGGTGAAGCCAGGCATCCCAGCGCTGGTGGGGCCGTTGTGGAGATTAAGCAAGCTATTGCCCAGAGTTGCAGAGTGGGACCCATGATTAGAATAGGCACCGAGGCGAGAATTATCAGGTCCAAGGAAATTGAGCCCAAGACCCGCCGAGGCGGGAATTGAACCCTGGTCACGGGCCAGATCTCTGCATCAGGGTCTGCCGCTCTAACCATTGAGCCACACTTCTCCACACGAGATCAGTGTTAGATCAGTGGAAATTCCAAATCTTCCTCTCTCAGGAGAATATATCCAAGTTGTAGGCGTTTCAAACCAACAGATTAAAGCGCCTCTTACCAAACCAGTAGAGGTGAAAGTTGGACTATTCAATGAAATGCATCGGTTTGTGGTATGTGATTGCAGTCCTGTAAATTTGCTAGGACGTGATCTGCTTTGTAAAATGAATTGTACCATCTATTGTACCCCGGATGGTATTGCTTTTCAGACACCAGATGAAGATGTCCTGTATAAAATGACAATGACAGAACTAGAACCAGGAGTAAATGACATGTTTCCTGTGTTTGGCGCAGAGAAAATCCCAATTGAATTGAAAGAAACAGTCAGATCTGATGTATGGGATCTCACCGGTGAAGACATTGGGTTAATGAGAGGAGTAGACCCTGTAAAGTTTACTATAAGAAAAGGAATAAATTACCCAAATACTCCACAATATAAATTAACGCCAGAAATTATTGAAGGAATAACCCCTGTAGTTAATAAGATGATTGAACAAGGAATTTTGAGAGAGTTAATGAGTAGTCCATGTAATTCACCAATAATGGGGTTGAAAAAGCCAAATGGGACATATAGGATAGTACAGGACTTGAGGAAGGTAAATAAAATCGTTGTCCCCTGTTGTCCAATTGTGCCAAACCCCGCTGTAATACTATATCAGATTCCACATGATGCAGAATGGTACACAGTTATTGATTTGTGCCATGCATTCTTTTCCATTCCATTGCACCCAGACAGCCAGCCATTATTTGCGTTCCGGTTCGGAGAGCGTATTTTGGCATGGTGCCGAATTCCTCAAGGGTATACAGAAAGTCCCTCAATCTTTAATCAGATCCTAAAGAAATCATTGAAAGATTTAAAAATGCCCGAAAAATCTGTGATGGTTCAGTACATTGATGACCTATTGGTGGCATCAAAGACTAAAGAAGCATGTGTTACGGACACAATTGCTTTACTGAATCATTTAGCAGAAGGAGGACACAAAGTGTCCCCGTCAAAACTGCAATTTTGTCAGCAGGAAGTACAGTATCTAGGTCATAAGATTGAAAAAGGGATGCGAAAAGTGACGACAGAAAGAATAAGGATTATCCGAGGAATGAGAGCTCCGATGACACACAGAGAGGTGAGAATGTTCCTTGGAATGGTTGGATATTGCTGACAGTGGATAAGTGGATTTTCATTAATTGCAAAACCTTTACAGCGACTGACAAAAAGAGATGTCAGAGATCCGATTGAATTGAATGAGGAGGAAATGAAGGCTTTCAAAGAACTGAAAACAAAGTTGTGTGAGGCACCAGCGTTGGGAATGCCTGATTAGGAAAAAGAATTTGAGCTGTATTGTAGTGAAAGAGATGGATGTGCATTTTCGGTGTTAGTGCAAAGGCATGGAAAAATGAAAAGACCAATTGCTTATTTTTCAGCTGTTTTAGACCCAGTAGCAAAGGCATTGCCTGGATGTCTGAAAGCAGTAGCTGCTACTTGTGTGAGTCTGGAACAGAGTGAAGGCATTGTGATGGGATATCCACTGAGAGTATATGTTCCACACTCTGTTGAAATTCTTCTGACTAGAACCAAAACCCAATTCATGACACATAGTCGGCTGACTAGATATGAAAAGGTGATTTTGAGTGCAGACAATGTAACCATTGATAGATGCACAAGTGTGAATCCTTCAACTTCACTGCCAGATGAAGAAAATGTAGGAGTCAAAGATGAAGTTGATCATAAGTGTTTGGATGTGCTTGAATTTTGCACCAAGCCTCGCCCAGATATTAAAGATGAGCCCTTAAAAGAATCAGATTACGTAATGTTTGTGGACGGGTCATGTCTGAGAACGAGTGAAGGAGTTTTAAGTGCTGCGTATGCTGTATGTACAGTAGCAGCTATAATGGAAGCATCTTGTTTGAGAGGGATACGTTCAGCCCAAGTGGCTGAGCTGATTGCTCTGATTCAGGCGTGCAAACTGGGAAAGAATGTCCGAATTACGGTGATCACGGATAGCCAGTATGGCTTCGGAGTGGTCCACGATTTTGGACAGATCTAGTCTCAAAGAGGTTTCTTCACGTCTGCAGGAACTCCTATCAGAAACGGTGAGTTTGTGAAGAAATTGCTTGAGGCGATACAGCTGCCTAAACAGATTGCAGTGGTGAAATGCGCTGCACACAAAAATGGAGCAGACTATATTACAGTGGGAAATAAATATGTCGATGAAATAGCCCAATATTGTGCCAGAAATATGGTCTCACTGAATCGGAGGAGAGAAAAAGAGAATGTTTCATGTCCCTTGCTATTTACTAACGTGGTCGAAACCTGGGATGAGGTAAGGCAATTACAGGAAGAGGCCAATGAAGAGGAGAAAGATGGTTGGATAAAAGCAGGTTACAGACAAAGAGAGGAAGATGACGTTTGGGTTTATAGAGATGAAAGACCAGTTATGCCTGATAGCATGATTTCTAATATGGCACAGATGTACCATGGACAAGCTCACATTGGTAGGGATGCCATGATCAGACTTTTCAGACAGACTTGGTACAACCCAAAATTCAGAGCTATAGCTGAAAGTCTTTGTCAAAGATGTCTTACATGCCAACAGATAAATCCAGGAAGGAAAACAGTAGTGAGTTTAGGGACAATAGGACGTGAAGGAGGTCCTTTTACCAGAATGCAACTAGATTTTATTGAAATGCCCCCGAGCAATAGATTGAAATATGTTCTTGTGGTCGTTTGTTTGTTTTCTCGTTGGGTGGAAGCCTATCCGACAAGAAGGAATGATGGAGTTACTGTGGCTAAGCTCCTACTGAGAGAATTCATTCCGAGATATGGTTTTCCAATAACGATCGAAACAGATAGAGGAACACATTTCCAAAATGAACTAATTCAATTGATATGTGAAGCACTTGACATACAACAGAAATTACACTGTGCCTACAGACCAGAAGCTTCTGGAGTGGTAGAGCAAGTAAATGGAACAATAAAGAATAGCTAGGGAAAATGTGTCAAGCCACAGGACTCAAATGGCCAGATGCCCTGCCATTGGTGCTGATGACTATCAGAAGCATACCTGACAGAAAAATAGGTCTGCGTCCTCATGAAATAATCATGGGACGAGCAATGAGACAAGCACATGTACCTGTCAACAAACTGCTGACTATAACTGATGATCTCGTATTGGACTATTGCAAAGGATTGGCTGATGTGGTACATTCTGTGTTTCATCAGGTTGGACCGGATGCGACCACTCTTGAAAGAAAACCAGCTTATGATTTGAGTCCAGGAGACTGGGTCCGCATAAAAGTCCACAGAAGAAGAACTGTTTGGTTCCTCGCTGGGATAAGCCACGTCAAGTGATCCTGGTGACAACAACTGCTGTAAAATGTGCAGGTGTGAAAAATTGGGTTCATGCCAGTCACACCATCAGAGTTCCTGATCCTGAAGCTCGACCTGTAAGTCGACATCTGGAGATATCTGATACCAGTTCAGCATCCGAAGCAGAACCTGAGACAAGCAGAGTTCCAGATCCTGAAGCTCGACCTGAAAGTCGATATCTGGAAGAAACAGGTACAAGTTTAACAACTGAAGAAGAATCTGAAACGATCAAAATTCCAGATCTTGAAGCTCGACCTGTAAGTCGACATCTGGAAATATCGGATACCAGTTCAGAATCTGAAACAGACCAACCTGAATCTGATGAGAAACAAAAGAGAAAAACAAAAACTGACATTATAAAAGAAGAAACTGAACCAAGAGACAGTGATAGCGAACAACCAAGTACAAGTTATGGAAGAATTCCTCCAGAGATAGTGGAGCTAACTAAGGGAGACTTAGATTCAGATAGAGAGATAGGAGAAATTCCAGAAGAAACTCGAGGAGTAGTAGGGACAGACCAGCTAATAGAAGAAACACAGGGAAATTTAGATTCAGATAGAAAGATTAAAACAAATGCAGAAGACAATCGAGGAGGGATAGAATCAAATGTCCCAACAGAAGAGATACAAGAAGGTTCAGATTCAGACAAAGAAATCGAGATCATAAAGTTCAAGGTTAGAGGAAGTCAAGTAAGGTCTGAAACGGAATCAGAAGAAAGTGAAGAAGAAAGAAAGCAAAGACCAGGACCAAGAAAGAGAACTTGGAGAGCTGAACGAGAGGAAGAGGAAAATGAACTAAAAAGGCCAAGAAACGGAGACAATTGGCCCCACGAAGTTAAAAGACTGAGATATAAGATAATAAATTTGAACAGAGATGATGCGGAACAAGTAAATGAAATAACGAGTCAAAAAGGACAAGGACAATTACAAAAAACAAAAAGAGTGAAAAGACCTAACTTGAAATATAAGTCACCTGAGTGGCTATACATCGCATTGACCGATATTAAAGAAGAAGATAACAGTCACGAAAGCCCAGACGAAAGCAATAAACCAATGGGTGAAAGTGAATTGCACCAAAACTGAAAAGACAGAGCACGAAAACCGGACTGGACACAAAAACCGAACAAGACAAGAAGGAGTTCTGGAAAGAGCTGAAGAAAGCACCGAAACGAGACAAAGTAAAGGGTAGAGTGACAGAAAAGTCATTCTGAGGTGTGGTGACACATTTTCTGTACACATATATATATATATGTATATATAGCTAGATAATAGTACAACATGGTAGACACTGAGAATAGAATATCTAAATGTGAGTTTTTACGTAGATGGTGTAAAATGTGTTTCTTTTGTACAAGATTGCTGATGTTTATTTGGCTTATTTTAGCCATAGTAATACCACTTAGGTTAATTGTAGAAGAAACGTCTGTAAAAGGAAATAACACGAAAAAGGATAAAGAAGCTATCACACAAAACACTACAGCATTAGTAGATAGTACTGATTTACATAAGGATAAGTCTATAACTGATTTCTCCAAGAATGTCTTCACAAAACTGCTGTATGAATATGTGGAGACAATGGATGTGAGGGATTGCTATGTTTGTATGCAGTTACCTGCGTCTGTCACAGAAGGTGTGACTTATCATCACCTTCCTCTGACGTATGGGATAACTTGTAGTGTTCTAGCTAGTTTATTTTATAAAACAGGTAGATTAGAATATTATTACACCGATATAGACACTGTTTTTGCTAAAATTCCCGTAATGCCTGAATTAAATAAGGTGAAAGTTGCGAAATGTTTGGAGAATTTTTCTTAGAAAATAAAGACCTAACATTAGAGTATATAGTTAGACACAATCTTACCTGTGAACTAAAGAAAGAAGAAAAGATTTTCTTGGATATGGTAGAAAACAGAAGAGTTAAATTTCAGAGAAAGGTAGCAGAAGAAAAGATAAAAACACCCCTTTGGGCGTTTGAAGAGAAAAATGAACAAGGAGAAACTAATGCAGCTATGGTTCTAGATTGGCCCCAACAGGGAAAATTGTGTATTAGCAGAAGTAAAACAATATATGATAACTATTTCGTGGGTTCCAGTGAATGCCGAGATACATATAAAATTTTAGGAGGATGGGGATTTAAAGGTGGAAAAGATCCAGTATTTCCAGGGATCTATTACATTTGCGGAAATAGAGCTTATTATAGGTTGCCGGACCATTGGTACGGAACGTGCTATTTAGGCCTGGTCTTTCCAAAGATTTTTCATGTGGAGAGAGGAACAAAAGGAATACACGAGATAGGTACAATATTATCACGTAGAAGGAGGGAAAGTTTTTCAGAAATAGTAGGTGACATTTTTGGAGCAGTGATACCAACAGTGGGAATATCTTTGAATGCATACAAGATTCGGAAATTGTCTACAGTAGTAGATCGTTTATCAACGAATACTGCTGGAGGGTTCTTGATGGTAAATACTGAAATGGTTGCCATGAGAGCTATGGTAATGCAAAATCGACTTGCCCTTAACATTCTTTTGGCAAAAGAGGGTGGAGTCTGTGGAATGCTGAAAGTCCAACATTATTGCACTTACATTCAAGACAAATGTGAGAATATACAGAAGTATATAAAGAATATTACTGATTTGCACAAAGAAATTGTCCCACTGGAGGTTGAAGGTGTTTGGGAGAAACTTGGTAAGAGTTTTTCCTCAATGCAAAAATGGTTCACAGAAATAGGTAGTTCTCTTATTGGGAAGATACTAATATCAGTAACAGTGATAATAGTGATAATATTATTAGTGAGATTAACATATGTGTGTGTTAAAAGGAGAAGAAGAGAAAATAGAATAAAAAGAGAAAATGAGAAAAATAAAGAAAGAGAACGAGAAATGGGAGAAATAGAATTGGAAGAATTAAAAGAGAACATATACAAAAGGTCTAAAAGACAAAATGAGAAAAACACCGTTGTATGAACTAACAAAAGCAAGTGGACAAGAAACATTTATCTGATAAATTGTAGGATAGGTTTTTAGTGGTGATATTAAAAATCACCAAAGGGGGAATTGATGGAGCAGGGTAAATAAAAATAATTTGTACCCCCCTCTTTTGAAAATTAATGAGTTTAATGGATTAACGATACTAATTGTTAAATGGAGCATGAATTAATCAACCATTGCACTGTTAGTAAACACTACATAAAGGGTAACCTGCAAGTTTGTGCAAAATCTAATTTATTTACAATTGTAAAGTTGACTAACCCTAATATTGTGATTTGCGTACTAATTAGAGTAAAATCGCATGATTTATGCTATGTAGTAGATTTGTATTGTGGCAAAGAATGCAGATGGTAAGTAAAATGGCTTTAAATGTCGCTACTGCTAGGTAACACCTAACATGGGTCTTTAGAATGACGGGTGGGAAACAGAAAGGCTTATTTTCTTTGTTTTAATTTTGATTGTGTTTGTTCTTATGATAGTTCGTTCGGGCCTGTTAGGCCAGGCTGTGAAAATGGCTGCCGAGACAGATGCGGTCACGTAACGAAGCCAAAAGATGGCCTCTAAGCGGAAGAAATAAAGGAGCTGAACCACGTGGGTACGGCCCGTGCACAGAGTGAGAGATGTCAAGGTCACGCTGACCTGCCATAAGGAGGGTGCCAAGAAAGACTCAGTGTGTATTCGTGGGAATAAATGAGAAAAGTACATGAGCAAAAATGGACTAACTAAATTGTGACCATCGGGTTCGCAACAAAATGAATGGACAAATTGGACTGCTTTTACCCAAAGGTCATGGGAATCATTGAACTCTTAATCATCCCCGAAACCAGTTTGAACAAGGAAAGCGATGAGGTGATCATCACCACCCCTCAAATGGACCAATTAGCGTAATTCCTGCCCCTATGGATTGCAACATTTTGTGTAGTAAGCTAGAAGTAGGGTATAAAAGGGACTGCTCTTATGTGGGAGTTGCTGTTGCTGCTGCTGTTTCTATAGGCTACTTCTTTGGGTTGACTTTATGCTGCTGCTGTGGTCGTTGATATTGATGCTATTGCTGCCATTGACTTCGAACTTGACTGGGAAAGGAACGAGACCGTTGCGGGAAAATCTGTACGGGAGGTCCCGTCGAGGAGGCCATTTAGTGGGACAGTCAGCCAGTTTGGGAGTCTATTCTGTGATCTACGGTTTATCTCCTTTTTGGTGAACCATTCCTATCTGCATCTAAATGGGTAATGCATAAGTTTAATTTCTTTTTAGAATTTCTTATATAAATGTTATGAATGTATTAAAGTGATTAATAAACTAAGAATCTCACCTGTGCAAGCAAGAAATTAGATAAAAACTTCATTCTAATTAACAATGAGTCTGTGGTTCTTTAGTTCAATAACAAGTTTAAAGTTTAACAGGTTTTATAGTGATTGAGCTGGTCTTAATCACCATCAACTTATTCTACTAGTTGGTCCATTGACCAAAGAGCGGAATACCTTGATGTTTGGAATCGACAGGATCAAAAGCTAATGTATATGATGTCTGAGGCTTTAATCTGTCTAATTTAACAAGGTATCCCGTTCCTCCAGCAATACATTTCTCCTTGGTGTGTAATCCAGTGAGTGAATGAATGTATGATATGCGGTGTTATGGGCCCCACCGTCATATGGTTTAATAGAAGTGAATGATTTACCTGGATTCGTGTCCTGAGGAGAAATTTATATTAACCGCGCTGGATCACTATGCGCTAGTAACTCATGTTATTGTGTAACACTGTTTGTTTTCCCTATGTTATACTTAGCTCCTGTAACTGTTGTAACTTTGTAACTTGTAACTCGCTGATCCTCATGTAAAGCGCTCTGATACCTCCGGGTCTAGCCAGCGCTATATAAAACTCTGCAAATAAATAAGGCAGATGAAAGGACCTGAGGAAGGGACAATGGAGAGCCTTCTACTAAGGCTATCAGCAAGCTCAAATGCTGCTTGGCATCGAGTACAGTGAAGCCATAGATCGACAGCTGCTAGGCGATGAGTTCGGGGAAGCCGCCACGATGTTGAGTCGACACAAACCTAGTTTCCTAGTTCCAAAGTTGGGAGCTCAGAGCGTTAGGCCACATCTCTTCCCTGGTTGCAGTCAAAATCTAAAAAAGGAATATAGGAATGATCAGACGAGTGGCTCTATGTATGTCGAAGACAGGAAAAGTTCAAGTCTGGTCAATTAGCCGTTTCTATTCTGTTTTCTTCTCATAGTATTTGCTAGCATTTATTATTGTTGACTCACAATAAAAATGTTCGCATATAAATATGTTTATCTGCTGAACTAATTTACTCTTTTGGAGGGTGTTGTTTAGTTCTTGCACTTGTATTTGCTGGGCATGTGCAGGCAAGCACTCTA
Organism: Calotriton arnoldi; assembly: GCA_963921515.1. Classification (NCBI taxonomy): domain Eukaryota; kingdom Metazoa; phylum Chordata; class Amphibia; order Caudata; family Salamandridae; genus Calotriton; species Calotriton arnoldi. The sequence continues at coordinate 161,799 of CAWUFW010013466.1, forward strand.
TGCAATGACATATTTAAAGGTACATTTAGTTCTGTAAAGTGAAACTGAACGGAGAGATTTTCAGCCTTTCACAGCTACAAAGGGAGGTGGGAGGGAAACTGTCAAAGGTCACCTTCATCTATAAGCTACCTTTGCAATAGGCCCAGGAAATTAAAAATGGCTCGAATACTATAGCTAATAGTGGTTTTCTGGGGTGAAGCCACGCCAGTAGTATTGTTAAAAGTGTACTGTTACACGTGGGCATTATTTAGAAAAGGGGATGCTGAAGTATTATATTCCCATTGATCATGTAGAAGTCAATGATGAGTTAAGATTGAGGTAAATGGCAAAAGGCTCCTGAGTAGGCGGAAACAGTGATTCACAAACAATTATGGTCTGGTCGGAGGAGTGCATCTGTGGCATCTTTTGAGGAGCACCCAGGGGGTGTATGAGAACCAGAAAGGATACCCGTGTTGAGCGCGAGTTACAACAGAGGCTCAGAAATGTGTGGATTAGCATGCCTGGGGTGATGGAGAAATCTCAGCAGCCATTTTGCCTCTTCACGCATTTCAGATAAGGATAGAGCAGGAAGCTCCATGAAAGGTTCATAACGGAGGAAATAGACACAAGGGCAACAAAAAAAACTCCTGGAAAGCGCTATGAATGAACTGGAAATTATAGCAGATAGAACCAGGCACTAAACTGACCTAATCAAAACTCTGAGTAAGGCATGGCAATTGATCCTTCAACTCTTCTCCTTCTGCGTAGGTCGCAAGTGAACCAAAATAAAATGAGGAAAATAAAGGCCAAAATCTTTGTTATTTCTCAGTGTAAAACGTCTGCCTGTCTTTTATATGGATGCACACGAGCTGAGCCTTTGTGTGGTCATAAGTACAAAGGCAAAGCATCAAAGTGCAAACTATTGGATTTCAGGAGACATAAAAAGCCTGCTGTTCTGCACAATATGGTATGGTATAACTGGCAGAAAAAAGGCAACAGCTTCCCTTTAACACTGCGTGTGGCCTCGAAGGGCCTTAGGGATGGCTAAGGATGCAGGTGAATTGATTTCATCTGTACAGAAACACTATCATGTGAAGCTGAGCAAGGACTGCTAATGGCAGGGATCCATTGGCAATGCCAAAGCGTGTTTAATCTTTGTCTAAAATATCCAATGTGCTTATCAGACACAATTAATGGGATTGAAATGGTTGATTTGTCTGAGTTAATTGGATTTTGGTTTCATTTTTCTGCAAGTACACCAGAGGCAGCATCGTGGATGCGCCATATTGCAACTTAAACGTCTCTGTGCCGCCCCAGGTTTGATATAACTCTTGCTAATTGAGTAAGGACTACTTGTGCTTTTTCACAGAACATTCACTTTGCCCTAGGCAACTGCTGAACAGAAGCAGAACTCTCAAATGAAAACGCATTTGCTGCCAACCTGCCTAGTTTCAAATCCATTTCTCTTCAATACTGAAATTGTCAAACGTGGGCACAAGGCGGTCCAATCAGAAACGGTAATTGCGATATAGAGAGAGTCAAATGAAAGACATTAAATTCAGACATTTCAAGGCACCTTACATGAGTAAAGAACTACATAAGAAATTTAAAAAAAGGACCTGATGGAACCGATAGCTTTCAAGAGAGATGTTACAAAAACAATCTGCATGATTACAAGGATGTCAGTGCTAACATTTCAAACTGCAAGGAAATAATACTTTGACAGGTAAGGATTTACCGGATCAGTGGTTCTTAAACTGGGGTCTTGGGGCCACCGGGAGCTCTGTGACACAGATTATTAACAGATTAATAAAGTGCATATAAATAAAGAAGCAAAGTTTGAAAACAAATTAAGTTGGTATCCTCAGATTGATTCGTTGGAGCAGTCGAAAAGAATATAGCATGGGTGATGGTTGGCCTCAATTGAATATCCCTTTAAAATTAAAACTTTGATTTTTTTTTATTTGTTTGTGAATTAAATACAATATTTAATCATTTGTGTATTTGTTTAATGAATGTTTGTTCCCATATTTCTTGTGTTTTGTTTTGTGGTCCAAATCATCAAAATTGCTTAGGGCAGTGTCCCAGAATTCCAATAATGATTCATTGGGGATCCCCAGTAATGATGAAGAGGGGGTCCACAGAAGTCAAAAGGTTAAGAACCACAGATTCAGATTATGTACTCAGTGCGGTAATTAATCTTTACCCAAACTCCACGCAGAAGAAGTCTAGGGATTATAGAACATATGCATGATTTGCCTCCTGTGCTGTCTTGCCCTTATGTCGGCTCTTTGTCAATCTTTGCAGCGTTCAAAAGTGACAGATAACGAGCAGCGCTCTATGGTCTCAACAAGGTAACAGGGACACCACTCAACAAAAATGTTTCTAAACTCTAACAAAGAAGACCAAGAGAATAGGGAAAAACAACATAACTTTTATCTCAATATTTTACTAGGTTAAGGGGATGGTTGGACTACCCTGATAGCAGGCCCCGATGCCAATCAGTGTTAACAGAAGTGGCTGCATTTGGCTTGTCCTTTGGTACCTCTGGGAGTGACCTTACTACTACTGCAGGGCTGTATTTGTGGTGTTTGCTTTCTTTAGCTTCCACACCTCACAGTTTCTTCCAGTAGCCCAACATTAGCAAATAGACCATGTTGGAAGGGCTAATGGTGTGGCAAACTTTAAACCCTGTGGTCTCATAAAGAGTAAAAGGGTGCATGATGTCAACTACTCTGGGGTTTTCATCAATGGATACCCATGTTACAGACGTCATTTAATGTTGGAAGCAAGTAGGGAAAAAAGAATGTAGGTGAGAATCTATTTTGGATCCACTTGGGAACAGACCTACAAATTGGAGAAAGGGAGAGGATTCACACCTTGATCATCGTAAAGCAATGGTAATGTTCATGGCGCTATCTGAGAGTGAACTGAGGTATTTCTTAATGTATTGAGGGCGTCTTAAATTCAATCATCTATCACAAAGAATGCAACCTAATAGATAACCTGTTAAACCATTGACTAACACAGAGATTAGATTGTAAAAGAATGGACTAGTATTTGTCATAATAAACACATTTAATACAATAAAATGGGAAACTGATAGTAGAAAACGATCAACCAGTCTGATATGGTGGAGTGGAAAGATATTGCTTGCTCCAGGCTGCTACAGATGATAATCATCTGCAGTTGCGGCTTTGCGCATACAGCCTCATAAATGCATTTCCTGTTATTGTTTATTTGGATGATTTTCAATGAATAAATAAAACGCTATTTGTGTATGTGAGCTAAATTTACATGCCCAAATAACTTTGTGATCTGTGCAGCAAGGCTCTTCTCTTAGATAGAAAAAAGTGTGAATGAATAATAGAAATATATAATGTGGTGCCAAACAGTGGAAAATACAAGGGTGTGTGTCTCTAAGAGTCATGGACATTGAGGATTCAACATTACAACAGTATTGGATAAACCATTAATTGTACACATAATGTGAGTCAAATGCCATCTCTAATTTGATATTTCGGTCCAAATGCATGAATTCAGCAGACATTATAAGCACAAAGACAGAAACTATTGAGCACCCCCCGCAACCTAAAGGAACAGTAGGGGCTCAGTCTGCTTGCTGGGGCCCCAACACTGATCAACTATGGTTCACTTGTACTTGAGCAGATACTCTGAGCTGAATACCAAATATGTTACTAGGTAGGTGAGCCATGGACCATCACATGGAGGGGCAGTTGGAATGTGTACCTTTCCTAGAATCAGATGTTTTATAACAGATAAGCTAGAACAGACCAGGGTGGTGCAGGACTGAAAAGGGCAAAGTTTTGTTGTGTTATGTTGTGTTGTGGTGTGCTGACTTGTCTTGTCTTATCTTATCTTATATTACAGGAGTATTTGCCTAACCGAACCAAGGATGGGTTTATTCAAAGACAGTTTAAATGGTACAGCAGACAGTGATGACATTCATTGAAAGCAAAGAACTGTTCCACTTTAGCTTGCTAATACAGCCGTCCTCTTATGTATACTGCTGGCCCACATGGGGAGCAGTGAGATACTGTTCCTATATGCATTAACTATGGGCAAGAACTAATACAGGAGTCTTGTCCTTACTTCACGGCTTAGTGCCTACTTTTCACCCTCTATCGTCTGTACTAGCTGCTTCTCCTTTACACCCCTATCAACATGACCACCTCCTGTTCCTAATGGTACACCTTCTGCCCACTTAACACCACAATATAATACCCTAGTGAAATAAAAGACCTGTTTTCAAGCAACCCATTTCCTACTTGTGGATTAAATGAAAGTGAAATCTGTGCTCCATCTCAAGTTACATGAGCACAAGTGGAAACAGGAAACGGAAGACCAAAAGTACATCCCATGAAGCATAAAATGATGGTGTTAGATAGAATCATTAACGTTTATTAGAACCAATGCAACTTACAAATTAACATTACAACCTAATTAGAAGCGTGCATAACAATTAGTGCCATGCTCTCTCGAAGCCTGATTTTAAAACAAACTCAGACATTTACTCAAAGAATCATCTGAATAGCTTTTGGGCAAATGTATCACTTTTTGCGAGCCTTAAAGAATTCCAGGTGTATTCATATTTTGTATTTATCGACTGGGAAAACATTTTTTTCTGTGATAAAACCCTTCCAAATCAACTTCACAATCTGGGATTACCCCCCTTTCTCTCCCTAGAGATGAATTTACTCCTGGCCTTAACAAGATCCAATCTCCAACCATTTTCATGGTCGGAAAGGGCCACCGATGGAATATAAGTACCCATAAACTTGATTTGTGGGTATTCACTATCTTTGGTAGGAATTTTCCATGTGACAAAGTGTGTAGGAGCGCAGATCCACATCCTTTGAACCAGCCAAATGGCTATGTACTTTGAAATTATTCGATTGTTATGTGTTGAGAATCTGAATCTGTGTGGCTCTGATTACGAGAACATCCTGATAAGTAATGATAACAAGGGGGATTTTTGTAATCAAGAGCTTTTAATGCCCCTTGATTCTTGAAAACTGCATTACAAAAGTCTAATGGAAGTTCAGGGTCTCAGACTATTATGTAAACCTCGGCACGACCCCTTATTTGTAGTAATGATTTACATATATCAATTGAACACCAAGGGGCCGATTCCGATCTCGGTCGGAGACGCACCTAACACCATTCGGTCGGGAAAAAAGCCATGCGAATGCCTGTTTCCCGACCGATCCGCACATTATTCTGAACGAGCAAATACGATGCGCACTACAGCATAGATTCCGACCCAGTCGTACTCACCCAATCCAGGTCCTGTTCCCCGACCGAGCCGGATCCGGAATCGTAGAATCGAGCCGCACGGAAGCAAAAATGCAGCCCCGCCCGGCCGGACAAGTACGATGCGCATCCCGTACGCGCCGAACCCGTCGCTACGCACGGCACGTCAAAGCATCCGGGCGAGGCACACATAAGCTCCGATTCGCGCCACAACACGATCCACGGCTACGAGATGAACACGCCAACGACGAGGACGAGGCGAAGCAAAGAGAAAGACGAACGAGACGAACCAACCATGAATCCCTTCGTACCGATCCTACCAATATTCTACCTCTATTACCGGAACAGGCACGGACGCGTACGGCGCAGAAGGTAAGTCAGACACCAACAACAAAAACAAACTACACGTACCCGACACATCACACACAGAGGGATGCAGAAATACCTACACCAGCAACAGCAGCACCATAGGGGCGGGATGGCCCTCACCAATGCCACACATACACATAGGGGCCTGTATGCCTACCACTACTACCACCCCTACCCAGGGGGTGCCAGATGCCTACCACTACTACCACCTCTACCCATGGGGGGCTGGATGCCTACCACTACTACCACCCTTACCCAGGGGGTGCCAGATGCCTACCACTACTACCACCTCTACCCATGGGAGGCTGGATGCCTGTCACTACTACCACCCTTACCCAGGGGGTGCCAGATGCCTGTCACTACTACCACCTCTACCCATGGGGGCTGGATGCCTGTCACTACTACCACCCTTACCCAGGGGGTGCCAGATGCCTACCACTACTACCACCTCTACCCATGGGGGGCTGGATGCCTGTCACTACTACCACCCTTACCCAGGGGGTGTCAGATGCCTGTCACTACTACCACCTCTACCCATGGGGGGCTGGATGCCTGTCACTACTACCACCCTTACCCAGGGGGTGCCAGATGCCTACCACTACTACCACCTCTACCCATGGGGGGCTGGGTGCCTACCACTACTACCACCTCTACCCATGGGGGGCTGGATGCCTACCACTACTACCACCCTTACCCAGGGGGTGCCAGATGCCTACCACTACTACCACCTCTACCCATAGGGGGCTGGATGCCTGTCACTACTGCCACCCCTACCCATGGGGTGCTGGATGCCTGTCACTACTACCACCCTTACCCAGGGGTTGCCAGATGCCTACCACTACTACCACCCTTACCCAGGGGTGCCAGATGCCTACCACTACTACCACCTCTACCCATGGGAGGCTGGATGCCTGTCACTACTACCACCCTTACCCAGGGGGTGCCAGATGCCTGTCACTACTACCACCTCTACCCATGGGGGGCTGGATGCCTGTCACTACTACCACCCTTACCCAGGGGGTGCCAGATGCCTACCACCACTACCACCTCTACCCATGGGGGGCTGGATGCCTGTCACTACTACCACCCTTACCCAGGGGGTGCCAGATGCCTGTCACTACTACCACCTCTACCCATGGGGGCTGGATGCCTGTCACTACTACCACCCTTACCCAGGGGGTGCCAGATCCCTACCACTACTACCACCTCTACCCATGGGGGGCTGGATGCCTGTCACTACTGCCACCCCTACCCATGGGGTGCTGGATGCCTGTCACTTCTACCACCCTTACCCAGGGGGTGCCAGATGCCTACCACTACTACCACCCTTACCCAGGGGGTGCCAGATGCCTACCACTACTACCACCTCTACCCATGGGAGGCTGGATGCCTGTCACTACTACCACCCTTACCCAGGGGGTGCCAGATGCCTGTCACTACTACCACCTCTACCCATGGGGGGCTGGATGCCTGTCACTACTACCACCCTTACCCAGGGGGTGCCAGATGCCTACCACTACTACCACCCTTACCCAGGGGGTGCCAGATGCCTACCACTACTACCACCTCTACCCATGGGAGGCTGGATGCCTGTCACTACTACCACCCTTACCCAGGGGGTGCCAGATGCCTGTCACTACTACCACCTCTACCCATGGGGGGCTGGATGCCTGTCACTACTACCACCCTTACCCAGGGGGTGCCAGATGCCTACCACCAACACCACCCCCACTCATAGGATGGACAATGCATGACACAACCAGCACACCACAACCTAGGGAATGCAAGAAAAAGACATCCCCCCAACACCATGACAAGCGTGTGTAGACTGCGTCAAATGGCTACAACACTGAACATGACTTTGAACATACAATGTGACCCCCTATCACATGTGCTACACATATATGTGTGTGGCCCCCACAATGCAAGCAGGCAATGACCATTGTGGCAATGGGGTCCAAAACCCCATCATCACAGTGACCAAAATGTTAGTGTGGGGTCCATAGCTGAAGCACATTCAGAACATTGTGGCAATGGGGTCTAAACCCCCATCATCACAGTGACCAAAAGGTAAGTGTGGGGTCCATAGCTGAAGCACATCTTGAACATTGTGGCAATGGGGTCCAAACCCCCATCATCACAGTGACCAAAATGTAAGTGTGGGGGCCCATAGCTGAAGCACATTCAGAACATTGTGGCAATGGGGTCTAAACCCCCATCATCACAGTGACCAAAAGGTAAGTGTGGGTTCCATAGCTGAAGCACAATTTGAACATTGTGGCAATGGGGCCTAAACCCCCATCATCACAGTGACCAAAAGGTAAGTGTGGGTTCCATAGCTGAAGCACATTTTGAACATTGTGGCAATGGGGCCTAAACCCCCATCATCACAGTGACCAAAATGCAAGTGTTGACAAAGAAAGAGCTGCAACTGCCAAACTGCATGGATGATTCCTGGTCACAGAACATAAAACACATCAGTGGCAAAGTAGTGCATGTGTCCCATTGCAACATAGATTGGGGGAGGCAAATACTGAAGTGCAAATAAGACATACCTTTGGCCATGTGCAGACAAACAACACCCATGGGGGCTGACACTGTCAACATTCATCAATGACACAATGACAGAAGTGACCATCAGAATGCAGACCCACATATTTGCACCAATGGGCACACAAATGCAGATACCCTGTGGAGACTGTAGATGTGAGGTGAACAGAAACCATACCATGGCAGCAATGGGACACACAAACCATGATCATTGTGCTGACCGATGACCTAGGAGTCCCAGGGACAGCAGGGGAAACCCACCAAACAACATACAGCCAATGGCACACCAAAGATATGCCAATGCACTGGTGCAGATGCACAAACACAAACAGGCAGACCCACACTGCACATCAAACATAACAGGTGAGGGGGGTGCCAGTGTCCCCAGGCAACCACACAACACATGAGGAGGCCTGAATACCAATTACACAGATGTGCATACAGTGCCACACAAAGGTAACTCATGGATCCAAATACCCTATGTGGGCAATCAGGCATTGTCAGATGAGAGGGAGCACAAATCACACATGTCACACAAGCATGTAGGAACAGCAACTGACACAGCAAGACACAGAGACACCACAGCACTACCCCCAGGGTCCCCACAATGTGGTGACCCTGGGCTGCATTACAATCCCACTGTGATGACAAAGCTAGATGTCGTTCACACTGTGAACCACAGTCATGTGTCCTGAGCAACAAACTACCATCACACCTACACAAGCACAAATCAATCATCACGGCCAGTAAGCCAAGGCCAACATGGAGGCAGGGGTCTAGCCGGGCAACAACTCTCATCTGCACACACTCAACACCACACACCTCGACCTCCAACAATGTGCAGCAGTGAAGCACACATGCACTGGTGACATTGCACATGCACCCATGACAATCCCAGGGTGGTGGGTGGGAACCAAGGTGCAGAAACACATCACACATGGCCACTCAACAAGACTCCTGAATGTCTGACACACTGCACACTACCCTGTACATGGACATGACGGCAATACCACACCAACCAATGGGATCCCAGCCACAGTCACACACCAATGAAGAAGCCAAGGACACCCACAAAGAACACACATAGACAACTACCAACATTGCAGCCCGGACCCTGAGGAGTGCGAGCAGTCACACACACAACGTGTCACAATCACTGAAAGATAACACAAACTGGAAATCACATGACAGGTGTAAACAACAAGTGCCAAGGGGAATCCTGACTGTGACCCATCTGCGTCTGCACACAAACTCAGCCCTGACAGCAAACACACCTATGGGTGACACCCTGATGACCAGTAATGTGCCATGCACCCACATCACAGAGAATCCAGGGAGAAGACTTGGGGGGTACATAGGTCAACTCAGCAAGCATCACAAACAGGTACAACACTAAGGATCACAGCATGCACAGCTAAATGGAAGTGAACACACAGACATGCTCATATAACACACACCTTGGGCGCAGGCAATGTCACAGGAGTACACACTGCCATGAGGGGACTCCACTCCTGTGTGAGGAAAGCTGTGCCATATGTTGCCTCAGTAGGGCTCCATCATGTCAGCTGAGCACTTGGTCACACACTCAACAATTAGCACCAAATGAATGCTCCCGTCACATCAGCCTGGTCATGGGAGTGCCAACGAAATCATCAGCACTGATCCAACACACTTGTATAGCAATGTTGCACTGACAACACATATGAGTCCTTCCCCATTGATGCCCAAACCTGCATGTCCAGTGGAGATGGCCACACGGTCAGGGAAGTAGACGAATTGAACAATGGCAGGCACAACAGATGTGCAGGGGTGGAAGCCACAGATGTGAAATTGCTAATGTAAGTAGAAAATCCCATTGCCAAATATTGAACACATGACACCCTCAGATGCTGCTAAGGATGACATGGATACACCACAGGATAGTACACATTCCCCTGGACCACATGTGTTCCTGCACAGTAACACTTCATTATCATGAGACCAAATATCACCATCACTGCAGCAAGGGCATGGTTAGCATCATCAACAACATGTACATCAGAAGCAAAAGCACTAGAGAACAGAAAGGTGCTTTATTCAGCATATGTGGGTCTAACAGTTGATGTCCAGCACAAATTTTAACAAAGGCCAATGGCCAGTCCAACTTGAAAGTCAAAACAGGGTGACAGTGGCAGATGTCACCCTACGCATGCCTGCACTGATGAAAGCCAGTGACAATCCCCTCGGAGGGGCATACGGGGGGCAGGCCAGGCACCGCAGGGACAGGATCATGGCTCACCAGAAGGAGGCAGGGAAGGGGTGGTGGGTGCTGGAGAGCCACTGACAACTGCAGTGGAGGTGTCTGACATGGTGTGTGCCGGCACAAGTGGGGGGCATGACTCTGATGGTGTGGGTGCCGGCAAGACTGCAGGGGACCGTGCAGATGGAGTGGACAGGTTCCCCACTGCAGTGCCCAAGTCAGACAGGGTGGTAGTGGACTCCACTGCAGTGCCTACCTCCAGGGGAGGAGAATGGGGATCAGGTAAGGTGGGCAGGACAGAGGGGGAGGACACCGTCTCCACACCAGTGGCACAGACAAGCGCAGCGGGGGGTGTGGGGCCGGAAGAGCAAGTGGCAGGGGGAGAAGGCCTGATCCTTTTGGGGATGGTGTATCTGTGGGTGGGGGAACCTGGGGCAGGGTGTGGTGGGGGCACCTGTGGAGTGGGGGCCTGAGGGATGGAGGAAGGAGACTTGGTGCCTGAGCTGCAGGGTGGCGGCGGGGTCTTGCTCTTCCGGGTCCGGGGGGACTTGCGGATGGGGGCGTCAGTCAGTCTGTGCCTGGGGGAGGGTGTCCGGTGGCGAGGGGCACTCCGCTCCGTGTGGGTGGGCTTCCTCTTCCCCCTGAATGCTGTATCAGCTGGATCGGAGGGGAAGAGGCCGAGGTCACTGAGGAAGAGCCGCTGGGTCTTTGGGGTTGCAGGTGAGGCAACGGAGGGGGCTTTGGAGGGAGAGGCAACTGTGGACTGCGCAGTGCTCGTGGATGCGTGTGTGTGTGACTGGGCCCCATCCCCTGTGAGTGTGGTTTCAGTCCCCTGACTGTGCGTGCGTGTGCGTCTTGTCTGTGGCGTGTGTGTGTGTGTGCTGCTCGTGTCTGTGCTGGTGTGTGCCTGTGCCGGTGTGTGTGTGCTTGGGACAGGTAAGGTGCTGGGGAGTGTGGATGGGGCAGAGGCAGGAGGGGTGAGGGGTGAGGGACTGTTGGAGGAGGGACACTGCTGCCGTCAGGGAGGAGTCCATGGACCTATTGCCCCTCTGTAGGGCAGACATGCCCGATGAGATGCCCTCCATGAACGACACCAGCTGAGTCAACAGAGTGGTGTGGGCATGGAGGACACTCAGCATCGCTGTCTGCCCTACATGGAGCTGGCGAAGGAGGTACACAGACTCCTCACTCAGGGCAGCAGGGGACACAGGGGCAGGGGGTGCGGTGCCTGGCCCGAAGGAGACACGCTCCCGAACATGGGAGCCTCCACGGACCTCGGGAATGGGAGCCGATGGGAGGGCGGTGGTGGTGGTGGTGGCGGGGACAGCAACACTAGCTGGGGTGTGGTGGCTGCTGACACCCGCCTCCATAAGGGAGTCATCCTCTGAGCTGCTGTGGTCCTCAGCTGAGGTGGATGGTGCTGAGGACTCCTCGGTGTGGCTCCCCTCGCCCTCCGTGCCACTGGGTCCCTCCGACCACTCCTCGGCTGTTGACCCAGTCTGGCTCTGCGGCTCCTCCTGGTCCGTGGAGCTGTCCCCTCCTGTGGCCGTGGATGTATCTTCAAACAATAGGGAACAGACAGACATCAGTCACCTGCACCGAACGCACACACCACAGTAAGTACAGCACAATACAGAGCAAGGCCTGGCATCCTTAGTTGGACATTGCTAAAATTGCCCAAACAGAATAGGAGAAGCCAATTGTCAGTCTGATCGTCAACCATGGCACTCACATCCCACCTGGCCTTGCACCCATCTGTCTGGCGTCCGTTGGCTGGCAATACCCCAGTGTGGACACATGCACCACCTACACAGTAGTTGGACGGTGCAGAGAACACGGTGAAGCATGTGAACATGCACACATCACAACTCTTGCCACTGAGTCAGTACAGGTGCCCGGATGAAAGTGATGCCCAGAGTCAGATATATGAAATGCATGTGATGCATACCAGCAACAGACACCACGATGCACCCATGTGCTGATAGCCATTGCCACTGTGGTGTGCATGTAGCACATGTCACTCCCCTGCAGGATCACCCATAGGAAGTCACATGCCATGGCACAGGCATGCCTGCTAAGTCATACATCACTGTCTCCAGTCACATGGGCAGGGCAGCCACACAACAACAGTCTGCACTGTGTCACAATAGTAGGTCATGGGGAATGCAAATCCTGGAGCTGAACAAGTGCACATGTACATCCCCCACACACCACATCATCTGAACCCTTATCTGTCCAGGTCATACTTATTGGACATATGGGTGACCTGTAACACAAGCCTCTGAACCTGAGCACCTCACAATCTGCTAAGAATGGGAAACAGCTGCATGGACCTCACATTCACATACCCCAGTCTGCACGGTCAGGTGTTCAAACACCTATGTGTCACACAAGTATCGTCTCCTATGGTCACATCTCCGGAGGCATGCTGAGCCCCAACCGATAAACACCCCAGCAGTCCTGACATCGAAGCCACAGCACACTGACACAGAGGCTGACACCTGAGGGGACATATCACTGAGCACAACGTGTCAGCTGATACACGGGAGTGGGAGTACAGAGTGCATTGCATGGCCTGGAGTAGGCATGACTGTCCTGCCCCACATGAATGAGGGATGAACCCTGGACAGTAGGCAGCTGGCTAAGTATGTGTGACACACGTAATATACACACTCCTGGGGCCCAAACATTGTTCCCACCCGCAGCTTGGGTGTGTGCCAGTTACCCCAGGCACATGTGGTGGATCAGCTCAGCAATTGGACCACATATCAAAGTAACACGCAGATTACATGTCAGAACACAGGCATTGTGTAAGCAATGGACCCACCCATGATGCCCACCACAGTTAGGGGAACAGATGCTGTCCCCCACCTTGAGTCAAGCAAACTGCAAGGACACAGTACCCAAGTGACACAATTCCCTGACTGCAAGGGCCACACCTGGGTATCAGATGAGGAGTGGGCAGTGCACAATCGAGGGACTTGGGTCCTGGACCACATGACTGATGTGCTGTGGAAGTTTAACCAGGCCAGAGGAGGGCACATAGCATGGCAGACAGAGTACACAATGCAGTCATGGACTCACCCCCTCCGTGCTGCTCCCTGGCCTTCAGCTGCCCATCCAGATCAGGGAAGACCACCGCCAGGATCCTGAGCATGTGGGGGGTCAGGGTCCGGTGTCCGCCCCTCCTGCGAGGAGGCGACAGCTTCAGCTGGACCCGTGCGATCCTCCGGGTCCAGCCCCGAAGGTCCTGCCACCTCTTCTGGCAGTTGCGGATCCGGCGCTTGTAGTCCCCCACGGATCTCACTGCCCGGACGATGGTCAGCCATATCTTCTGCTTCTGGTGGGCATCAACCTGTGAGGATGACAAAGTGAGAATGCTATTACTACACATGCAACATATCCATGCATTACACAGTTGTGTATACATGTCTCAATCACAGGGGCACATGATGTACACAGGCAGTGCAACAATGGCCATGGACAGTATGCCAGCAGTAACTACATGGTATCATTGCTTGGGAAGTAAAACCTTGTTTAAATGCACTGTCACTGCACTATACCTGTCCAGTGCATGTAACTACACACTATGGGTGGTGACAACTACTCAGTGAGCCTGCTAGCCAGTGGCGTGCAGACTGTTAGCCTTGCAAGTCAGACAACATGCACATTTAGGAAGGCAGTGGTCAGAACACTCACCTGCTCCCCTGCTTTCCCATACAGCTTGCTGTACTGTGGAAGGAGGCTGTCCAGCAGGGCCTGGTTCTCCTCAGTGCTGAAGGCTGGGGCTCTCTCCACAGTACGTGCCATTGCAGGGTCCAGAGGGTGCAGATTCAGCAGCAGTGGTGGTGGCAGATGTCGTCCTGGAGCATGTAGTGCAGGCAAGTGAGCTCTCAGGGGAACAGCCAGCATTATATGTGTGCTGCAGAGGCAGTTACTGTCCCATGTGTCCAAAGTGATAGGTCCAAGTAGTTAGCATCTTCTGAATCTGGCCAATCCATGGAATTGCACCACTTACACACGCCCACAGCATCCTTCAAAAGTTCAACTTCATGACACCCATGAATTTGCAACATTGTTGTGGGTGACCAACTGAATTTCCAGCATCAGACTCGTTCAAAATTTGAAAACGCGTCCGTTGCCAGGCCAGGCCATAGCCAATGGGTGCACACCGATCGGTCCATTGCTGTTCAACCCGTACCCGGGATACAACGCGTACCCGCACACATTGATTGCAATGGGCCGGCCGGGCACACCGATCGGTCCATTGCTGTTCAACGCGTACCCGGGATACAATGCGTACCCGCACACATTGATTGCAATGGGCCGGCCGGGCACACCGATCGGTCCATTGCTGTTCAACGCGTACCCGGGATACAATGCGTACCCGCACACATTGATTGCAATGGGCCGGCCGGGCACACCGATCGGTCCATTGCTGTTCAACGCGCGATACAACGCGTACCGACACATTGATTGCAATGGGCCGGCCGGGCACACCGATCGGTCCATTGCTGTTCAACGCGTACCCGGGATACAACGCGTACCCGCACACATTGATTGCAATGGGCCGGCCGGGCACACCGATCGGTCCATTGCTGTTCAACGCGTACCCGGGATACAACGTGTACCAGCACACATTGAATGCAATGGCCAATGTGTGCGCACCAATCGGTCCATTGCTGTCCAATGCGTATTGCGAATACAACGCGTACCAGCACACATTGAATGCAATGGCCAATGTGTGCGCACCGATCGGTCCATTGCTGTCCAACGCGTATTGCGAATACAACGCGTACCAGCACACATTGAATGCAATGGCCAATGTGTGCGCACCGATCGGTCCATTGCTGTCCAACGCGTATTGCGAATACAACGCATACCAGCACACATTGAATGCAATGGCCAATGTGTGCGCACTGATCGGTCCATTGCTGTCCAACGCGTCCCTGTACATGTCACTGGCATATGTCACCATGCCTGTCACAGGTGAACATATGCCAGCCACATATACTTCCCAGGGAGTGAGGGGCACACCTACAACACCACAGCCTGTCCAAACTGTATCCTAAGGCATGTAAGGCTGCATTACCTATTTCGTGTATGGGGGTGAACATGTTGTTCTGTGGGTGTCACTTGGGGCAGCCACCCCCAGGCTGTGCACGTGTTCATGGGGACAGTATCCTTGGTGTTTCGTGTACATGAACACTGTGATGTGCAACTGTTCATATCTGAGCATGTGGCATGGTCACATTTCACGGTGGTGTATGTGTATGTCATGTCACATGCCCCCTGAGTCCCATGTGGGACGGTATGTTTAACCCAGGCTGACCCATTGGCACAATAGTGATGGTCCTCTGCAGTCTGTGTGCATGTTGTGTTTACAATGTCTCTGATTTCATGTGCACAATGGGAGACAGTCTCCACATCCACGTTGTTTGTGCATGGACTTTGATGTTGTGCGTGTGTGTGTCACAGACGTCCATGTCTGTCCTGCCGAGGCAACAGGGACCACTACCTGTGGGGGTCATGGTTGTTTTGCTGTGGTGTATACATGATACGCCATGTCATGCCAGTGTCCATGTGGCAATACAGGGTCCCTGGGAATCTACCTGTCGTTGGGCTGTGATGCCTGGGGCACATCTGTCCTCACATGTCACTGTGGGGTGTGTTTGTAACGTGGCAGCAGGAGATGGGAAATGTGACACGTCCTCATGATACCCAATGGCACAACCTGGGACTTATTGATGCCACTTGTTGAACTGTGATGTTGGATGTTGGCCATGTATGTGCCATACATGTCCTTACGGAACTGCACACATCATGTACTTGTGCCTCATAATGATGTATCATGTGATATTGAGTGTGTTCAATGCCACATATGTGGGGTGACTGACAATCTTTCTTTCTTCACCTATGCACTGCAGGGCACCAGCTGTCCATAGACCATTCCCTGACCTGGCAACGATGGTGGAACGTGACAGCATCCGAAGGTACCGCTTCACCAGGCAGCTGATTGATGATTTGGCAGTGCGCTTGGCACCACACCTGCAACCTGGCCGGCCGTATCCTACAGCGCTGACCCCCAAGGTGAAGGTGATGGCAGCCCTACACTTCTTTGCCACCGGTACCTTTCAACACACTGTGGCGACTGCTGGTGGGATGTCACAGACCATGTTCAGCCGTGTGCTCCGCGATGTATTGGAGGCTATGTTGATATACCTGAACCAGTACATCTATTTCCCTAGACTCCAGCAACTGACTGGCGTGAAGAGTGACTTCTATGCCCTGGGGAGGATGCTGCATGTCATTGGCTCCATTGATGGGACACATGTGGCTTTGGTACCACCACAGGCCCAGGAGCAGGCATACAGGAACCGCAAGCACTACCACTCGGTCAATGCACTGGTGGTCTGTCTTGCAGATATGACCATCACACACGTGTGTGCCCGTTTCCCCGGTTCTGCACACAATGCCTACGTGATGAGGAGTAGTCGCATCCCGAGGATGGTGTCACAGATGCGGAACCAGCGTGCCTGGCTTGTTGGTGTGTACTGACTTTGTACCATTGTGTGTGTTCTCCAATGTAGTGTTCCACCCTCTTTTCCAACTCAGCTAATGTGCAATTGTCTGTATGTAGGTGACTCCGGATATCCCAACATGCCGTGGTTGCTGATGCCCCTCAGGAACCCTGTGACACCAGCCCAGATGCGCTACAATGAGGCACATGGTCGGACGAGGAGAGTTATTGAGCGGACATTTGGTCTCCTGAAGAGCCGCTTCCGCTGCCTGGACAAGACAGGAGGGTCCCTCCCATATGCCCCAGCAAAGGTGTGCAAGATTGTCATCGTCTGCTGCATGCTACACAACCTGGCAGTGCGGAAGGAGTTGCCTCTCATCCTGGATGACGATGACCAACGTCTGCCACCTGTGGAGGATCCTGGCCTGGACCACGATGCCAGTGATGATGATGATGATGATGGTGATGTCCGCACACAGCTCATCACCAACTTCTTCAGCTGAATGTAAGTATCCAGAGATGTCATGTAACTGATGTGAGTTTGCATGATATGTGTTGGTGGTGCTCTGGTGCTGTTTGAGTGTGTGCATGTGCTATATGACTGTATGCGTGTAGCAATGTGTCCTTACAGGTAGTCTGTACTCCCCAACAGTGTTGACATGCTAACTCGGTTCTGGGTGGGTATCTTGTGACATGTATTGGGCATGAGTATTGCAGTTCTGTCCTGTTCTTCAGTGCTTTTGACTGTGTGTCATTTCTGTCCTTCACAGGGTACTTTCAGAGTCGTTTGGTCAACTGTGATCCCCGACACCGTGATTCGACTTCCAGGGTGGTAGCTGTCGTGTCCCTACAGGTGATGTGCACCACACCCATGTACTTCCTTCCTTCTACACTTGTTGACTGTGTGCCCGCTGCCAGGTGGGATTACCTTGCATCTGTGGTGGTTACAACATGTTGCAAATGTGTAATAAAGCTGTGCTTCACTTTGTGATGTGCGTTGTCTGTGGTCACACATCTGACTGACATTTGCTTACTGCACCAGTGGGCTAGTTAACACAGACTGTGAATAGGTGTTGGGTCTGTGCAATGCAACGTATTTCCTGGCAACATCAGTGTAGGCGATGAGTCAGATGGCCATGGTGTGTATGTGTTGTGTAGCCCTGGTGGTGTGCCTCCCTCATATGTGTGACGTCGCCATGACTCACATGCCGGTGTTGTACTTGCTGTAGCAGTTAGCATGCACAGTGTCATTTCCCAGATCATTATCGTCACTTCAGAGACAACGTAGGAATCACAACAGAGGCAAGTACGGTGTATTAGTGAGTTTATTGACATACATGTGTGAGTATAGTGCACAGGATGGTGGGTGCTGTACATTGTGATTGTAATCCAAAGTTCCTAGATGAATTGGAAGTCCTGGTAGCAGAAATGTCCAGAGTAAAGTCCACAGTCAACTGAGACATTGGTCCAACTTGAGCTCCCCATGTCATGTGGGAGAGTTGTGTTGCAGTCAACAGGGTGAACAGTTTGCGCACAAAGGTGATTATCCAGAACAGGTTTTGGCTTCCTGGGGGTTGCACATGGCCATCGGCCTCTCACTTGCCCCTCCTCGGACGGCCCCTCTTCTTTGGGGGGGACCCTCAAGTGCAGGCTGCTGCGGTGCAGGGGACTCTCCGCCAGAGTCATCCTCCCTCCCTGTGGCAGTTGCAGTTGTTTCAGCAGCAGATGTTGTGGGCACACAGGGAGGTGTTGACTGGTTGCTGCTCATCTGGCGGAGGCATTGTAGTATGTCCCTATGCACCGCCGTCATCTCTTGCAGTGTGTCCCACTTGGACTCCACGCAGGACATGTGTGAGTCCAAGCAGGCATGATGGGCAGCCTGCTGCTGTTTAATGTCCCTGAGGAGCCCCACTACCTGGCTGAGCTCTCCGGTGCTGGACTGGTACGCATCGGCTATGCGTGCCAGTTGTGGGTCATCATGCAGTCCAGACCCCTCTGCGATCAGTGACCTGTGTCTCCCACCCCTCCCACCACCCCTGGCGACACGTGCAGTACCTGAGGTGGCACGCACAGGTGACCCTGGGCCCCCTTGGGGGTTGTTGGTGGTGTTGGTGTCCATGGCCCCATGTTGGTCCAGGGTCCCTGTGCTGGTCGTGGTGGTGCTCCTTGGTCTTTCCATGTCGGCAGGGGTGGTGTGTGTGTTGACAGTCGTTGGAGGGGTGGGTGCAGGGGGTGCAGCTGGTGGTCCTGCTGGTGCTGCATGATGACTTGCTCCAGAGGTGCCAGGTTGGTCTTCTTCATCCGAGGAGAGCAGAGGCTGTTCCACACCAGTGAGCTCCGTATCCTCTTGAGCCTGGGACGGGGACTCCTCAGCGTCTGCTGCTGTGTCCCCATCATCACCTGTTTTAAGGAGACACACACAATGTATGTTATGTTTCTGCAGGCATCAATGGTTGACACACCTGACAGTTGTGACTGTGCCTCTGGATGCAGGCCTGTACATTGCATTGTCCTAAGTTGTCACAGTCAGGGGTTGATATTGGTGTAGCACATTGTCCTGCATTATTTGGGCATTTCCATGTGAATGTTGGGGTGTGTACATGGTCTGCATTGGTTGTATTGGGTTGACATCCGGCCCTCCTTCCCACCCAGCCAGATATCCCACCATGGAACTTGCTTCCATTGCAGGGAGTGCAATTTGTCTTTCAGGATGTCAGTCAGTGGTGTCCTGCTGTTGGTTGGTGCACAGTTGCCAGCAGGGCCTTGTGCTCCCCACAGCAGTAGCCAGTGTCAGCCATCTTGTCAGTTGTTTTCCACTCCTTGTGATGTGTGTATGGTTCAGGGTGGTGTTGATGGGCCAATTGTGAGGCTGACCAATATCTGTGACTACCACTCCCATCATGCTATTGCCTGCACCCCCCTTCCCAGCATGCCCATACTTCCTTCCTTTTGAGTGTACTTCACTGTGTGTGGGTGTGACAGCAATGGCAAGATGTCTGACAGTGGTGTCCTGCTGTTGGTTGTTGTCCAGTTCCCAGCATGGCCTTGTGCTCCCCATAACAGAGCACCAGTGTCAGACATCTTTGATGGGGCTTTACACTCTCTGTGAGGTGTGCATGCTTCAGTGTGAGCTTGCTGGGCCATGGGGGGGGATGTTGAGCTGTGACTCCCACTCCCATCATGCTATTGCCTCCACCCCCTTCCCAGCATGCCCATACTTCCTTCCTTTTGAGTGTACTTCACTGTGTGTGGGTGTGACAGCAATGGCAAGATGGCTGACAGTGGTGTCCTGCTGTTGGTTGTTGTCCAGTTCCCAGCATGGCCTTGTGCTCCCCACAACAGAGCACCAGTGTTCAGACATCTTTGATGGGGCTTTACACTCTCTGTGAGGTGTGCATGCTTCAGTGTGAGCTTGCTGGGCCATGGGGGGGATGTTGAGCTGTGACTCCCACTCCCATCATGCTATTGCCTCCACCCCCTTCCCAGCATGCCCATACTTCCTTCCTTTTGAGTGTACTTCACTGTGTGTGGGTGTGACAGCAATGGCAAGATGGCTGACAGTGGTGTCCTGCTGTTGGTTGTTGTCCAGTTCCCAGCATGGCCTTGTGCTCCCCACAACAGAGCACCAGTGTCAGACATCTTTGATGGGGCTTTACACTCTCTGTGAGGTGTGCATGCTTCAGTGTGAGCTTGCTGGGCCATGTGGGGGGGGGATGTTGAGCTGTGACTCCCACTCCCATCATGCTATTGCCTGCACCCCCCTTCCCAGCATGCCCATACTTCCTTCCTTTTGAGTGTACTTCACTGTGTGTGGGTGTGACAGCAATGGCAAGATGGCTGACAGTGGTGTCCTGCTGTTGTGTGTTGGCCAGTTCCCAGCATGGCCTTGTGCTCCCCACAACAGAGCACCAGTGTCAGACATCTTTGAAGTGGCTTTTGACTCCCTGTGAGGTGTGCATGCTTGGGTGTGTTCTTGCTGGGCCATGTGGGTGGGGGATGTTGGGCTGTGACTACCACTCCCATCATGCTTTTGCCTCCACCCCCTTCCCAGCATGCCCATGCTTCCTTCCTTTTGACTCAGCTTACCTGTGGGGTTGTGTGCCTGTGCTGACAAGATGGCTGACAGTGTTATCCTGGGGTTTGTTTTGCTACAAGTCCCATGTGTGTCCCTGTGCTTCACACTGCATGACCCAGGGTTGTGGTTCTTTGTGGGATATTTGATTGGTGTGTGAGGCAATGCTTTCTCCCAGGTGAGTTGTGTGTAGTTTGTGTTAGGGGGTGTGTGGGTGGAGCTGCTGGTGACTATGGTCAGTGCTGTGAGTCCTCCTTCCCACCCAGCCAGATATCCCACCATGGAACGTGCTTCCATTGCAGGGAGTGCAAGTTGTCTTTCAGGATGTCAGTCAGTGGTGTCCTGCTGTTGATTGGTGCACAGTTACCAGCAGGGCCTTGTGCTCCCCACAGCAGTAGCCAGTGTCAGCCATCTTGTCAGTTGTTTTGCACTGCCTGTGATGTGTGCATGGTTCATGGTGGTGTTGATGTGCGCATTGTGAGGGTGGGCAATTTCTGTGACTACGACTCCCATGATGCTATTGGTTACACTGACTTGCCCAGCATACACAGTATTCCTTCCTTTCAGTGAGCTTCCCTGTGAGGTGGTGTTGTGGTGGTGGCTACATGTCTGACTGTGTTTGTTGGTTATATTTGTGCCACTGCCTAGCTGTATTTGTTGTTAGGTTTGTACATGTCATGACACAGTTACATTTCACTATGAGCTGGCATGTATTGTGTTTATCTGGCTGACATACACATTTTGGGATGATCTGTTTTGGTTGGTGTGTATTTGCTAAGGGTGCATGGTTTGACTCTCCCCTTGACAGTGATGTGTGTGTATTGTGGCACAATATTGTGTACATTAGTTGTGTACTCACCAGGCTCTGGGATGTTTTCTAGTCCATAGACGCTCACTGGTGGTAGGATGGCCCGCACCTTCTCCTCCCAGGGCCTGAGGTATACTGGTTTGGCAGGAGGGCCACTGCCGGTGTGTTGGCTCAAGATGTAGTCCTTCTTCAACAGCTCCTTGACCCTCCTGCGCACGTCATACCACCTGTTCTGGATGTCTACCTTTGTGCGCAAACATGGTGATTGTGCGTTCACCCTGTCGACGATCCTCTCCCACATCTTGGTTTTCTGCGCCATGGGTGTCTGTTGGACCAATGTGCCAAACAGCTGTGGCTCTACCCTGAGGATCTCATCTACCAGGACTTCCAATTCACTATCTAGGAACTTGTGATTCTTCTTTGGGAGCATGGTGTTGGGTGGTGCTGGTGTGTGATGTGTGTGTTGGTGTGCAAGTGAGGGTGTGTGAGTGTGTGTTTTGCTGGGTGTATGTGAGGGTGCTATTTGCTGTGGTGCTGCTGGTGTGTGGCTTGTGTGATGGATGAGCTGTGAGTGTGTGTGTGGTTGCTGTCTGTTGGTGTTGAGTGCTGGCAGGTAATTTGAATTTGCAAAGGATCATGGTAGGGATTTGTGTCCTTTATATGGGTGGAGTTGTGGGTGTGTCTTTGTTCCCTGTTTCCCCCCCCAGTATTTATTTGCTTTGTGATAGCTTGTTTGGCCTTTTTTTGTGTTTTTTTTCCTTGGTTCTTTTTGTGCATGTAGGAGACGTTCTTGTGACCGAGTCGGACCCTCCAGTTGTCTCGTGCGAGCCTCTCCTATTCGTTCACGCTGTGTTTGTGCTGTTTTCTGTGCTGCGTACGTGTCGGTCGCGGGGTTTTGGTTTGCTTCGGCTCGCAGTTTTGAATGCGTGTCGGTCGTGCGGCTTGGGCTCCGTGCGACTCGGTCGTGTTTTCCACGCGTTGCATCGTACTTGGCGGGTCGAGGTTCGCGGGTACGTTTCGTTCGGGATTCTTCCTGGTGCGTGTCGGTCGGTTCGATTCGCGTGCTTTTCCGGCCGGATGGCTGTTTTCCACGCGGCTCGGTCGTTCGGCTTGTGCTCCGTACGAGTCGGTCGGATTTAGCACGCTTTTCATCGTACTTTGCGGGTCGGGCTGCACCGGTACGTGTCGGTCGGTATTTATTCCGGCTCCGAGTCCGTCGGTACGTTTTCCGGCCCAAATCGGAATCGGCCCCCAAGTTGGAGAATTCATCCTGGCCAATATATTCATGCAATGCTGTTGAGGTGTTTTTTTTACTGAGGATTGCACACTCTCATATCAATTGTACCCAAATTTTGGGTTTAATCATTTACTCTATGTCCAAATAAAGTATGTTTTATGAGATAAACCCTTTCCAGCGCATCCCGGATTTCTACACATCGCACCTGTGTGACAAGCTTCCTGACGCATCACCCGCAGACCAGAACCGTCTTGGGATCAACGCATCACTTCCCCCTACAGTCCGGATTCAACGCATCACTTTTCCTGCATGCAGCAGAACTGTCGCATCACCTCCCCAAAGACTCAGGAACAGACGCATCGCCGTGTTATTCAACGCTTCTCTATGGCTCTTTTGCCTTGTGTAATTTGACGCATTTGAGGTACTTTGTGTAAAAGTCACACATCCATAGTTTCCTATGGATAGAATTGCTTGAAACCTTTTAAAAGTCATATTTTTTATTGTGTATGTTAGATTTTTATTGTTTTGGTCTTGTTTAGTTTAGATATAGATACTTTATTTTTCTAAACTGGTGTGGTGTCCATTTGTCGTGTTTTCACTGTGTTACTGTGTGTTTGGGTGCAAATACTTAGCACATTGCATTTGGGATTAGTCTATCTGCTCATGCCAAGCTACCAAGGGGGTGAACACGGGTTTTCTAAAATGTGTAACTCCCTTATCCTTACTAGAATGAAGGGTCCCTACTTGGACAAAGGTGCATACCTCTGCCAACTAGAGACACCCAATTCTAACAATTTCATTGTTTCATTTAGTGGTAAATTACATACAGTACAATATTAGAGTTGGCACGTGTTTCACTCAGCAGTTTTCTCCTTGAGCTTATTCAGGCCTGTTACAGTAAATTAGTAATTGAGAAGGGGTTTGTGGAAATGTAATATAAATATAGAGGACAAAATCAATTGTTGGCTGTTGACACTGAGGAAGCTTTTTGTGCATTAATCAAAATGGAGCATTACTAATAATGTGCAGACTAGTGATCTATAGTATGATGAGAATCTGTATACCGACATGATGCTATTGCTTTTGAAATGATTTTGATATCATCTGTTAAAGAGCATTTCCTGGCTTATGTTACCTAGGCCTCAGCTAGGCTTTGATGCCATCCTGTTCGAAATGGACACCTCATCATGTTCATGCTCTGTTTATTACTTTTACTCCACGTAGTCAAGCAAGTCATCATTCTTTATGTCCAATTAACACTGTTCTCAAAGAAGATTCCCTAGCATGGCCTCAGTATTGCAACATTTCTGGAAAGTTTTCT
This sequence comes from Calotriton arnoldi, assembly GCA_963921515.1. Taxonomy (NCBI): domain Eukaryota; kingdom Metazoa; phylum Chordata; class Amphibia; order Caudata; family Salamandridae; genus Calotriton; species Calotriton arnoldi. Next base: position 186,168 of record CAWUFW010013466.1, read on the forward strand.
GCTTACATGCGATATTGCATTCATTCACAATGGTGTACTGTTGTTTATGTAACTATTTTGTTCTGACACTTCCGGAAAACACTGAGTAAGGGGGCTGATTCAATATTCATGTAGTGGTTTAGTGTTTAGTTAAAAGGACTGTATGGCAATTTAAAATGTCTTACTCTGATTTGTGTAAAATATATTTCTTTGCTCACATCATGACAATTCTACACTTTGCGTGCATTCCTATGAGAAAATGTCCCTTACAAAAATGAATTTTGAGCGAGCCAGATGATTTGTGGGTGTGTTTGATCTGTCAGCCTTAGGGTGGTTTTTCCCCAAACATTTTGCCTTCACCCTCCTATTGTGCTGGATTCATTTTAGTTGGCCTTAGGACTCTGTGCTTGTGTTCGCTCCCTAAAACTTGGTAAAATTGGCTTACACCTGATTGTCATACTTAGTTAATTATAAGTCCCTAGTAAAGTGGCATGCCATATACCTAGGCCCTGTAAATTAAATGCTACTGGTGGGCCTGCAGCACTTTTTGTGCCCCCTCTTAAGTAGCCCCTTAAAATATGTCCTAGGACTGCCACTGCAGCCTGAATTCAGTTTTAAACTGCCAATTTGACTTGGCATAATAAACCACTTGCCAGGCCTTAAACTTCCCTTTTATTATATGCAAGTCACCTATAAGGTTGTCCCTAGGTAGCCCAAAGGGCAAGGTGCATTATAATTAAAAGGATGGACAGGTACTTTTAAGTTTTACATGTCCTGGTGAAAAACTTCTAAAGTTGTTTTTCACTACTGTTAGGCCTACCTGTCCCATTGGATAACATTGGGTTACCTTATTACATTTAATAAGTGCTAAGATTTGATTGTGAACAGGTAAAGATTTTATGTTTGGTGTCTGAGAAATTGTAATTTAAAACCCTCTTTAAGGGCAAAGTCAGATTTTAAGTTACAATTTTGAAAATGCCAGTATTAGAAAGTAAATGAAAAGGCAAACGAGTGCACTCCTTCCCTTGATAAGCAGTTACATTTTTTGCTTTGACTGCCAAGTGACGCGTGCAAAACAGCGCAGTGATTGTCCCAACACTGCATATCAAAGATACTGCCAAAAAGGGGCGACACTGGCGCTCCCAGCTGCTGCACTGCTAAAGTGAGGAACTTTCCCTCGAAGTAAACCAAATTTTTCACTATTAACCAAAGTAATCCGTAGTAATCCACAAGTTTATGACTAGCAAATAATCCATCTGTTTCATATTTATTAGATCACTCCAGAGACAATTAGGTTGAAATAGAATTCTTTATTCCGCATTTTCAAATGCCATATGCTGCTAATCCTGGCTTAAACATAGGCATGTGCTGTGAAAAATTTGGTTTACTTCGAGGGAAAGTTCCTCACTTTAGCAGTGCAGCAGCTGGGAGCGCCAGTGTCGCCCCTTTTTGGCAGTATTAGAAAGTTGGCATTTTCCCGTCTAACTATTTGGTGCCTGCAGCCTGTTCCTGGGTCACATGACTGTGTGTACTTAGCAGTTGGGCTTTGTTTATTCCACCCAGACAGCCACACAATAGAGGGATTCGGTGTGTTTGGATGGGCCATCAGTGGCAGGATCAGGGGTGTAGCTGGGCACAGCCCCACTTGCAACTGAATATGCTGTGCCCTGCATTCACACAAAGGACTTGTCACCACTGCATTGTTCATGCAGTCAGCTTGGAGATAGGGCACGGGAGGTAGGACACTTCAAACACTTCAAAGGGAATTCTCTAGAAACCTCTCCTACTAAAGAAGGCACCAGGTATAAAAATAGAACCCTCAGACCCACTCTTCAGTTCACTTTCTAGGCCAGGGGAAGGACTCTCAGAGTCTTATTCTTGCTCCAGGAACTCATATGACCTCACATTGGAGGGCGCTCCACTGGCTCCTTATCAAAAAGAGGATTATTTTTAAGACACTGGTCCTGGCCCATAAAGCCCTTCATGAGAAGGGAGCTGTATACCTGAGGAGGAGGATACTTGAATATGCCCCTCCCAGGGTTCTACGATCAAGACACAGCCAATTAGCCAGCATTCCTAAAATTCACCTAGCCAGAATTGGAGAAAGATCTTTCTCTTTTCTTACTTTGAAGGCCTGAAACAAACTCCATCGGGTACTACGTGCCATCTCAGAGCTTCCTGTTTTCAGCAAGAAGCGAAAAATCTGGCTTTTCAAACAAATTGTATAGGGCGATCATTTTTGGATGGCAGGATTCCCTATCTTCAGCGCTGGGACACTCTTTGGAATATGTGTGCACTCTAAAAATGCCTTTTCATTTAATTTCCTACTGCTATGGCCTACAATATACTTCAAAAGACTGCTTTGTTGCACCTGGAAGGACTGATTTACTGCCGAAGCCTGTCTTGAACCCTCAGAGGCCTGTACTGCTGTCTGAGCCCTGTTCCAGTTATTGAACCCAGGACTACTAAAGTGACAACAACGGCTAGTTGACTGGCTTCCTGATCAGAGCCTCAGGGACAGAAAAGGTGCCAACCATCTTGAAGCCACACTTGGCCCCAGCCTGAGTGAGTCCTAACCCCCCAAGTGGTGCCCTTTCAGTCCCGGACCCTTGGCGGTGGCGTTAAAAGTGCCCACAAAACCAAAATCCAAAACTTGGAACTTGGAAAATTTTGGGCTACACTATAGGACTGCTGCAACCGCCAGATACCTGGTGGTGGCGTGGCAGTCTGTGGACCACAATATGCTGACGGTGCCGCTGCGATACCGCCAAGCAAATTATAAGTATCCCATCGCCAGTGCTCTCATGGTGGTGATCACTGTGAGGAAACTTATTGGGCCCTACAGGCCCCTGTTCCCTCAGGGCCTGGGGATACATGCAGGGGGGTCACATGTTGTGATCCCCTGTGTGCATGCACCCCAGTTCCTGCACAATATGGACTGCAAAGTCAGATGTGAGCCTCTGACTGCCGTGCCGCCCTCCCGCCAATTGTAATCTGGTCAACTTTGGCGGTGTAGGAGCGGGGTACTGGCGTGGCTGCCCGCTCCCACACTGCCAAAGTCATAATCAGGCCCTAAGTCAGAACATAGAGATGTCACCGTGACTGTGTCCAGCAGCTCCCCGACAATGACAACTCCTACTCAAACACAGCCCGCAGCCCTGTCTCGCTGAACCTCTACTTTCTCAGAGACTTTTTCTTCAAATTTCTCCCAAGACCGAAGGTAAGTGCCAACCAAGCCCAATCCATTCTTTGTATCTGACTGGCACGTCATCGTTGTCAGCCTTATTTTACAACTTTGGCCTGGGCTTACGCGACTAGATGTCCGCGGTCGGAGTGTTAATCTTTTAGGCACTAGGTGTTACTTTGAACTTCAAAAATTCAGAAATCCGGTTCTAATAATTGGATATTTGTCATTTTGCTAGCAAATCATTTATTAGAATTTACTCTAGTTTTCTAAATGGCTGTGGGACTCTTGTGTTGTGTCTTGACAATGCTTTACACATTGTCTCTAAGTTAAGCCTTACTGCTTTTGTGGCAAGCTACCAGAGCTTTCAGCACAGGTTATTTTAGTGACTTTTGTGGTTCACTCTGACATGGATTGTGGCTGTTGCTTGAGCAGGGATAACATCCCACTCAACCAAACAATCCAATTTCTCTCTGGGTGCTACTAGGGATCCTGTTTCTGCTGCACATTTGGAACTTTGCTTATTATTGATTTTGCTAATTATCTTGCATTTCCTTAATGCTGAGAGCCTTCATGGCAATGTCTTTATGCAATTTACTGACACCAGCTGCATCAACACTTTATTATCTCTGCATTTGACCTATTCTGTTTTTTGTAATAAATCTTCATAATTTTTAATTCTGCCCTAGAACTCACTTATTGAGTCAGTACTTTCTTATTTAACTGTATGGATAATGTGCTGGTTTTGTGCTGTGTCTTGTGACACATTGCCTCATTAAATTGAGCTTTACCACCGTCCCAGATCCATCCACCTGCAGGCATGCTATTAAGGTGCAAGATTTTAGGGGGTGAGTGTCTGAAAAGTTTCAGCTCTCCGTCCATCATCTCCTTGTGTTTGCTTTGTTCGCCCTAAGTTGGCAAGGTATGCCCAGACGTGGGTCCCTTGCTCACTTTGCCACTTGATTCAAGCTAGCCTGGCTGATGAGGGGTGTTACCCTGAAACTGGTTCCAGGATGCTTGTTTCCGGTCCAGGGAAGACCTGGCTTGACACTTTTGCTGGACTGGTCCCATGAGGAATAGGGTCAAGACTGATTTGCATATCGCTGGATCTGAACTGAGGTGGCGAAGTGAGCTAAATAACGATGATGGATTCAACCGAGATCTGTGGCTGGGGGGTGAGTGTCTGAAAAGTTTCAGTGCTCCATCCATCATCTCCTTGAGTTTAGGGGCACAGCACGCTCACAAAACTCCCATACAAAATACGCATGCATAACAGGAAGTGTCCAGATTAAAAATCTGTGCCAATGCAGTAGTGCATCTGGTTGCTTCCCTGTGCCCCTCATGACCGCTGGCACTACTTTTCTAACCCAGGAATCAGAGGAGACAAAATCAGTGCCAAAAAGTAGAGGGTGAACAGTGTCTTAATGCACATTGTTTACTTTCTGCACTTTCCACTGGGACCGGGATATAACCCTTCAGGTCTGTAAAATAAATAAAATCAAGGCTTGCTGTTCTGATTAATTAAAAAAATGAAACACATTTTAAAGAAGTTGTTGCTGATGTTTATTATTTGAACATGAAAGTTGACATTGATGCTTTTGAATCACACCTTGACCTCATGAGCGATAGTGCCTTATAAATTAAATTAAGTTTAAGGCTCTTGTTGCACCTGATAAAATCAGACTCCCTAGGTTTCAGAATTTACCGGGTGGATGAATTGCACCTGTTGTAAATTATTGGGGAAAACATGTAGATTTTGGTGCTTAGAACATCAAAGTTCGCGTGTCATGTTAAATACAGTACTCTTTCCCCCTGTTTCATTCCGGCAGGCAAGGCCTGCTGAAATGTAACACAGGATGTGGGCTTTATTGCACCTGATAATTACTCGGTGAAGTAAACTCCGCACAACTCCGATTTCTGACCACTCACAAACAGGTGAGGTAGACAAACTCTGACCCACTTATAATCAAGGCTAAATGTGCTAACAATAAGGAATAATTTAAGCCGGTAACATTGTTCATATTCAATATATGGTACCTAACAATTGAGACAGATGGACATGACTGTTATTGTTTTTCTTGTTTTTTCAAATCTCTTTATGTTTGCCTCTCCTTTTAAATCTCATTTTGCTTTTCCATCTGATTTATCAATACATTTCTTGTTAATGTTTATAGTAGGGGAACCATTAAGTAATGATAGTTTGTGGCATATATAATTTGGGCCCCCAGTGCTCTTCTGCTTCTTGTGGCACTACAGCTTCCACTTTAAACAATCAAATATTTCTTCATGTAATACAGAAAGACATGAACAATGCCCCCTGGCATATAATGCCACACCCTCATTAAAAAATAGGCATGTATCTGTGCTATGTTGTTGACAATTAATACAACTGAACATATCTCTTTATGTTTTCCTCTCCTTTCTTTTACCTCTCCCTGTGATTTATCAATACATTTCTTGTTGAAATATACAGTAGGGAACCAATAATTAATGATATGCTCCAAGTGCTATTCTGTGTTTTGTGGCACGTCTTCAAACACACAAATAATTTTTCATTTAATATAAAAAGAAATGACTAATGTCCCCCGAGTGTATCATGCAGGCACCCTAATTACAAATAGGTGGCATATAAAATAGATATTTATCGGTAATGTGTTGGCATATTAATCATACAACTATTATGGAGCTTCAGCTATGTCAATTATTGTGATGTCATCAGGGCTAAAGTCATGTGACATCCCTTTTTGAGAAGATTCCTGGTCAAAGTTCATATCATGTCACATTCTGTGGTTCCATTGAGGTCAAAAGGTGTGTGATGAAACTTCTGCTAACCCTGGCTTTTGGGTAACTAGCCCGTTAAATATGCACTAACCTGAGAGTCTATAAAATGTATGTACTCGAAATGCAGTGTAATAGCACATGTAAACAATAGGAGTGAGTTGTACTACGTATTGATTGACATTTGCATAACTAAGTTCAAATCGACATTGAAGAGTTTAATTGAGTGTATATATTTAAAGATAGTATGTTCTGAATTTAAGTGGTATGTTTGAATTAAATAGACTTTTGTCAATGTCGCATAAAATGTCTTGTGATCAGGTTTAAAAGGAAACATTCCATGCTATTCTAAAGTGTAGAGAAGAACTAATAATTAAGTCATAATCTGGTAAGAGAGAGTCCTGTGAAGCAATTACCAATAAATGCATTGTTGTCAGGCTCAGAGATAAGGAAAAGATTCATTTCTAAGGTTCTTGTTATGAGTGACCTAGTAATTGATGTGACATTTATCACACCTGATAAAATCAGACTCTGAGGAGTCAGAATGTATTGGGTGCGGTAAGTATCGCCCGATTGCCAAGTTTTGGGTAATTGCACGTGGATTCTGGTGCTTTACGCACCAAACTCTATGGGGTATATTCACAAGAACGTGTGATAACTACCGCAAGAGTAGCGTAACGCAACTTTCAATATCGCAGCCTATCGCGGGAAAATAACCGTGTCAACGTGGAATTCACAACAAGGCGGTAGCATGCGATAGTCACCAGATAACTCGTCAAATGTCAGCGTGAAAATCAACGCCACGACGAAAAAATGCGAAACGCGAGAAATCATGCGATGAGGCCAATCGCGGTACAAAAAGTAGCATAAAGCAGCCACAGGCCTGCAAATCCCACGCGTCTGGCGGGAAATTGCACCATAAAAACCACAGAAACAACACACCAGAAACAAGCCAAAGCACGTAGCAACATGGATGCACCCTAACCCAGCGCAGAGGTCAACGCGAACCCCACAACCCCCACAGACCACCAGCAAGGAACAACTGGGTCGGGGAAGGCCAAGGAGAAAAGGGAGAGGAAGACGGGGTGCAGACCGCAGGAAAACAAGACCAGCGCCACAGAGTCACAGAACACCACCAGCAACTGACCCACAAGCAGACCACCTGGAATGCAGTTGGAGTGCCGAGAAGGCCAATCCAGGAGGCCAAGAGGCGCCGCCAGGATGTGACAACCTAAACCAGACACAAACCCGCTGCCAACAGGAAGGCAGCAACGGCGACAGGAGGTGGCAGCCCAGCGCCACAGGAGGAGCTGGAGGAAACCCAGGCCACAGTCATCAGTGTGGAGACGGTGCAAGGAGGTGGGAGTATGGACACAGCTCGACAGGAGCCGACACAACAACAAGAGGGTGAGGATCCAACAGGGACTGGGGGGACGGGTGGTGATGGGCACAATGGCACACATGCACAACAAGGTGTAGCACACTGCACACCCACAATTACCCAGGGACATGTCCTCCATCCCCGTGGCACACTGCAGCACACACACATAGCAATCACAGCACATACCATGACAATGTGGCACAAAGTGCAACACCCACACTGCAGAACAGGGGACACAACTGGGTCCGCCCAGGCGCAGAAACAGAACAATCACATTGGACAGAGCCGGGAACTGTGAGATGCATATCTACGGCTACAACCCCACATCAGCCATGTAGGCCAAATGTCCACTGTCACAACTCAAATAGCCACCACCACCCAAACAGTCACAATGTACATTGTAACACAGTCTGCATGTCGACAAGAACAAGGCACCAACACAATGCCAACATGCACCTCCCCTTCACAATGCAGAGGGACAAACAACACCTCCAGCAGGTCAGAACAGACAACCCATCAGTGATGCCTGAGACGAACACCACACCTTTGACACCGACTCCCTACAACAGCCCATGGACATCCCACACAACCCACCACCAGGACCAGGGCAGACAAGCTACTCAGAGGAGAACCCAGCCCCTGCAACAGACCACACAGCATGAAGCACCCACAATCACGGCTGGCTCACAACACTTCACCGACCCACACATGGCACCCCAATGCCAGGTGTCAGAACGCCAAAAGGAGGTGGCCCAACAGGTGCGGGTGTTGCCGAACCCATGGAATGCGAACTAGAACACATACGTGGGTGTCCAATACCCTTCAGGGACCACCTACACCCCACAAAGGAGACCCACACTGCCATAGAGACACATGCAGATGCACATACCCAGTACAGAACCATGCCCAGGGGCACGCACATATCAGTTACACACCCACGTTGGCTCTGCGTACGACGGCACAGTCCACTCCCCTTACGAATTGAGTGGGTGACGACAAAGCTACATGTCCAGATCCTAGCCCGCTGCCTGCGGTGACATGTCTGCGTCCGCTGCACACAGCACAATGTAATGTCGTAGGTCCCAGGGCCCCCATGCATACAACAAGACCACAGGGATACATGCACATATCATGTTGAACTGGCCCGGCCCCTTTATTGGCAGGGCCACATGTACAGTGACGCCTGTGCTGGATGTGTGTGGGGTGAGTATAAGCCAGCCCGCACGGAGTGCTTGGTGCTGGCAACAACCTGAACAGTGTACACCAGTGTAATGGAAACAGAAAACACCAGCATAACAGAGTCAACTGCAGAGCAACATGGAGGGATCCAGAGTAAGGACAGAGGTCACCCACTATTCAGTCAGGCGGTTCCGTGAGTTGCAGTGCACTGAGGTAGGGGCACTAGAGAAGAGCGCGCTCATGTGAAGAAATTGCTAGGATTGTGTCCCTTCGGGTTAGTCCTGATGCAGATGCAGTGGGGTGTGTTACACCTGCATCAACTTCCTCATCAATGTCCCAGGTCTCCCACACTGCCTGAGGTGACAGTTGCGTCCGCAGTCCACAGCGCAATACCCAGTATTAGATCCGGGTGTGTAGCTTGACTACCACCACCAGTCTGCATTCCTGCCTTGGGGCTGCTGCCTCCTGCCCTCCCATTGTCTGTGCCTTCTCCCGTCCGCACACTTGACACATCTTCCTCATCATAGTCCCAGGTCTTCCCCACTGCATGAGGTGACATTGCTGCGCAACCTCACAACAGCACAAAACTCAATCAGTAACGGACAATGGCTTGCGGTGCACTGAGTCACTGGCACCTGGAGTGCTGAGCAGGATATCAGGCCGATGATGGCATCCACAACAGGTCTGAGCAACTACGTAGGTCTGTCAGGACCACCGTTTCGACTCTGGCAGATGGCGGTTGGAGGTGGTCCTTGCGGTGGTGGCGTGTGCCTCCTGCGGTGATGCGACGTCCGGGCCGGTCAAGACTCGATGCTATGTGTGGGCCCTGGTGGCCCTCAGTTGAGGCCGGAGGATGCGGACAGCGCAGGGCCACAGACACATGGCGTTGATGACCCCAAGACCATCGCTACAGAGGCCATTCAATGTCTCAGAAGAAGGGGTCCCAGGCCTGAGCAGCACAGAGTTAGTGGCCCCGGATGCACTGCGGCCGGCACAGGCACCCAGCCATGGGACGGTGACTTGTGGTGCAGTCAGATGGGCCATGCGACCTGAGCGGGTCCCCATCAATGTCCGAGGTGTATGTTGCAGAGGGTTGCGGGGGACAGTGGAAGGTGTCCTCCAGGGCATGATGCATAAGGTCTGATGTTATCTGGAAGCAGCAAATGGAGGAGTGGAAAGCTCAACCCTCGTTTTCACCAACAATTCGGTATCAGCTACATGAGGATGAAAACTAGCCCCTAGTCCATAGACTCAAACGCCACCAATGTACGACCAGTGAGTGTCCATGAATGTCGGGGAACACACTTAGTGGCACAGGTGCTGAGAGGGGATGCAGTCTGCGATGATGCCGGTACACAGATGTGAACTCCAACATTGCCAAATCAAGACTCTGTGACCTACTGGACCGCAGTGTAGGCCGGAGTCAGCGGTCAGCAGTGGCCCACAGCCACGTGTCGTTGGCTCGCGAGGCACAGAGTTAGTGACACAGTGGCAGTTGTCGGTAGTGTTCAATCACCTCCGTAACGATGATCCTGTTCCCTCCGGACTGCAACGCGTCATCCTCTTACGCCTCTCCGTGCGTGCGATGAAATGTATTCTGCCTTTTGAATTACCGATGTTCAGTTCCAAATCTGTGATCCCACTCGTGCGCAGCGTAGGCCGAGGGCAGTAGTCCGCGTAGGCCCACAGACACGTGTGGTTGTGATGCCATGCACAGACTAGTTGCCACCACATCGAAGGGTGTATAGTGAATTGTTCTCTGCCTTAAATAATGTTCACTGCCATGGTGTAATCAAGACTCAGTTCTAAATGTGTGACCTAACTGTCCGTGGTGTAGGCCTGAGGCAGCGGTCAGCACGGCCCATTCACAGAGTGTCGCCGGCATAGGTTGGATGGCCCCACCGGCCTGCGTAGTTCAGGTTCAGTGGCACCACGTGTTCGGTCACCTCCGTGTATGTGACCCGGCATTCGTCCGGACTGAGCCACATCTTTCTCTTACACCTCTCCGTGCGACCACTGGTGTGGACTCTGCCATTCGTGCTTTGCGACTAGGTGCTGGATGTGTGACCTACTGGTCCACAGGGTAGTCCTGGCACCTCAGCCACTTGTCGCCGGCTGGCGTTGAACAGGGTTAGTGGCACCATGTGTAGCCGGCTGGCGTTGAACAGGGTTAGTGGCACCATGTGTCGCCGGCTGGCATTGAACAGGGTTAGTGGCACCACGTGTTGCAAGATGCCCATATGGAACTATGCCTCACTGATCGGGGGGTCTGGTGCTGTGGCCGCTGGCCCGGATATGGGGTCACTGCCATTCATGACTCAGGACACAGTTTCACATATGGGACCTACTGGTCCGAAGAGTAGGCCTAAGGCGGCAGTGGAGTACGTCAATGAGAAAGGAATAAAGCGGGCCTGTGTCGTGGAGGCCGTGATGGTCTGAGGTGGCTGTCAAGGTCGCTAAACTCGGGCTTGGAGCTTGCGCCGGCACGTGGTGGGCCCTCCTTGACACACGCCGGTGTCAGCAGGTGATCAATGTGGCCTGGCTGCGCAGGTGCGGGCCTGACGGGTTCGTGGTCCAGCGTGCCGGGGTCCGGCAGGCGCACAGCATCACAGGCAACTCTGCTCACGAGGACGACATTGGCCTCGTGGCAGGGTGGGAGGCGCCGCCCTGGCAGAGACGTGGGTCTTTCCGGAAGAGGACCACGCCCAGGCCTACGTGCTTTTTATTCACACCAATATGCTGGCGTGGCGTACGCCGGGCCATCCCACTCCGGTGACGCTTAGGGGGGGGCGTAACAGGCAACATTTCCGCGAGGTCCCCACTGGCTGGGGTGACATGGTGGCGTCCACTGTCCACTACACTCCATACACCAGTGGTGTATGTCGCCATGGATAGGGGTGTGTTCTGCATACTGCGGTGTGTCCAGCACATCTCTGCCACTCATGGCATTGTGTACTTTCCCAATCATAGTTCTACTGCATCCTTCACACATGCCTGGTTGCCACCTCTCCACACATTCGGCTATTATGTGGCTGTAGTGCCATGCAGTTGCTGGCTCATGTTCAGGGCTTGCACATGTGAATATTGTAAGTTGTTCTGTCGTGTTTGGTGGGTGGGCATGTTGTTGTGCCTGTTGTATGTGATTTTGTGACGTGTGCATTGCCAGAGTTGTGAGTTGCATGGTTGTGGAGTTGAGCTATGTGGGGTGTTCATTTGGATATTGCCAAGGGGCTGTGCATTTCCCTTGTTGCCATCCTGGGAACGCTGGTTGATGATGGACTGTCGGAGGATGAAGGTATCATGCACACTGGCTGTGTATTTGAAGGTGACATTGTTGGGGGTTCCACGGTGTTCTGTTGTTGCCTGCACATTGATGTGAGACGTGTGCTTCCTGTTGCGGTGATTGTGTGCTGTGTCACCAGGGGGCACAGGTAGTACATGTGTGCTGTGTATTGCCCCCAACATGTGTGTGCATCCTGCTTGGGCGTATGGTCCTTGCTTGGTCTCCAGCGGATCCTGCGCATTGTGTTGTACGTATGGGGACTGGGGTGCCAGGGTGATGGTGATGTCCAGGACAGGTGTGGGGGACTTGGATGTGGCTGGCTGTGAGACTCCTCCGACTCTGGTGGGTGTTGGTTGGGGGTACCAGGGGCCAACAGGTGCAGCCAAGCCAGCAGCTTTGTGTGGGGTGGGATGTTGGTTGTCCGCTGTGTTGGTGCCGTAGGCCTGTTAGGGCGATGATGGTCAGGATGCGTAGGATGTTTGTCACTTTCAGCCTGTAGTGGACGGTGACATTGTCAGATGTTGGGTCTGTGAGGCTGGTACGCTTCCTGGGGGTCCGCTGTCTTTGTCTGCGCTGCGTCTGTGGTGGTCCGGGGGGGGGGTGTTCCGGGTGTGGGTTGGGGTCCTGGGGTGGTGGCGGTGGGTGTTGTGGCCCTCTTGGGTGTCCGGGCCGCATGATGAGTGGCTCCATGGCATCTGTTGCCCTTCGGTTGTGGCCCTGGGCTGTGCTCCCTTTTGTGGTGCTGGCTGCCGTCCGACTTTACACCAGGTCAGAGCAGGTGTAAATTTCCTGGTGATAACGCGCCTTATCGCCTGTTTTGTGTTCTTATCGCCGATGTGGCTGGTCGTTGTGAATGTTAAGGTGTGATGTTGTCTCGACTTTTGGCACGGGAACGCCTACTCTGCATCTCATTAGCGATATTTGCGGGGGTCCTCTGTGGCGATGTTTTTTGCGGCTGCTATCGTGGGTAAACTGGTGCTGTGGGCTGTTAACACCGGCTTGTGAATGGGGAGGTAAATTTATAATGACTTTGGCTGCGATAAAGTGCCGTTAATTCGGCGATAGCTCCTTGTGAATATGCCCCTTCATGTTCTGGTAAATATTGATCATTTTTCCCTTGATAAATAATAGCAGGTTTTAATCTACTAATATTTATCACAAAATGTATCGTTTCGATATGTGTAATAACAGGAGTAGCGCGCACATAAGGTAAAGTGGCAAATGTCATATTATCATCATGAAGGTTAATAATAGTGGCAATGAGAGCAGAAAATAAGAGAACTTTTGCATTCAGGAGGCTTCTCATATCTTTGGGTCCCGTGTGTTTGCATAGATACAATCGGCTCCCTGGAGCGGCCATGTTGGTATGGCCACCTAGCGTCGAAGCGTATATTCTATGGCCATCTTGGATGTGGCATGTGGTAAATTGTATAAACAGTGCTGTCTCAGAAACTCTGAGGTAGCTTGGAACCACCCTTTGAGCAAACCACTTGTCAATAGTTATTGGCAACCATTGTAACCATTTCACCTGGATGAGAATCATGAATTCATAACAAAGTCTGCAACAAAGCATTTACTCAAAGTATTTTTTTAATTATATTCTGAAACCTCATATTTCACAGCCCTTTCTACACAACACAACACTAAATCTCTTAACATAATAATTGAAAACCCAACAATTAAATGCATTATATGAAGCTTGAGTTTGTTGTCAACTTTAGCTGGTTAAAATGAGAGCCCCTGGGTAGAGCATGGCTTTACAGCCTAAGATGGTAGCTGCAGTTTAGAGGAGCTCCATGCCCAGTCCTAAATTATCCTACCCTACAAGCTTTTACTTGTGGAGAGGCTATCCAAAGTGTGCTTGCTCCCACCTACGATTGGCTGCTGGACATACACAATGGCTTGACAGAAGAATCAGATTTCTCCTTGGACGCCAGCACGCTCAGTTAGATTTACCCCCAGAGGTGCCACAGAGGCGAAGGAGATAGAAGAAACTAAGGAATCGGGTACCCTATTGTGCCGAGAAGGAGGAGGGGGTGTGACTGCTGGGGCATTTTGCTGCTAAGGTAACTATACCCTCATGTCACTGTAATGTGTATTTTCTGTTTTGTGTGCCAAAACAAAAAACATTAAAAATAGTTTTTTGTTAAATGGCTGTTGGGAGCAGACGGCTGGCGCCGGGACAGCTGGAGTGCAGGCGAAGCAAGGGCACTTGGCTCCAGGCAAGAAGATGCCACATGGAGAGGCAGGCTCCAGGTGGGTGTGGTCGCTGTGGCACAGTGGCGCAGCCATGCAGCAGGTGAAACCTGCAACAAGCCGGCAGATATTGTTGGTCTCCACGTCCAAGGGAGTTTTGATGAGGTGATCAGCTGTGGCGTATGGCCTAGGCCACAATTGTCTGCAGAGAGAGGGAGCTCCAGCGGGGGGGCTCACCCCTCATGAGGCTGAGGAGGGAAAGGGGGGCAAAGCTTTTCGACCATACTGGAGGACACGGCTAACCAGCAGGGCAGCGGCAAACTGAAGCAGCGTGGCCCCGTGGTGATCCAGGCAGATGGCCGGCCAACTGAAGTAGCACCCTTATGAAATTACAGCCCACATTAATCGACAAAGGGCCTGCACAGAAAGAGGACTGACCAGTTGATGAAAGCATGCACCACCATGTTGGCTGCAGGGTGGCTCAATGAGGGGACTGTCTGTTTTCGAATTGGGTGAAAATGGTGCAGTTCAACAGAGCTGAAACAGTTCTAGCGTAGGGTGCCCTGAACTATCTAGGTAATATGAAGCACATTTGGAGTGTAGTGAGAGTGGGATAACTACTCCGAGCTGGGGCTGCAGGGAGTTGCCAAGGGTGCCCCAGCAGTGACTTGAATATTGGTGCCTGGTCCATGTTGGGGGAGAGAAGGCGGGACCAGATGATGCTTAAGGACAAGGCATATCGATATCTGAAGGAGTAGAAAGGGGGTGGGTGTGAAGGTGGCACTCCTCTGGCAAGACCTAACAAATCTATCAGACCGCACAAAAGAGTCAGAAAATCGTATATTATCTGTACTTATGGGTATCACAGAAGGGACGGAGGGCCCTAGACTGGAGCAATTTTTAAGAACCTGGTGCAAGATTCCTGAAACAGATCTATCACTGTGCATTGTGTTGAAGAGAGTGCATAAAGCGCTGGTTCCCAAACTCCTAAGGGACCCCTCCATGGCCTGTGATTGTTACAGTGCTCAACTATGTTGAGAGGGATACTATCATTTGAATAGCCTGCCAGACATCTGAAGTGCAATGCAAATTGGCCAAAGTCCTTCTCTTCCCCTACACAGCCAAAGACCAGCTCCAACCGAAATCATTCATGAAGATGACATTTAAAATGAGAGCAATGCAGATCCAATAATTCTTCCTATACCCACCAAATTGAAGATTGCATTCCAGGGTAAATCCTTCTTTTTTGAAAATCCTTAAGCAAACTGGGACTAGATAGAGGAAAGGAAGTCACTGCATAGAACCTCAGCATGGAGAAAGTGAACTGGAGAACACAGCCACAAACATTGGAACGGAAGGAGGCAGGGCTCAAGGAAATAAAAGACAGACCTGGGCAGGGACTCCTCCACACTGGGGTCTAGTGTGGAGGAAGAACTATAGCCCCTCAAGACTTGACTTGCGATGGCAATTTGCCCTGGAAAACATGGTTGCTCACTGGACTGCCCTCTGGGTCTCCAGAGTCCAACCAGTTCATAGTTGTCAGTGGGCAAATATGTTAATGAGATATTGTTGAGGGGTGGAAATGCAGGCAATTCAGTAGAGGGCCATAGCATGGAGACTAATGTTCCCCCTGAGTTAGTTGCTTTTCATTTATCTTCTCTTTTTATGTTATGTAGGTGACAGATACTTTTCATTTAGAAGTGTGTGGTGAGGGTTGTGGGGTTTGGGATTTAGTAGTTTGTTTTAAAATAAGCCCAACACAACGCATGCAGGGGACACCCGATACTGGTAAGAAATTGCATTTTCATCCACTATGACAAATACATGGGGGCATATTATCAAGCGGCAGCGATAATTATCGCTGGCCGCGCTTAGCGTGAGATTTGTTATCGCTGGCTATCGCTGGAAATTATCGCCATGCTAGCGCTGTATTAACAACGCTTAGCGCAATGGCGATAATTATTCCAGCGATAGCGGTGTTTTCCATGGAACATCGCTGGTTTTCCAGCGATGTTCCATGGAAAGCGGCGATATCCTTGATGATAGGGCCTGTGGTCTTAGCCACACAATCCACCCCCCATGTTAGGTATGCCTTAGTCTGGAATTTAACAGACGTTAAATTCCAGCGTTGAGGCATAGCTAACGCGATTTCAAATATCGCTACCCCTCGTTGATGATATCGCGAAGCTGGGTTAGCAATATTTTCCCATGGAGTTTTGTCAGGCACGCCTCCTTTGCATCTCATTAACGATGCGATGCGAGGCGTGCTGACAACGGGCGCTAAGGCAAGGAAACACGCGCTAGCGTGTCCTTGTTAATAAAGCGACAATATTATCGCCGCTTTTTGCCCGAAAACGGACGCTTAAGCGGCGATAATGTTATCGCCAGCCCTTGATAATATGCCCCTCAGTCTGCAAACTGCTCTCTTTCAATGCTAATGACTTAAATGATCATTTTAAATGGGGCTCCGTTCTACTTTATGTTTAAAAAATGCTCAAAGGTGCTCTCCTGCTGGAGATCCACTTGCTATCCACTAATTGTAACTTCCTTGGTCGATATGGCCAAAGCAGGGTTTATTATGCGGGCTTTACATGGAGTGTGGGGGAGCAGCAATTTTACAACACAGGTCATTCCCACTGGTTGTGTCAGAAGTTGTGGTGGAGAAGTTGGGTAGGTTTGTTAAAATTTCGGGGACAATTGAGGGGCAGGGCTAGACAATAGTGATTATGTATGTATGGCCCACGCTGATTGAAAACACTTTGACATACTTGACCTTGCTGTTTCTGGACACCCCCCAATGGCAGGATATTTATAAATGAGGACTTCAACCCCCGTGTGCAACCCCAGCTAGACTCAGGAGATGCTTTTGGTTAAAGTTACCGGCATCACTTTGGGACAGGGCAGTCTGGATTTAGTGATGTCTGGAGAGTGAGGAACCCAGACGCTCAGGAATTCACTTTCTACTCTTATCCACATAGATCTCACTCAAGGATAGACTATTTTTTCATCCTAGCTCACTGGGGTTACTGGAACCAGAATATTGCTGTGATCTCTGTCGGTCCATTCTCCATTAGATGTGGCACTGAGGCATTCCCGGGAAGCAGTCTATAATCAGTGGGAGCTGAGTTCCAGGGGGCTATTAGATGCACAATTTCAAGACTTCATGAAAGACAAAATTGATACGTACCAGGAGATGAATTGGAACCTAGAGATGTAAGGTGTCACCTTTGTGGGAGGTGCTGAAAGTGGTTTCACGAAGCAAAATATCTCACAATTGGCTGGGAGGAAGAAATATAGAGACAGGAAAATACTTACCTAGTAGCAGGTTGCTCAATTTGAGTGGCAATACTTGCAGACTCTGGAGGATGAAGTCTGGCTTCAGCTGGAGCTGGGCACAATTATCGTGAGAAAAGGATGGTGCCAACGCTGCTGGATCTGCCTCACAAATATAGGCAGGCAGAGTAACTGATATTTTGGTTAGCAAACATCAAACTAGAAAGCAGATTTGTGTCTAAAGTATTCGATCTTGTAAGAAAACTGGTATATAACTTGCAGGAGATTGCTGATGCATAGGCTAGTTACTAATAGTCGCTGTACAAATCGAGACAACCTGACATGCCGGGTCAACAACATCCATTAGTGAGGGACCTAATAATTCCAAAACTTCTGGATTCAGATAGTGCAGATCTTGATCACCAAATCACAGAGCTGGAGGATATGCAGGGAAAGCTCCAGGCTCCAATCGGTTTCCTCTAGATTCCATTAAAATTAATTCCTCCTAGTTATTCCCACATTTACTATCTATGTTTGGGGAGGCCCTACAAAACCAGAAGTTGCCTCAGGATCTATGCAGTGCCACCATAGTTGTTTTACAGAAGCCCAATCAGCCACTTACGGACTGTGCTTCATACAGATCAATTTCTTTGATTAATGTTGAGGTTAAAATAGAAGCCAAAGCTCATGCCAATAGACTGGTGAACATGGTAGGTTCCTTGATTACAAGGGATCAAAACGTATTTTTTGCTGCAGCATGGGCAAGAGTCAGGATGAATGGAATGATATCCAGGCACTTCCCTTTTGCGCAAGGCACTGGATAGGGTTGTTCACTGCCCCCCTCCTTTTTTCTCTGACAATGAAACCCTTAGCAGAATGGATACAATGCAATACACAGTTGTGGGGCATTAGATTGGAGAGAGGTCATGAGGATCGCATTTCCCTACATGCAGAGGACATATTATTATATGTAAAACAACCTGGCCACTCAATACCAAGACTGATGCAAATCCTGAGGGTTTATGGCAAAGCCTCTGGTCTCAGGATTAATTGGAGCAAGTCATCCATAAACCCACTAGTTGGAGAGGTGGTGACAGAGTTCCCAAGCACCCCAACTGTTAAAAGTAAGCAAGGACAATTCTGTTACTTGGTATGATGATTTTAAGAGATCAGCAGAGGAGCTGGGGTTTGAATATTGCCCCCACTGGCCAAAAAAGTCATGGATCATGGAATAGCTTGGAGTAAATTGCTGTTAAAAATGAGATTTGTTAAATGTGATAGCTTTGACTCAACTTTTAGTCACCTTACAAAATTACCCGTATGGAATCCCTCAGAGTTGGTTCTCCAGTTTGCAGTCCACCTTGAATAACTATAAGTGGTTGACAGTCCCCCAGGATAGTGCACAAGAAATGCATACAGACACAGTTTGATGGTGGACTGGGGACAGTGGATATAAAATTATACTACTGGGCTACAAAGAAGATTCCTATTAACGACTGGAACTTTTGGGGCAGGAATGATCTGGAAGTAAGATTGGAAACTGAAACTTTTGACAAGCTTAGGCTGTGTTCACTGCTGTATAGGACTGGGCCTCCCACAGACATTGCCATCAGTTACAGCAAAACCCTTAGAATGTTGGCGCATAACACTGAAATGGATGTGCTGGAATAAAAGGCTGACAAAATAAACGCCCCTTAGGCAGGGATCCTGGCTCACCTGGAATGGCATGGTGAGCAAAAAAACGATGGATTTAGGCCCAGATCTCTGTACTGGGGTGAATGTATGACATTGTTCTGCATTCTGTCCATCAATTGTTGTTTTTGCATTTGTCACCCCGAGTGGGACGGGTATGCCCAGACGTGGGTCCCGTGCTCTCCATGCCACTGGAATCAAGCTATCCTGGCTGAAGAGGGGTGAAACCCCGAAACCGGTCCTAGGATGCTTGTTTCCAGTCCAGGGAGGACCTGGCTTGGCAGTTCGGGCTGGACTGTTCCCATGAGGCACAGGGTCAAGACTGATTTGCATATGGCTGGGTTCAAACTGGAATGGCATGGTGAGCAAAAAACGATGGATTTAGGCCCAGATCTCTGTACTGGGGTGAATGTATGACATTGTTCTGCATTCTGTCCATCAATTGTTGTTTTTGCATTTGTCACCCCGAGTGGGACGGGTATGCCCAGACGTGGGTCCCGTGCTCTCCATGCCACTGGAATCAAGCTATCCTGGCTGAAGAGGGGTGAAACCCCGAAACCGGTCCTAGGATGCTTGTTTCCAGTCCAGGGAGGACCTGGCTTGGCAGTTCGGGCTGGACTGTTCCCATGAGGCACAGGGTCAAGACTGATTTGCATATGGCTGGGTTCAAACTGGAATGGCATGGTGAGCAAAAAACGATGGATTTAGGCCCAGATCTCTGTACTGGGGTGAATGTATGACATTGTTCTGCATTCTGTCCATCAATTGTTGTTTTTGCATTTGTCACCCCGAGTGGGACGGGTATGCCCAGACGTGGGTCCCGTGCTCTCCATGCCACTGGAATCAAGCTATCCTGGCTGAAGAGGGTGAAACCCCGAAACCGGTCCTAGGATGCTTGTTTCCAGTCCAGGGAGGACCTGGCTTGGCAGTTCGGGCTGGACTGTTCCCATGAGGCACAGGGTCAAGACTGATTTGCATATGGCTGGGTTCAAACTGGAATGGCATGGTGAGCAAAAAAACGATGGATTTAGGCCCAGATCTCTGTACTGGGGTGAATGTATGACATTGTTCTGCATTCTGTCCATCAATTGTTGTTTTTGCATCAGTTACAGCAAAACCCTTAGAATGTTGGCGCATAACACTGAAATGGATGTGCTGGAATAAAATGCTGACAAAATAAACGCCCCTTAGGCAGGGATCCTGGCTCACCTAGGAATCCCAGCTGAGAGGGTTCAGGTCTTGGGACATAATTGGCATATTAAAATTGGGTGGCGTCTGGTTACTAAATCGTATGCTATCCTTCGAGCGGATGGTTGAGGAATTTGGGCCCTGTAAGTCACAATTCTTTCTATATCTGCAATTTAGACATGTGCTGGAGAGATATATAGATAGTATGAACCCCATTACAGATTTCAACTGACTGGAGCCTAAACTCACCATGGAGAAAATAAAGGAGAAGGGGTTTCCTGACTCCAAATAGCTCTGGTAATATAGGTGTCTGACACCTATGTCAACCTAAGGGAAATATGGGAACATGATTTGAGTAAATTGGACGAGGAAGAGTGGGTTCAAGCCAGAATGGCTACCAGGCAAATGGTCATTCTAGCTCGCCTCATCCAGTTTAAGTACTTTCAACGGGTATATTATATGCCTAAAAGACTGTGGAAAATGGGGAGTGGCACTTATCCAAATAGGCTTCCTGATACATGTGTTGTGGGAATGCTGTGTTATTCAAAGGTATTGGTCACACATATTAAACATTCTGAAGTAGGTGCTTGGAATCCCAATAGAGATCTTAAAATGGTGGTGCTAGGTGTGTTTCCAGAATGGGAAGGCCACAGAACAGACACGCTGCTAGTTGTTACTGGCTGCACTGTAGCCAAAACAGATATAGCCCTTGGCTGGTAGTCTGAAGATGCTCCTCCTTTTTCTGAGTGGTTTCGGGAAATATATTAATGGACTTTTGCAGAAGAATCTGTATATAGGGCAAAGGGTTGTCCTCAAAGAACGCTAAGACCTGAGGGACATAGTGGGAATACTTTGATTCAGTTAGGACGGGCAGAATATGGGTACCACTTGATGAGTGGGTCCACCTGGGGCCTAGAGTATGAATATGTGAATAGGTTACGGCGAGAGATTGTCAGAATGTAGAGAGACTCAAGGTTATGACCTGCAACTAACTCAAACCTGTACTTGTGCAAAACTGGCAAAGTTGAGGTAAAATTCCTTTTAAGTTCTGTGCTTAATTGAGAATGTACATTATGGTAATGTTAAAATGTCAATAAACAGATCTTTAAAAAAAGATGGGAGCACCTCAAGCTGAAGCACACACCAGCCAATTCTTCCACTCAATGTCACAGCAGTTTCAGTTTGGCAGAGTATACATCATGGGGCATGTTTATTAAAGAGTTGTGTGGCCCTTGTGCCACACAATGGGGAGCAAGAGCGACGCAACTCTTAAGTTAGATTTATCAAGCCATGCAAGGGCACCGTGCATGGCCCTACGAGGCTTGAAAAATCTAGAGTAATTCAACACAGAGCAGATCGCTGCGTTGTGTTTCTCTGCACCAGGGAGGCAATCCATGGGTGGAGCATGGGTGTTCCCATGCATCCACCCATGGATTTTAGCGCATTCCCTTATTTACCATTAATGGTAGACTTGGGAATGTGTCAAAATGCTACGCCTTCCTAGGGGAGGTGTAATGAATAATATCTTTATTTCTTCTCGCTACTTCCTCTGTGTTCTGCATTCTGCAGCACACATAAAAAGAGGAAAATGTCTCAGGGGATTGGTTTTGTGCAGGAAGGTGTCCCTTTCTGCACAAAGACAATCCTGCGTACAACGCAGACACTCTTGCACCATGGTGCAAGGGTGCCTGCATTGGGACTAGGCAGCACATTGTGCGCTAGCGCAGGGAAAAGACAGGAATGCGTCATATAATGTTAGATACAACACATTTCTGCCCTTTACCTATCATGCAGAGCAGTGCAGCAAGGTGACTTGCTGCGCTGTGTGAATTTTTAAAATAAATATGCCCCAGGTCTCTTCCTATCTGGTCCAAAGTTATGGTGCATGGATGTTACGAGGCCCTTGAAGACAAAGAACCCCTTGGTAATGTGTATCCATTTCAGCTGGTGGAATCCTATGACAAAAAGAATGGGCTATGAAAGATCCTATGAGAAATCACTCTTCCATATCTCATTTCTACTGGACATGTTTAGTAGGGTCAAGAAAAAATTTGTGTCGCCCATAACATAGCTGGATATCATGGATGAACAGACCACCACGTTAAACAAGGGTGGAGAATATTCTACTGAGCACAATAAATCCAGCATACAGTTAAAGCAATATATAGAAGTAGCATGTAGAAACTTGACACAAGTATTTTATGTAATCTGCACATCACATAGATGCAGGGGACTCTGCATTCCGTCCTCTAGGGGTCCCCTTGTGAAACAGAATTGATGCCACCTTTTACCCCAGAGCTATTCCACTTAGCACCCTCTGACACTTCCATTTTATTCAATAGGATATTAGTGTGAAAAAGCGTACAGGTGGCACAGCCTGACCTAGACATATGCCTGACAGAAAAAGAAGTGTGTGTATTGTATGTCATTGTGAATAAAATCCATAGAGATGCTGGGGAAATACATCAACTGTTTTACATCCATGAAAAGTACATAAAATATTCCATACAAAGTCAGGTGAGCCTTTCACCCAGCAACTAGTACAATGTTGTAAAATGCTTTTCTGCTCATTCTAACCATAGGCAGAACATGTCATAACTTCGTAACAATATATAAAGTATATTATATGAAATTGGGTTGCAAAAGAATGTGCGTGTGTATTGTTTTGGGTTTTGTCCTGTGTATAGAAGTGAATCTGTCCTGGCAAAAATTCCCAGTTTTTCTGCCTTTTCCGCTATTAGGTTACGCCCTCTGCTCTAGTCCACTGCCTCTCAAACAGACAGGGCCACTGGATGTTCTGCATACAGTTGTCAATTGCCCTACATATTCAGTCCTGCATTACTGTTATGAAAGTGGCCAGTCTGAGTCAGCACACTCAGTCAGTATTTAGAAGTTTTTTAAATGATAGCTAACATTACATAGCTGTAAAGGTGCATAAGGGCTGCCTATCTGTAGATATCGGGCCATGAAGTAGAACTAATTTCATTCCTTTTGTCTTGAAAATCCCTCTGTGGACTACAAAGTCACATTGGAAGAACAGCTGGTTTAAACTGTAGTCCTATTCAACAAAGAATATGATAAATAATTTCATAGTACCGATTAAAATGACAATTAACAGTGTAAGAGTAGTTTTGCCTGAAGGACAACAAATTACAGGTTGATTCCCTCTTTTTCTTTATATGTAATGAGGAATGCATGTTCAACATTTGCTGCCAGACAGGGTATAATTTCTGTGCATAAAGCAACTCTCTGAGTCTGAGACTAAAGAGAAAAATCTAACTAGCCTAAGTTAATGAACTTGCTCGGGCCGATGTTAGCACTAACAGATCAAAAGCCTAATTGGACAAACCGTACAATAAGTTGTGATGGGTGAAGACCTCCCTATCTGGAAGGTATGAATGAGCACAGCTGTTCAGCAGCTATTCAGAAGTAAAGTCTTGGCAGATTTATTGGCTACTTACATCTGTGCATGTGGAACGCCTATATGTACTTTTGGAGAACCATTTGGACAGAAAAATCGTTTTCATTTCGGAGGTATCTCTTTTCCAAAGAGGAAGCCAGCTACAATTTTTTTCTGGACATCCTCATGCGGAGTTTACCACACTCAAATCAAACCACACAACACCTGTTGCAATGGTGGAGGTATTGGAGTGAGACATATTGCAGAGTTTGATAAACATTTATATTCAATAAAATGGAAGGATTATACTTTAAAATGTTAAGCACAACTATATTTCCTTGTGGGCATGTTTGAAAGAAGAGAGAAACAGTTGAAGACATTCTTGTGGCACCATGAATGGAAATACGAGGGGAGCTCGCTAAACCTTCAACACGAATTTTCCTGTTGGACTTGCCTTGCCTTTAAGGCTCCAGGGACATTGATGCATTGTCTACTGTGGACAGCGAATATACTTTTTGGGCATCTGATCCCTTGCTTCTAGAAGTAGTGACTTGGTTAGGGTCCAGTCAATACAGAGGGAGCTGCTGGCATGTATTGCCTTGACAGTTTTCTGAGATTATTGGAACACTGAGGGGAATTAAACCAGTTGTGTGGAGTAAACTGCCCTTGCAGCAATTGTGCTTTATGGTGGGATAATCCTGCAGTTTTACCCCAAATAGATTTGATCACTGGAGACTTTTCCAGAAAATTTCTAAAGGGAAAACTGTTTGTAGCCCACTTTTACATTATGAACCACAAGTTCAAATTTCATACAGTGAAGTGACTCAACGTCCAAGAAGTCAAACATCTTCAAATGTTGGTTCTAGGACGTGACTTTGTTAAAATTAGTGATTTTTCACTCAGACATTCCTGTTTGATGGAGAGCTTGAGCTAGAGGTACCCAGGACTGTTGCACTCAAATTTGATACAGCCTGAAGTTTGGTCTCACTGAAGAAGAGTAAGTCATTATTTTCCTGGAACACCCCCCCTCATTAAATCTGACCATGGCTGCTTGAAGGTAAGCTACTGGAAATGCCTAGGCTGACCGAACATTATGGAAGTCACCTTGGGGCATATTTACCTATATGTCTCATAGTGCAGCAAGTCACCTTTCTGCACTGCACGACAGGGAAAGGGCAGGAATGCTTCGTATTTAACATAATACAGCACATTTCTGCCATTTCCCAGTGCTGGCGCACAATGTGCTACCTAGACCCAACGCAGGCAATTTGCACCATGGTGCAAAGGTGCCTGCATTGTAAGCAGGATTGTTTTTGTGCTGTAAGGGGCACCTTCCTGCACAAAAACAATCCCCTGAGGCATTTTCCTCTTTCTATGTGTGCTGCAGAATGTAGCACACTTAGAAAGAGGACAAAACTAGGAGAAATAAACATATTTCTCCTCATTACGCCTCACCAGGGGAGGCATAGCAGTTTTGACACATTCCCAGGTCTACCACTTATGATAAATCTGGGAATGCATCAAAATCCATGGGTGTTGCATGGGAACACCCATGCATCACCCACAGAACGCCTCCCTGGGGAAGAGTGCCGCAACTCAGCGATTTGCGCTGCTTTGAGGTACTCTGCATTTATCGAGCC
This sequence comes from Calotriton arnoldi, assembly GCA_963921515.1. Taxonomy (NCBI): domain Eukaryota; kingdom Metazoa; phylum Chordata; class Amphibia; order Caudata; family Salamandridae; genus Calotriton; species Calotriton arnoldi. The sequence goes on from CAWUFW010013466.1 coordinate 211,341, forward strand.
ACTCAGGGCCACGAAGGTGGCCTTGCGTAGCTTGATTAATTGCATTTAAGGGTTGTGTCATGCATGCACCCCGTTGTATGGTGCAAAAGAGACACAACCCTTTCATAAATATGGCCCCTATGGTTTGATTTAGAGGAGGGAGATACAGGGATTTCTGCCTAAAAGTATAAATCTACCCTCTTCTGTGCCCATATCCCATTACAAAGGCAGGGTAAGGCAGCCTTCCTAATGGCAGAGCTGACGACAACAACTGGCATATCAGCATTCTAGATGCTGCTACTAATGGTGATGATCCTGCTGCTAAATTTAGGTTTACCAGTGTGCCAACATTTCTAGACTTTTGCACCACCACCATCATGCAGGATCACCATGTACATCTATGCTGTCTTACATTGAGCTGTAGACAGGTTTCATTGATATGTTGGACAAAATCTTACTGGACGTAAAGGATGTCTGTTATGTGGATATCGCACGTATTGGAAATGTATTCCCGCTTCTGGAATAAATTTCTAATTCTATTTCCCTCAAGTAACTTCAACTTCGCCATGTCATTTGGGCATTGTGAAATTGTTGTCACACAGTTTGCCCCGAAGAGGCACCATTGCAGATAATTTTTTACTGAGGCTGACTTTCTTTTACTTGTACCCCCTCACCCACACTTGCAGTTAGAATGTCCTGCTGCCAATCTTTAAATTAGGCACATAGAAACATTATCATTATTATTCACTATTGGGTGTTGACCATGGATTTTAAGGTACTGTTATTTATTTGTTAAATGTTATTTGTTATGTTGATTAGCATCCTTTGTTTCCCATTGACTTTTAATGCATTACTTTTTCCATTCTTTTAATTGGTGATATTTTTAATTATTTTTGTTTTTCAATAGATTACCATTGTGTTTATTCATGCTGATGACATTTTACTTTTAATTTGGTTTGTGATTAGTTTTAAATGCAGCATCTTTCCATTGGATGCTTTTTGATTAAATGTTTTATTTTCCTAAAAACCTTCAAATCCTTAATTATTTTTTCATCATTTCTATGTTCTTTTTTCTATTACATTTTCACCATTTCATTTAGATATGTTATGGACATTAAAATGTATTATTTCTTATGCTACCACACTCAAAATCATATGCACCTCCACAACGAACTGAAAAACTAGACAACTATCAACAAATGCTTTGGTCATACATTCCACTAGAGAAGAGGAAACCCTTCTGTTCCTGAGTGGACAAATAAACAGAGATCCAGGTACTGAGAGAGAAGGACATTTCAACTTGTATATTTTAAGGGCTGACAAACCACAGCACCCTCCAGACACATCACAAAAATTAAGAACCTTGGTCATAATCCATGCTCAGAAAAAGTCTCATATTGCTGCAACTAGATCTTCCTCAATCTTTAGTAAGGGGCCATTTGGACTATTACAATATAATATACATGGGTCTCCCAAGAAAGCTTATTGACAGACTCCAATTGGTACGGAAACAGGCAGCTAAATTAAGCCTAAATGTGCAGAATTGCAACCACACCAAGAACATTCTGACGTGGTTACCAGTCGAGTCAAGAATAAAATTTAAAATCCTCCTTTTCTACCAAAAACATATTGGAGGAAAGGACTGGTCTACCTGCAAAATCTGGCTCCCACTACACCCCCACCAGACGTTTATGACCGGCTAGCTCGTACCTTATGGTCCTTCAGAATACTAACCTAAGGAGCCAGGTTACTGGGAGTCCAAACTCCCTAATTCTGGATCTCTTTGAGTACCATCCCACAAATAGAAGCAAATTACCTCCATTTCAGAAAAGACCTGAAAACTGAACCCTATATATGCCATATTTCTGAAGACATGATACTGATTAGGACAGAGGAATACTGCAAGTCTGCTATGCCTCAGATTGAGCTGGGCTTGACCAACCGTTTATTTCACACCACAACAGGAGAACATATTTATTTTCTTCATTGCTATGTAGTAGCCAAAATGCAGCATTTGAATACATGTTTCCATTGGTTGTCAAAGTTATACATCGTAATGCCTTTTCTCTGGGAATTACCCATCAGTTCAGGCACAGCTACCAAAGGTGAGCCAAGATTGTATTTATTGAAACCAGGATGTCCTAGGTTTCCAGGTATATAAACTATAATTGTATTTGTAAAGTTTGAAAGTGTTACTGGAAGACAAAACATGGGGTCCACAAAGTTAATGTACAAAATATTCGCTGTGCGCTTTAGTGTTTAAAATTTTAAAAACTTCTAAACTATGGAATTAAAAGGTAACTGTGATGGGGAAACAATTGTCTGAAATATACCAAGCGATGAATGGCCAGGCATATTGCACTGGGACAAAAAAATGAAAAAAAATCATTCCATACCTTTGGCTTGTATAGTAGAAAATGCAGTTTGCTTAAAACTAAAGCTTTGCACCAGGGAAAAACATGATGCAACTGATTTATCAACAGGTTTGCTGTATTCACTGTTTATATAATATGGAAAAAACAAATTCTCCACTTTACAGTTGTGAAAGATACATTTTAGAGTGTTCCTTTTTTATTACATACACAGCAAAAAGAATATGAAATCAGTTTGCTCTATTGTTGAAAACGTTATACTCATAGGGGCATATTCACAGGGACCTACCGCCGATTTATCTCCACCTTAACGCATCCAAAGTGGAGATAGATTCAACACCCCATTCACAAGCGGGTGCAAACTGCAGACATCCCCAGTATACCCGCGATAACTGCCCCAAAATATATCTCCACAGTGGGCACCACCAACTAACCCTAATGAGATGCAGAGTAGGCGTTCCCGTGCAAAAACGCACAAAAAAACCACAACACCACTTTCACAACAAACTGCCAGATCTGCGATGCGAACCAAAAACAGGCGATAAGCCGCGGTAGCACCAGTGATTTAACACCGGCCTTTTGCTGGTGTTAAGCAGGACGACTACCTGCAGAATGAAAGGGAGCCCAGCCAAGAGCCACACCCGAAGACCCACAGATGCCATGAAGACAATGATCATGCAGCTCGGATACCCATGAGGGCCACAACACCCACCGCCACCACCCCCAGCACCCCCCAACCCCCCCCCGGACATACACATACCGTGCATGACACAAGAGCCACAAAAAGCGCATGATGACGCACATTGTCAAAAAATAACACACGTGTGGCCAGAAGAACGAGACACAGTCACACAGCACTGAAGTAACAACCAAAAACTTTATTGAAACATAACACAAAACACCAGTGCGAAAGACTCCTGTCGGGTCCGTCCGGGACAATCACGACGTCACAGCCGGGAAAATAAAGCACAAAATCAGGACGTGTGCCATGTGCACATCAAAGGAGCGAGACACAGAGAAATAGATAATGAAAGAAAGGCAGAGAGAGAAAGAGAGAGAAGGAAAGGAAGGGAGAGAGAGAGTGAGAGAGAGAGAGAGGGAAGGAAGGGAGAGAGAGAGTGAGTGAGAGAGAGAGAGGGAAGGAAGGGAGAGAGTGAGTGAGAGAGAGAGGGAAGGAAGGAAGAGAGTGAGTGAGAGAGAGAGAGCGGGAAGGAAGGGAGAGAGAGAGTGAGAGAGAGAGGGAAGGAAGGGAGAGAGTGAGTGAGAGAGAGAGAGAGAGAGGGAAGGAAGGGAGAGAGAGAGTGAGAGAGAGAGAGAGGGAAGGAAGGGAGAGAGAGAGTGAGAGAGAGAGAGAGGGAAGGAAGGAAGGAAGGAAAGGAGAGAGAGTGAGAGAGAGAGGGAAGGAAAGGAGAGAGAGAGGGAAGGAAAGGAGAGAGAGTGTGAGAGAGAGGGAAGGAAATGAGAGAGAGAGAGAGACACCGCCGCCCCTGCGCACCCAGGCCCCACTGTTCACCTGCTGCCACCGGTGTGTCTCCAACCACATGCCGGGATACACTGCAAGCCACCAGGTCTGCAATCTGTAATCAAGGCCAGAGTCAATCATGGCAGAGTCCATCACACAGCACACGGCAACAACGCCTGTCCGTCCCTGCGCATGCATGAAGCCGCACCCTACCCCCTCTCGCCGGCCAGCGCTGGCTGTCCGCGCTTGCGCACCCCGGGCCCACTGCTCACCTGCCGCCAACGGTGTGTCCACCAGTGGGCACACCACGTGCCCGTGCAAGCTCCAGGCCCCAGTCCCGCCACCATGGCATGGTCCACATCATGCGGACCCGCCCCGTGGCCCAGCAGGTCCCGCACATGACGCTGAGTCCTGAGGCATCAATGGCAGAGACCACATCAGTGCACAAGTCATCATCGCAGGCTGCACACCCGCTCAGCTATTTCGGTGCCACTAACCCTGTGCAACCCCAGTCAGCGCCACGTGGTGGTAGGCCCGTGACGGGCGCAAGGCTTCGGGTGCCACTAACCCTGTGCGCCACAACTCATGGGCCCTTTATGATTGAGAACCGTGGAGCATCCGTCATCCAGTCACTACCGGCAGTGGGGAATGTGACGTCGTCAGCCCCTCATATTGGCGGGGTCACATGGCCTGTGACGCCTGTGCCGAATGGGTGTGGTGTGTGTGCAGACCTGCCCTCAGGGAGTGGCCGTGACATGCTGACAACTAGACCAGTGACCTGCATACCACCTGCGTGTACGCCTGCGACATGTAGCTATGTGGGCCCCCCCTCGGAGCGTAAGCCGAGTGGTCTGGCCTGGCGTACGCCGGAGCAGCGCAGGGCTTGCAACAATGACTCGGGGGCTCTGGGCGTGGTTCAGTCCAAGTCCGGACAAGAGAGTGACTAATGCATGTGTCCCTGTTGTAGTGTCCATGGCAAGCGGAACACAATAGGCAATGTAGCACACTGTGACTGGCATCCCACTAGATGAGCATCATTGACGTGAGGGAAATCCCTGTCCCTACATTCATCCACACATTGATACATGAATGATGAAAGCCATGACACAGCAGTGCGTTTCTGGATGTTTATTGCACATCCAGTGGAGTTTTGCAGCTGGAGCGGTACAGGGCCATGCCAAGCACACCACACAATATGGGCCCGTGGAGGGCCAGCCAGAGTCCATCCGGGGATGACAAGTACTGCGGAAGAGGAAGGGTACAGTCCGCAGTCTGGTCGCCGTATCATTGGTCATCAAACAGGATATGGCAGTCTATGTCGCGGTCCAAGATGAGTGCAGCGGAGTGTATCAGGGGTCAGTGGCAGGTCATGGGGCCATGTGCGGCACCAAGCAGAAACAGGAAAGGTGGCGGACATGAATGCTAGTGCCTCCTTTTGAACTCAATCCCATCCACGTCCTCGTCCTCGGATGTGTGCTCTGCCCCACCTGTGGGTGTTGCAGTACCGGCTGCGGCACTGTGTGCCACTGACACATCAGGGGCCGGAGGAGGATTGTCGGCTGCACTGTGTGGCAGTGACACATCAGGTGCCGGAGTGGATACGCCTGCCGCACTGGGAGGCACTGACACACCAGGGGGCGGAGATGTGGATGGTGTGGGGGCAGCAGCATTCATCTGCGCCACGCCTTGTGGCAGCAATGCCATGATGAGGACATGCAGGGCATGGTAGATCCCAGCTACATTTCGATGATGTGCAGCGGTGGCTGCCATCCTTTCCGCCTCCATCCGCACCATGTCCTCCATGAGCCTCCGCATGTGTGCCAGCTCACGGCTGGGATCGCTGGAGCCACTCTGAGCGGACAGGTGTTCTTGTCTCCGAGTCAGGACTCCAGCGATGTCAGTCAGGGCTCGTTGGAGACCATGGAGCAGCCCGTGGGTGTCCGTTAGGGACTGGAGCTGGTCCCTAATGGGACCTAGACACCCATGGATGGCGTCCAGTTTGGTAGCCATGAGGTCGAACCCCACCCGCACCTGCTCAGCCGTCTCCCTCTGGCCCTCAAGCACACGGCGTTGGAAGGCCATGTGTTGTTCCTGGGGGTCTTGGGAGACTGCCGGGGCTGTAGGTGCCTCCTGCTGGGTGGTTTGTGGAGTGGGTGGGGTCTCCTCGATACAGCTGGGCTGCTCTGGTCCTGGAGGTGATTGGCGGAAGAGTTCAATGATGTCTTGGAGGGCTTGGGTGTCGATGCTGGTGGTGTCCTTCTCGTCATCAGTGAAGAGTGGCTGGGACTGCTCCGCAGGAGGTGTTGACGGTGCCCCTGCAATGTGAAAGGGAGATGGTGTATTACAATGTGTCCGCATGTATGTAGCCGCATGGTACAGGTTCACATTCAGACAGCATGGCATTGTACATTGTGACAGTCTGTGGATCAGGGCCATGATCCAGAGTCATTGTGGGTGTGCACTGTGCTCTGCTTGATTGTGCATGTATGCCAATGTGGCCATCTCCCCCCGTCCCCCCAGTACCTGGTGGTCACTCACCCTGTTGCGGTTGTGTTGTGTCCTGTCGAGCATTGTCCGGTCCCCCGACTCCTGCCACGGTCTCCACACTGATGACTGTCGACACCAGCTCCTCCATGTCATCCAGCTCCTGCTGTGGCGCTGGGCTCCCACCTCCAGTCTGCATTGCTGCCTTCTGGTTGGCTGCGAGTTTCTCCTTGGTCTTGTGCTTGATGTCAATCTATCGCCTCTTGACCTCGTCCATTGACCTCTTGTGCTTTCCGATGGCATTCACCTTGTCCACGATGTCCCGCCATATTCCATTTTTGGTGCCCAATGACACGTTGGAGGTGACGAACAGTTGTTGATGGTGTTTCATCAACTCCGTGACCAGGATCCTGTTTTCCTGCGGACTGAACTTCGTCTTCCTCTTATTCTTGTCTTTGCCCTTCCCTGTCCCCGAGGTCCCAGGCTGGTCGTCCGGGGTGCTTGTGGGGTTGCGCTCGTCCTCTGCACCTGCTCCGGCTGCCTCCATGGTGCTTGGGTGTTGGTCATTTTGTGTTTGTGTGTTTTTTCAACTTTTATAGTGGTTTTTCCCGCCTGCCATGTGTGTATTGCAGGCCTGGTGCTGCTTATCGCTGATTTCCTCATCGTGCTTTGGCCCATCGCATGTTTTTTCGCGTTGAGGTTTGTGTTTTTATCACGGTCGCGATTGTTGTATCGCGGACATTGGCCGCGTTTTCGTGGAACTATCGCATGGTACCGCCGTGTTGTGAATTCCAGGTTAACATGGGGTTTTTTTCCCGCGATCGGTTGCGATGTGTAAAGTTGCGTTAACATTTTTTGGAGATATTTAGCACACGTTCTCGTGAATATACCTCATAGGCTTGTGTTTTTTTTTAAACTTAAAGTTAGACACCTGTGAAGATTTACAAGTAATACATGTGTTAAGTTTTAGCAATAGTTTCACAAACAATTTAATCAATGATTGCCCTGGTCCAAACATCTTTCTCTAACAGTGACTGGAGCAAAATGTGTTCTCTATTCCTTATCACACAAGAAGCAACATAAGGCAAAATACAATTTACCAGTTTTTTTCACCAAACGAAATTTGAGTAAGATGTTTCCTGCTGTTCTCTTCATTTGCCCCGGGGTTTGAAGTGCTAGATAAACTGTTAATAAAACAAGTTCCAATTCATGACCAGTGATGAATTAAATGAGTTCACTCAGCTCTGTTGGTGTCAGTAACAAAGACAAGTGCTCATTTAGAGCTGGCCAGGAAATTTACAGTAATAGCATGAATCAGTAAAATGATTATCACACCCAATATGAAAAGTATAACCACAATGTAGTTTCAAATGCGAAATAACATGCATTAACCATTTCCCCAAGTAGTTTCCCATATTAAATGCTTCAGAGTTAGCACTGATGTTTTGGTGCTAACAGGCATGGCAGCAATGTGGTATTACTTCATTTGTAATGCGGTAATACTAGTGGTAAGAATGGGAGCCCCTGGCCATTGGTGCAATTGCACAATCCTTGAGATTTCTCCTAAGGTTCCACTGTGTATTTACATCTTGCCATCAGTTTGTGAAAGCCCTGATCCTGCTGGACTCATAGCTTGATATTCCTCAAGGAGGGGAGACATTTACAGTGCCCTGAGATTTCGGAGAAGGTTCATTCGTCTTCAAACTTTGGGGACTCGAGAGGGTAGCTCCCCTCAAATCCCCAAACATAGCCTGGCGCTTAACCTATCTGTCTTAAAACTGAGACACAAACTACATAATAACAATGCTAGGCTGTCCTGAACATTTTCCTACATTTGTTGATCAGGTTGTGACTCAGATTTCTATTTTTAGGTTTAGTGAATCTATCATTGTTGTATGTGTTGTCCTAAAGAAGGTGCGTTGAAATATGTGATCTGCACAGAAACGTACATCAGCTCATTTTATTCAGCCACTGGCTTCCAGGCCACAGTGGATGTGACTAGAGATGGGGGAAAACGTCCACTGTTTAGAATAAATCAGATGTTCAGACACCTTGTTTTAAACATTTATGAATGTGGGTGTAAGTGGTTATGTATGATGGGAGTCCAATCCAAATGCCTTACATATTTAGGTCTTATCTTGTAAGAAGTGTTTAGCTTTGTATATTTTGTATCCTTGATGAATTATATTTAAGATTATGGGCCAGATGTACGACCCTTTTTTGCGGCCGCAAACGGGAGATCCTCCCGTTTGCGACCGCAAAAAAGGGTAATGGCATGTACAAATGCTATTTTGTTAGTCACAGACTTGCAAAATAGCATTTGTGACTCCCACTATTTGGAAGGGGCGTCCCTTCCTAATAGCGAGTCACCATGCCATGTACAATTGTTTTGCGACCACATTTGCGGCCGCAAAACACTCGCAGTTTACCACCTACTTCAAGTAGGTGGTAAACCACTCGCAAACAGGAAGGGGCCCTCAGGGGACCCCTTCCCCTTTGTGAGTATGTGAGGAAATATTTTTTAAGAGCAGGCAGTGGTCCCAGGGACCACTGCCTGCCCTTAAAAAAATGAAACTGAAAAGTTTCATTTTTCTTTTTTAAATGCATCCCGTTTTCCTTTAAGGAAAACGGGCAGCATTTTAAAAAAAACTGCTTTATTTAAAAAGCAGTCCCAGACATGGTGGTCTGCTGACCCCAGCAGGCCACCATCCCTGGGAGTGCTAGTAATTCCCAATGGGGTCGCAAATTGCGACTGCCTCATTAATATTCATGAGGCATGCAATTTGCGACCCCATTGGGAATCACAAACAGTGTCTGAGACACTGTTGTACATTCACATTTGCGAGTCGCAAATTGCGAGTCGCAATTTGATGCAATTTGAGACTCGGAAATGTGAATGTTTGTACATCTGACCCTTAGTGTATTTAATATTATAATGTTTTGTAACTTACTGGCTATTGATCAATTTTCGCATGCTTATTAAATTCCGATTATGTAGGAACCATTCGTTATTTATTTTACATTTGCTTGTTTTATATTGTTGGGTTTAATTAGGTTTTTCTTCTTTATTCTGTTAACTAAAGCCCCCACCTCGCTGCCTTAATAGGGACCTCCTTGCTTTAGTCGGAGCCTGCCAGTGGCAGCATTGTAGATCTTGGAACACTGATGATTACTTGCCTCTCCTTCTAAATTAAGTCCACAGGCCTCTTTGGTGTTCATATTTTGCATGATTTGAATAACTGCTGAATGTTTCGTGCAATGTCTTTCCATAATGATTACCAGCATTGGAACATGTGTGCAAAGGATATACAGTTCATGATCAATAGCAGTGCACCTTTCATGAGAATTATACTTAGCTGATCGTAAACATTTTTACATTTTTTTACTTGTGGTCGCAAGGTATAGGATTGATACTGCCCAATAGAGAACAGCAAGGCCGACTATCCCTGTCTTTTTCCCTTTATACTTACTTTGTCTCCAGGATTGGACTGTGAATAATACACACATTTTTCAATCAGAACCTGCCCCTAGCATTTCTACATGCCCAATTTGGCGTAAGTTACTGGCTACAACACTGAATTCTGGAAAGCGATGCCCTTCCCGAGAGAACATGCCTGAAACTCGTTGGTTTGCCTTCGGACTTTAACAATGATCTGAATGCTATTGACAGTGGGCTGCGGCTCAGCTGCCAGGGCTTGGACATTTAAGCTAGAACTTTCCTGCTGCTTACGGAAGTCCTTCTTTGATGCTTCCAGAACATGTAACTCAGTGCTGCCCATTTCCTAGTATGTGGAAACAAGCCTGGAGGCCATGCTGAAGCTCTTTTGGCTTGTCCTACTGCAATTTGACCTAGGTGCTTGGAATCCAAGAGCTTCCCCCATAGATTCTAGAGATGTGTGCACAGCATCAAGAAGGACTCTCTTCCTCTCACCACAGATCAGAGAAGGGTTGCCTCAGGAACCAACATCTATAAGTGCAGGTGAACTGTGTCTGTCTAGTACACTCCCTCTTTGTACCACCTTTTCTTGTTTTGGTTGATCCTTTGTCACTGCCATTGTATGCACCTCTTTGACCTGGTGCTAGCAAGATCAAAAATGGCATGAAATGAATTTGTACTTGTAAAGCGCACTGATACCCTGAGGCTTCCTGGCGCTGAACGCATACTGCTGTGGAACCCTTCCTGGGTTTTCCCTGTGAAATGTCCACTCCTGGGCACCCCCAAGGTGAAGCCAGGCATCCCAGCGCTGGTGGGGCCGTTGTGGAGATTAAGCAAGCTATTGCCCAGAGTTGCAGAGTGGGACCCATGATTAGAATAGGCACCGAGGCGAGAATTATCAGGTCCGAGGAAGTTGAGCCCAAGACCAGCCGAGGCGGGAATTGAACCCTGGTCCCGGGCCAGATCTCTGCATCAGGGTCTGCCGCTCTAACCATTGAGCCACACTTCTCCACATGAGTGTTCCCAGTCTGTGCTCTTAGTCATGTTGGGCTCACACAATGTAATGTTGACCATGTGGGTCGGACTATGTGCCTGGTATTGGTGTTATAATGGGAAATACTGCAGACCTACCTGTGATCTAGCAAAAACCCTACCCACACAAATTAAAAACAGAGTGCTAGAAAAAAGGTGGTCACAAGTCAGAAGGAAAGGAAACAAAACAAAAAAAGTCAGGGAATGGTACATAGCATACACAGATAGAACACATCAGGACCTGTGAAACCATGACGAGTTCGAACTGGTAGTTGCCCATTATGCATCTAATATCAATACAGACAGTACTACAAATAACAGGGCGAAGGTTAGAGAATCTTGGAGTGGGCTTCTTTTATTTATAATAAGCATACAGCTGCCATCTTGGGTTGACCCATGAGCTGATGTTTCCTGCAATTAAACCCCACCTCCATTTGTGTCTCCCAAAGGAAAGTAGAATGGGGGGTGGGGGCGAATTTCCCTCTCTGCCAGCCCATATGTCAAAATTATGACTACTAAAAAGCACATTTTCTTTCTCTTGCCAGGGTACAGTATTCAGGATCTGAGTTAGCTGGCAATCAGGGAACTCTACCAACCCTGGGCATTTCTGAAACCCATAGACCTAGAAGAATTCAGGATGGTGGTACTTTTATGGATCCAAACAGGTTATCTTCCTAGAATGCCCTGGGACTATAAACAAATGGGTCAGGGAAGACTCTTTATCCCATATTTATATGATAGATGTTAGACCTGTCAGCCTTAGGGTGGTCTTCCACCAAACGTTTTGCCTTCCTCCTCCATTTTTGCTGATCCCATTTTTGCTGGCCTTAGGACTCTGTGCATTTTAAAATTACTAACCAGTGCTAAAGTGTATGTGCTCACTCCTTAAAACATGGTAATGTTGGCTTATACCAAATTGACATATTTAATTTACTTATAAGTCCCTAGTAAAGTGGTACTCTATGTACCCAGAGCCTGTAAATTAAATCAAAGTGGGCCTGCAGCATGTATTATGCCACCCACTTAAGTAGCCCTCTAAACATGTCTCAGGCATGTGTGCCCTGTTTTAACTGCCATTTTGACCTGGAAAAATTAACATTTTGCCAGGCTCAACCTTTCCTTTTAATACATACAGGTCACCCCTCGAGTGGGTCATGGACAGCCTAAAGGGCAGGGTGCAGTGTATTTAAAAATTTGGACATGTACCTTTAAGTGTCACATGTCCTGGTAGCAAAAAGCTCTTAAATTCGTTTTCACAAATGCAAGGCCTACCTCTCCCATTGGATAACATTGCAGTTACCTTATTACAATTAATAAGCTGTAACTTCCAAATGGGAACAGTAGCCAGTTCATATTAGGTGTCCTTGGAACTGTAATGAAAAATCCTCTCTTATAGTGAGGTCAGGTTTTAAATTACAGTTTTGAAAATGACACTTTTAGAAAGTTGCCATTTTCCTGCCTTAGCTACTTGGTGCATGCAGCCTGTCTCTGGGTCACATGATTGGGTGTAGTTGACTGTTGGACTTTGTGTATTCCTCCTAGACAGTCACACACAATAGTAAGCTTAGGTGTGCCTGGATGGGTCATCACTGGCAGCATGGGAGCGAGGAGCTGGGCACAGCCCCACTTACATTTGTAAAGGCTGTTTCCTGCCTCCACACAATGAGCTGTATACCCCCTGTAGTTAATCTGGAGCCAGGAAGACAGGACACTTGTGTACTTCAAAGGGAAACATCTAGAAGCCTCTCCCACGTCAAATGAGGAACTGGTTATAAGTATTGGACCTCAGACATCAGCTCTTGCATGCACTTCTGAACCTGTGGAGACTCTGCCAGAAAGAAAGACTATTGTACTGCTGAAAGGGCTGCCACTCTAATGGGATGCTGCTCTGAATTGCTGCTGCCTGCTGTGCTGCCCTGCTTGCTACTGCCTTCTTGCCGGGGTAAGAAGGACTGGACCTGCAAACTGAACCCAGAACCACCAGAGTTACTCCAAGAAATAGTCTCTTGTAACCAGCACCTAGACCAGCGGTCAAAGTGAGTGGGATCGGAGGTGAATGACGTGCCTATACTTTTTAAATTTAAGGAACACTGTTCACTTACTTTCTGTGAAAAGATAACCGTCCTGGGACAGTACATTCTGACAGTTGAAATGCTTCCGCTGCAGTGTAAGGCAGGGATTCGTCTGTGCTGTGAAACTGAAGGCGGGCAGGCAGCTAAACCAGCCTTCTTACCAGGGTGCCTGCTTTCCTGGAAAAAAATGTAAATTTGCACAATGGATCACTCTGCAAATGTGAAGTCGGCTCGCATGCCGGTATTGACGTTAATTAGTGGAATCACTTGACACTTCCTGTTGACAGAGAATTATTATTTTTGAGTGGTTTGGGAAAGGGATTACTAGCTGAGCTGTGAAGTGTGTGCTTTTTAAAGGAGCGTAACACAGGCCCCTGCGCCAAAGGGGCTGCAAGGGCCTGTGTTACTCTAACTATTCTCCACTGCTCCAACCAGGATTCAATTCTGTGTCTCTCTGATTACAAACACAGACCTCTAATAGAGGTTTCATAAAGTACGATAGTCATTTCCCTTTGATTAACTTAACTTGTATTTATTTTAAATTTAAGCTGTGTGTCATTTTATATGTACATACCTGAAGGTGAAAGACTGAAAAAAGTTACAAAAGATCAGGGGGCATATTACCAAGCCCCTATCGCCACCACAATGTCACTTTTTGTGACGTTGTGGTGGCGATAGGGTCAGCGCCCTATTACCAAGGCAGCGTTAAACCACATAACGTGGCTAAAAGCCACGTTAAGTGGCTTAACGCTGCCTTGGTAATAGTGCCCCTTTCACGCTAAACTTAGCGTGAAAGGGGCGTGCAGTGGGTGTTGCGGTGGGCGTTCCACCGCAAGACCCATTCACTTCGACGCTGCCACCTATTATCAAGAGAGGCGACAATAGGTGGCAGCGCCGAACTTAAGACCAGGAAAATCCTGGTCTTAAGGTGGCGACACGAGGAGAAATGCTTAATTTCTCCTCTTTTTTGCTTTTTCCATTTGTGCTGCCTTGTGCAGCACACATGGAAAAAGCAAAATGCCAAGGTTTGTTTATGTACAGGAAGGTGTCCTATGTACATAAACAAACCTTTTTTTAAAATGCCATTTTGTAACTTACATGTGTGCTGCATGAAGCAGCACACATGTAAGTTACAAAATGGCATTTTAGGTTTGTTTATGTACAGGAAGGGACACCTTCCTGTACATATACAAACCTAAAATGCCATTTTGTAACTTACATGTGTGCTGCTTCATGCAGCACACATGTAAGTTACAAAATTGCATTTTAAAAAAAGGTTTATGTACAGGAAGGGACACCTTCCTGTACATAAACAAACCTCCCTGCTCGCAGACACCATTGCACTCTGGTGCAAGGGTGCCTGCGTTGGCGTTAAGTCGTAAGACTTAGCGCCATCGCAGGGGGAAACGCCAGGCTGCACCATATCCTTGGTAATATGGTGCAGCCTTGCGTTTCTGAAGTGGCGATGAGAGGCGTTAAGCCAAGGAGGCTAACGCCTCTCTCCGCCACTTCCTAGATAATATGCCCCTTAGATTTTTAGCCATGCCTATGACCCACCCCCACGCTTACTCACTTCTCCCCTATTGTGCACAGCATCACAGTTCCCTTACTTTTTTTAATGCACTTCGACCTCTGACCTGCACTCTACAAATGTGAGTTCTACCCTGCCAAGTGTTGTCACCCCAGTCCTGGTCTATTGGAAGTGGACCTGAAAGTGCTCTGCCAGTCTATCTGTGGATCCAGCAGAACCAAAGCATCTCTTCTGCTGCCCAGCACAACCCAGAGCAGAACTGATGCCTCGCACCTACTGCGAGGGTTCTCTCATCGCAAGGACTCTTCATTGATATTGCAGCCCGCATCTGAACCGTCTCTGTGCGAAGCTTCACCGATGCAGGCACTCGCATCGCAAATCTCTCGTCAATGACAGCATCAACGATGACCCAGGTTCTTGCATCGGAGCCTCACAGCTCTTGCGAACAGACGAATCAGCTTGACTGCATGAAACATCTTCGACGCCAGACTTCGCAATGCAAGCCCTCCTCGACGGAATCCTCAATGACGATGCAGGACCTCACACTACAGCTCCGCAAGTCCTCGGAAGCAATGCATTGCTTTGGCTGCACAACGCATCCTCTACACAGGACCTCGCAACGCTCCACAACCAGGATGTAAGGTGCTGCTTAGAGGTTGGCCTGAACTTGTGAGTTTGTCCTGGTCCGCATGACCAGATAACCACAGTTGGCGCTTTGTGCTATTTGGCGCTATTTTCACTGAAATCTTTAAACCTACATATCTCCAATTCTACTGATTGGATTTTTGTTGTTTTGTTCTTGTTTTACTTTATAAAATCTACTGTGGTGCGTTTATATTTTATTACTGTTTGAAGTGTTGCACAAATACTTTACACATTGCCTCTAAGTTAAGCCTGACTGTTCTGTGCCAAGCTACCAGAGGGTTGAGCACATGCTAATTTGGGGTATGCTTGTGGCTTCAACCTGACAAGGATTGTGGTTGCTGTTTGAGCAGGGTTTCACCCTCTCAACCAGAAACACAATTTCTTACAATAGAAAGCTATGACACTTCTTCCAGTGGCCAAAGTCTTGCTACCCTGTGTGTGCATGTGAAGAACTTATTGACCTCACCTGTTGCGGGTGATAGGCCAACCCACACAGGTAGAGTACCAATTTATCATGAAAAGCATGGGGAAAGTAAGCAGAGGACTTTTGTTGGTCACCGCATATTCCAGAACATTCCCTAACAGAAATGTGTGGAAAATCTGTGATTTTAGGCCTGCATGAACAATCCGTTCTTTTCTTTGGCCTCCACCATGACTCTATGTTCAACTTTGCAGAACAGTCATGGTAAGAATGCCTTGAGGGATCCATTTAAGTCACACCACCCTGGGCGTCTAGTTTTCATAAATTTCTGGGGTTGGTAAGTTTCTCTAAGTTCGGCCAATCCCATGCCCATGCCCATGCCCAAATACCGTGACAACCCACATCCTTAGAATGAATTTCAAAGGAAACATCTTGAAGTCTCCTTGTTGCGTTTTGGGGTCTTTCCTGTTATGGTAGGTCGGCCTCCCCACACAAATGCGGTACTGTTTTTATCGAGAGAAGTGTGGGAATGCTGGATGGTAGGAATTTTGTACCTTCACACAGGTTCTGGAACTTCAACTCAGAGAAATAAGAAGAAAATCTGTGATTTGAGCCAAACTTTGACCTTTGTATGGCATTCTGAATAAGAAAACCTAAGGGATCCAGGAAAGCCACACAAACTAGGACTTCCCTGGGTGTCTAGTTTTCAGAATGTGTGGTGTTGGTAAGTTTTCATGGATGCCAGCAGAGCCCAGGCTGAAATAGTGCAACTATCCACATTGGCAGAACAAGTGAATTCTTGTTATTATCAATTGCATTTCGCTCCATTTTTGGCTTCAAAATGTAAGCCAGTGTGCAAGAAAAAACAGTGTGCAAGAAATATTGACTGCTTCTTAGAAAACTGCAAAAAGTTTTGTGAGAAAAATATATTTGTTTACAACTCTGCCTGTTCCTGAAAGCTAGGAAGAGGGTGATCGTCTCAGCACAGCAAATCTTTTGTTGATGCTATTCTTAGAAAACAAATCAGGCTTGATTCACAAAGGTCAATTTACACATTTAAATTTAATCATATGTAAATGTACTCTTGCCCTTATGTGTAAGTGAACATTTTTTTCAAATCATCATATCCAAGTGTAGAGTTACATCAAAGTGGAGACTTATATGTCTCCACCCCCTCAGTTCATCGAGTGCAGACTTCTGAGGCTGAATTTATGAGTGTAAAGTTATTACTAGTAACCTTTCACTTGTAGATGTTGATCAAATGTGGCAGAGATCTCCATATGGCAAAGTATAGGGAGAAATAATAAAGTTTATCATTCTTATAAAAAGGTACAATAATTTAAAGTAGAATAAAATTGTAAAATAATTTTAAATACTTTTTATTAACACAGAATTAATAACATCAAAGTTTACAGCACATTAACTCGTTAAAGTAATCTCATCAAAGTAAGTGTTTAATAAATAATTAAAACAATCAAATCTATTAATTGAATTAGAAATATATTCTGTTATCAAAATGTAAGAGAAAATTTGCCCAATAATTATTAAATTAGTATTTAATTTACTTGATAGTAAAGTGCTTTTGTACTGATTTAAGGTAATTGTGTTTTTAAAGTTTAAAGTTTAATTTTATTAATTATACAATATATAATTTCTTATTTATACTAACTTTTTAACATTAAAAACAACCTTACATATATTTACTTTAAAATTTGAAATAGTGTAATTTATGTAAATAGTATTTCCTCTGGGGTGTATTAAGTCCCTGACTCTTTTATTTTCTATGGGAGTATGTTGCAGTATCTGTGAGTGGCCATATGTGGCAATAGACTTACTCTATGTTACGATTCCAACGATCTGCCTCTGGGAGACACTGTACAAAAACCATCTACAGCCTGGAAATCTCTGTTAAAACTCATCCAAAGTCCCTCTCTTACTCCTACCTGCTTCCCATTTCAATCTTGTATTCAATTGAAAATCTACATTTGTTTCCATGGACTTCAGGTTCCATAATGGACTGCCAAGTATTCAATAAGACCTGGAATCTGCAGTCCATTGCTTTCCATGAGAGTAGTCATGCTATTCCTCAGCACTGGATTCTCTCCTCCAGGACTTGTGAAAGACTGTAATTGCGCACAACTGTGGCCAGTCTTGTGTAGCCCAGTCATGTGACTCCACCCTAGGCTTGCTGCTGCCTAGAACTGCTTATACGCTGCCATTTGCTGAAGCTCCTTGTTCGTGCATTGAAGCTTGTTCCTGTGTTCCGGACCTCTATTCGGCTTGTTTCCCAGTCCAGATCCTGCCTTGCTTCAGCCAAAGCCTGTGTCCTGTACCTGTGCAGTGCGCTACAGATTTACCCAGCCCTGCTTTGCTTTGGCTTAACTCCTTTGATTGCATTTTTTCTACACTTTGTTGCAGCCACTCACCTGCTCCCTTTCTAATTGTTTCTAGTTTGTTCTTCTGTTCCTGCTATTATTTTCCCTTTACTTATTCCTTTTGCTTCTACTTTCTTGTATTTTCTCCTCAGTCTCCTAGATTTTACCCCTAGTTTATGTTCTCTTTCTCAGTGATTCCTATGCGGTCTCTAGCTCCCTTGTAGTTCCAGTCTTTTGCTTGTTGCAGTACCTAGGCTCATTGTGCTTGAATTGCCTGTTTGTTCTCCAGTTTTTTCCATGAATATCTCGCTCCTGACTATCTGCAACAGCTTTTAGATTCCTATTTAGTGCTTGCTCTGTATTTCCTTCTTGGGCTCTTGTGTCGGATATGTATACTGTTTGGTCTTCACTTTTTTATAAGTGTATTCCTTTGTAAGGGGTTGGCTCCTGGTTTCCACAAGTCAATTTCAGCCCCATCCTCTGTCTTGTGTTATGTGAAGTCTTAGGGGCATATTCACAAGGAGCTATCTCCGAATTAACCAAACTTTATTGCAGCCAAAGACGTGATAAATTTACCTCCCCATTCACAAGCCGGTGTTAACAGCCCACAGCACCAGTTTACCCGTGATAGCAGCCGCAAAAAACATCGCCACAGAGGACCCCCGCAAATATCGCTAATGAGATGCAGAGTGGGCGTTCCCGTGACAAAAGTCGAGACAACAGCACACCGCAACTTTCACAACGACCAGCCACATCCGCAATTAAAACACAAAACAGGCGATAAGGTGCGTTAGCGCCAGGAAATCTACACCTGCTCTGACCTGGTGTAAACTCGGACGGTAGCCTGCAAACTAAAAGGGAGCACAGCCCAGGGCTACATCGGAAGGGCAACAGATGCCATGGAGCCACCCATCATGCGGCCCGGACACCCAAGAGGGCCACAACACCCACAGCCACCACCCCCAGGACCACCCCTCCCTGGCACCCCCCCGACCAAAGACATGCCATATCAGCCACACCTAAACATGTACAAAATATTCCGCTTGATGCCGCACAATCACAACTGGTGACATGGATGTGTCGTCACAGAAATGACCAGCACACATTCACTTTCGAAGCAACAAATGAAACTTCATTAAAATAGAACAACGAAATGAAATGAAGACACATGGCCGCTCCCCTCCGGACAATACGTAGGTCACAGCCTGTAAGACAAAAAACATGATGAGAAGGTGTGTCCTGCGCACATCAGAGGACAGAGAGAGAGCGAAGGAGAGAGAGAGGAAGAGAGGGAGGGAGAGAGAGGGAGAGAGAGAGAGAGAGGGAGAAGAGAGAGAGAGGAAGAGAGAGAGAGAGAGAGAAGAGGAGAGAGAGAGGAAGAGAGGGAGAGACAGAGGAAGAGAGGGAGATAGAGACAGTGCCGACCCTGCGCACCCAGGCCACACTGCTCACCTGCTGCCACCGGTGTGTCTCCAACCACGTGCCGGTATGTAGTGCAGTTCACCAGGCCACGAATCTCATTCAGAGCCACCAGCTGAAACAGAGCCCAGATACATGACTGGCACAGTACACACACTTGCACAAGACAACATCGCCTGCCCGCCCGCCCATGCACACCCAGGCAGAGGCACCCCAAACCTCACCCGCCGCCCATCAGAGCAAGCCCGCCCATGCACACCCAGGCCCCAATGCTCACCTTCCGCCACCTGCACGTAGACAGGAGGTCCCACCACGTGCCGCCGCAAGCCACAAGCCCGGGGCCCACAGACATGGCACCCTCCACATCATGCAGCCCCACTCCGCAGGCCACCAGGTCTCACGTTTGGTGCTGGGTCTTGATTACTCCATGGCAGAGGACATACCAGTGCACCAGGCACCATCGCAGGCTGCACACCCGCTCAGCCCAAAGGGTGCCACCAACTCTGGGATCCCGGAAGCGTCGCCACGTGGCGGTAGGCCCGCGCTGCCCGCTGGCTCTGGCCTACACTGCGGTCCAGAGGGCACACAAAACCTGAGCTGTCCGGACAGCCGGGACGGGGCATCATCGCAGGCTGCACACCCGCTCAGCAGCTCAAGGTGCCACTGACTCAGTGCACCCAAAGTCACCATCCCGTGGCGGGGTGCCTGTGCTGTCCGCAAGGCCCCGGGTGCCACTAACCCTGTGCAACACCAGTCTGCGCCACGTGGTGGTAGGTCCGTGCCATCCGCAAGGCCCCGGGTGCCACTAACCCTGTGCAACACCAGTCTGCACCACGTGGTGGTAGGCCCGTGCCGTCCGCAAGGCCCCGGTGCCACTAACCCTGTGCAACACCAGACTGTGCCACGTGGTGGTAGGCCCGTGCCGTCCGCAAGGCCACGAGTGCCACTAACCCTGTGCGCAACAACTCATGGGCCCTACATGTGTGAGAACCGTGGAGCGGCCGTCATCCAGTCACCACCGGAAGAGGGGAATGTGACGTCGTCGGCCCCTTATGTTGGCGCAGTCACATGGCCTGTGACGCCTGTGCCGGATGGGTGTGGTGTGTGTGAAAACCTGCCCTCAGGGAGTGGCTGTGACATTCTGACAACTAGACCAGTGACCTGCACACCACCAGCGAGTACGGCTGCGATGTGTAGCAATGAGGGCCCCCTCGGGCGTTAGCGAGTGGTCTGGCCTGCCGTACGCCCGACCAGCGCAGGGCTTGCAACAATGACTCGTGGGCTCTGGGCGTGGTCCAGTCCATGTCCGGACAAGGAAGTGACTGATGCGTGTGTCCCTGTTGTAGTGTTCACGGAACCCGCTACACAAAATGCAATGTCGCACCCTCTGACTGGCATCCCACAGGTTGAACATCATTGACGCAAGGGAAGGCACTGTCCCCACATTCATCCACACATCCATACAGGAATGACGTAAGACATTACACAGCAGTACGTCACTGGATGTTTATTTGCACATCCAGTGCAGTCATGCAGCTGGAGCTGTACAGGGCAATGCCGAGCACACTACACAATATGGGCCCGTGGAGGGCCAGCCAGTGTCCATCCCGGGATGAGCTGTACTGAGGAAGAGGGAGGGTACAGTCCGCAGTCTGTCCGCCGTGTCATTGCTCGTCAAACAGGATGTGGCAGTCCATGTCGCTGTCCAAGGTGAGTGCCTCGGAGTGTATCGGGGGTCAGTGGTAGGTCTTGAGGCCATGTGCGGCACCAAGCAGAAACAGGCAAGGTGGCGGAAATGGATGCTAGTGCCTGGCCCTCCTGACCACAGTCCCATCCACGTCCTCATCCCCGGGTGTGTGTGCCCTGCCCCACCTGTGGGTGTTGCAGTGCCGGCTGCGGCACTGTGTGCCACTGAAACATCAGGGGCCGGAGGAGGATTGTCGGCCGCACTGTGTGGCAGTGACACATCAGGTGCCGGAGTGGATACGCCAGCCGCACTGGGAGGCACTGACACACCAGGGGGCAGAGATGTGGATGGTGTGGGGGCAGCAGCATTAATCATCGCCACGCCTTGTGGCAGCAATGCCATGATGAGGACATGCAGGGCACGGTAGATCCCAGCTACATTTCGCTGATGTGCAGCGGAGGCTGCCATCCTTTCCGCCTCCATCCGCACCATGTCCTCCATGAGCCTCCACATGTGTGCCAGCTCATGGCTGGCATCGCTGGGGCCACTCTGAGCGGACAGGTATTCTTCCCTCCACGTCATGACTCCAGAGATGTCAGTCAGGGCTCACTGGAGTCCATGGGGTGGACATAGACACCCAAGGATGGCGTCCAGTTTGGTAGCCATGAGCTCGAACCCCACCCGCACCTGCTCGGCCGTCTCCCTCTGGCCCTCCAGCACAAGGCGTTGGAAGGCCATTTGTTGTTCCTGGGGGACTTGGGAGGGTGCCAGAGCTGTGGGTGCCTCCTGCTGGGTGGTTTGGGTGGTGGGTGGGGTCTCATGGATGTAGCTGGGCTGCCCTGATCCTGGAGGTGAGTTGCGGATGAGGTCAATGAGGTCTTGGATGGTTTGGGTGTCGATGCTGGTGTTGTCCTCCTCCTCGTCATCAGTGAAGAGTGGCTGTGACTGCTCTGCAGGAGGTGTTGATGATGCCCCTGCGATGTGAAGGGGAGATGGTGTATTACAATGTGTCCACATGTATGTAGCCGCATGGTACAGGTTGACATTCAGACAGCATGGCATTGTACATTGTGACAGTCTGTGGGTCTGGGGAGGACCCAGAGTGATTGTGGGTGTGCACTGTGCCCTGCTTGCTTGTGCATGTGTGCCATTGTGGCCATCTCCCCCCGTCCCCCAGTACCTGGTGGTCACTCACCCTGTTGCGGTTGTGTTGTGTCCTGTCGAGCAGTGTCCGGTCCCCCGACTCCGGCCACAGTCTCCACACTGATGACTGTCGACACCAGCTCCTCCATGTCATCCAGCTCCAGCTGTGGCGCTGGGCCCCCACCTCCGGTTTGAGGTGCTGCCTTCAGGTTGGCGGAGAGTTTCTACTTGGTCTTCCGCTTGATGTTATTCCATCGCCTCTTGACCTCGTCCATTGTCCGCTTGTGCTCTCCGACGGCATTCACCTTGTCGACGATGTCCCGCCATATTCCAGTTTTGGTGCCCAATGACACATTGGAGGTGACGAAGAGTTGTTGATGGTGTTCCATCACCTCCGTGACTATGATCCTGTTCGCCTGCGGACTGAACTTGGTCTTCCTGGTCTTCTTGACCTTGCCCTTCCCTGTCCCCGAGGTCCCAGGCTGGTCGTCCGGAGTGCTTGTGGGGTTACACCTGTCTTCTGCTCCTGCTCTGGCTGCCTCCATGGTGCTTGTGTGTTGGTCAGTTTGTGTGTGGGTGTTTTTTTCTACTTTTATGGAGATTTTTGACGCCTGCCAGGTGTGTGTTGCAGACCTGGCGCTGCTTGTCGCTGGTTTCCTCATCGCGCTTTTGCCCATCTCGTGTTTTTTGGTGTTGTGGTTTGTGTTTTTATCTCCATCGTGGTGGTTGTATCGTGGACTTTGTCCTCGGTTTCGGCAGACTATCGCATGGTACCGCCTTGTTGTGAATTCCATGTTGACACGGGGTTATTTTCCCGCGATGGGCTGCAATATTGAAAGTTGCGTTACGCTACTCTTGCGGTAGTTATCACACGTTCTTGTGAATATACCCCTTAGTTCCTTATCTGTGACAGTGTGCCATTTCTATTTTTCTTAGAAATTGCTACTGTGTCACCAGCTGGACCCATAAGGGCTTGTCTCGTGTATGTAAGTACAATCATTGTTTGTGCCCTAGGGTGCAGAGACAGAATCACTTCTGCTGCACTTTTACTTTTGCACCAGCCGTGAGGGGAACGGCGAACGACAGCTCTCTCCTGCTCCCGCTGCCGTGAGGGGAACGGCCAGCGCGAGGAGACTCCAATCCCCAGCAGCCTAAGCGGCGGCGCCAGCCGTGGACGCGCTTCCGCGCCTGGAGGCGCGATAAAGGTCACACAGGCCTCCTGCAGCGCGGAAGCACTTTTACTTTTGCACCAGCCGTGAGGGGAACGGCGAACGACAGTTCTCTCCTGCTCCCGCTGCCGTGAGGGGAACGGCCACCGCGAGGAGACTCCAATCCCCAGCAGCCTAAGCGGCGGCGCCAGCCGTGACGCCGCTTTCCGCGCCTGGAGGCGCGATAAAGGTCACACAGGCCTCCCGCAGCGCGGGACGCGCACGGGCGAAGCCCGGGCCAAGGGCGGGCCCGTCTGTGCCCGTCAGCGACAGGAAGAGGCAGGGCAGGGTCATCCCCCTTTCATCTGCATCTGAGGATCATCGTGCAGGGCTAGGAGCTTGTTTGGAGGTACTGTTGGTTCTGTGGCATATTTGACTTTATTTTTTGGATGTCAACAAGCCCAATGGTCGCTCCGCAATCTATCCATCCTTAGCGTAGTTTGCACCGACACTGATGGCTAACGAGTGTCTATATTACTCTTCTTGAAATAGGTTTTGTATTAATTCTACGCCCCAGGCTCCTCTACTAAACTCTGCATTTCAGAGCTTGCATTGTGTTAAACTGATCTCTAGTCAGATAGTAGGGGTGTGTCACTGGAGCCACCTACTCGCCGGGAGGGGAACGGCCCACAACCTCAGCAGTCCTGGCCCGCTGACGGTAAAACAGCGCCATACCAGCGCCTCCAGGTACTCGTCAAGCGCTGTTCGGGACCAAGGCGGGTTAATTTGAGACTGATCGGGACTGGTTTGGGCCACCCACCGTCAAGCCGTTTTGATACGCCTAATGATTGACCTTGGCTACATTTTGTTGAATTAGGGAGAGTTATTTTTTTTGGGTTCTAGGGTGTGTTGCTTTGGGCATGAAGTACAGCTAGCATGGTTGGGACTTTGCTCATCTTGCACACTTGAAACACAATCTTATTTGAATTGTCCTTTCATCAGGGTTGTACAGCAATTGTGCAAGTATGGGGAAGAGTATAGCCCGACTCTAAGACCAAGCACTAGACAGAAACCATCCGTGCGAACCCCTAGTGTGGAACCCACAGCTATTGACAAAATGTTAAGACAGGCAATTGGGGCTGTCTCTAGTGAGATAAAACGCACTGAGAGACGATTCTCCCTAACACCAATGATCCCAAGCACTACACCGACCATGGAAACTAGAGTACCCGGCTCCCCCCAAACAGTAAATCTATCGATTACTCCTGATTTAATGCTTGCTCAAGAAGTTGTAATCACTGATAATGCAAATAAAACTAACACGGGGGGGTAATTAGGAAAAGTGGTCAGCCGAAACGAAAAGCTCACAAGGGGGTGAAACCACTGAAGCACCCATCGTTGGTAGACCCAAAGGAACAGACAGTGGGACATATAGCTAGTGAAAGTCACCCAGACCTAATGGAGCAACCACTTTGGGTGCTGAACTTAGTTAAAGATCTTAAAATTCACCTCGAAAATTCTATTAAAGCTGAGCTTGAAGCAGTAATGAAACAAATACAGAAGCTGACCTCGCTGATAGATACCTGGGGAGTAAAATTGTTACAATTTTAAACACTACTGAAACAACTAAATCTCTGGACCAGGTTCCAACTTCCCAACGAAATGATGTGATCCCTTCTGTTATCCCGGCTCCCTTTGTATCCCACGGGTTAAACCCACTAGTGCAAACTAATGCTCCAACTAGGCCTACTTCCCATCCCCATCAAGATACAGCCCCTACTTCTATCCAACATGGGGCAACACGAGCCGAAGATGAAGCCCTCAGCTCCAGGACAACGACAACAAGCTTAGGGTTGATGGTGGAACGTAAATCACCTAGCAATTGCATTGGAGAAAATGGGAGTACATGCCAATCCAACCTGAGGTCAACAAACTCCACCCTGCCATGTATAGACTTACCACCAGCCTCTACTCCCTATGTCGTTATACTAGCCGGAGTACCTGAGTTGAAAAAAAGGTAGTGGGGAGTCTTACTCTGAACTAAAGAACAAAAGTACTTTTTGGCTAAACAAACATAGACCTGTCCCACCTCTAATGCAAAGTGAAATTCTATTCGTACGCAGGGTCAGTTGGTTGCGACAGAGGTGGAAAGAAATCCCGGGTGATTGTATTTTGATTAACTTTAGGGATACCAGGGTGGTCCAACACATTTTTAAATGGGGATCATCTGGGGAGTTTGGTGGTATACAGACACTCCCCTTAGGCTACTTTTACTCCTCCAGTCCCCTGTTAGGTAGAATGGGAAGTGTATACAAAAAATGGGATACGAGAGCTCAGACTGGCAATTCACTACACATGGGGCGGGGCTTCGAAACTATCTCGCCTTTTAACATTCCAGTTAGTAATAGATACAGCTCCTTAGATCTGGTTGATTGACTGAATTTTACACCTAAATTAAAGGAATGCATAGCAAACCATCATGCCACGGACCATTATTGTGAAAGATCTGAGCCTATGGATCATCCATCTAGGATGACTTGTGAGGCCACAGTGGCATATAACAGCATGGGTGCCTCCACTAACTCACCAGGGAACTTGGAAGGTACCCCACAGGGTCAGGAAGGGATCCCCACCAAGCATTCCTTCATGAGCAGGGCCATTTGCATACACGGACTGACTCAGTAAAAGTCCAGCAGATCACTAAGATATTATCCTGGAACATAGCAGGTCTTACCTCTAAAATGGACCTCCCTGATTGGGGAGAGTACATTGATACACATGAGCTATGTCTCTTTCAGGAAACTTGGTCTACCGCAGCACTGCATAGAGCGGCCTATGTTGCATACTGTACTCCAGCTCTCCAGGGGCCTAGGGGGAGACCCTCAGGGGGCCTTTGTATCTGGGTTGCTATCCACCTTTGTTGCACCATTAAGAGAATAGACACTCACTCCCCGGATATCCTATGTATTCTTCTTTCTTTTGATGACTCCCTTGAGATGGCTGTTATCAATATTTACTCTCGACCAGTTAGGCAGGGGCAAACTTCACAGACCGTGGACTGCCTGGCTAACTTCCTCTCCACTTTACCTGAGACTGTACATATAATTATTGGAGGGGATTTTAATTGTCACTATGAACCTCTCAATGGCCTATCTACTACCATATCAAGTGAGGAAGACTCTGTTTGGGCCATTCCTGAATGTAATATTTATCCAATAAGGGGCTGGACTCCCTTGTTCTTCAAATGAACTCACTTACACTCAGCCACTCGCTCAGGGCATGTAATGGCCGATTCCCCTCCGACAGTCCAGGCAACCCAACTTTTAATAAATTGGGACAGGCCTCCACCATTGATTACATCCTGGTAGACGTCGAGAACTGGTATAGAATTTTGGACTTCTCGGTCCAATCTCGATGTGAAAGTGATCATAATCCATTGGTGTTAGAGATAGCCTATTCCCAATTCAAAGACGACCAGGGCCTGACAAGACAACCTGTCCCAAACTTAATTGCAGCAGAAGGAGGGAGAAGAGTACGTTGGGGAACATTTGCAGCCTCTATTGAAAAAAGGGCCACCCTGTACAAACAAATCATCCCCTTTTTAGAGATCGCGTTTTGTATGTCAGAAAAGAGTCAAGGCTGTGAATACCAGCTGGTGCTAGGTAGGAATCATCAAGACATGTTTTCAAATTTGGGGGGGCGCTAGGTGGCGCACGACTAAGATGGCCGCACATCAGTGAGGCTCCAGCTCAGCCGAGCAGGAAAACATACATCAAACCCATCCTGAATCGTCAATGGGTTTCCCTGACACCACCATGCGAAACTGGAACCACAGCTGAAGCCGTGGATACCAACGCCGGCTGATCTGGCCGAGCCTTGCCCTGCAGCCTGGGGAACGGACGATACCGCTGGAAACATCCGAGGCCGCAGAGGCGCGTGAATCGCGGGGCCGGAGAGTGGACGGCGGCGCGGAGTGCTGGGTGCTGCTCCCTCCCCCCCCCCGGATTGACCGCTGCAGAGGATACATACGTGAGCGGTGAGGAGGGAGGACACACGGGCTGTGTCCGAGCTGTCTGCGCCGCCTGCGGGGTCTTATATGCAACAGCGACGGCCTGGGACGCCCGACACCACGGAGCGGGCTGGTGCTGGTTTGGGGCGCTGAAGGGAGCGGTGCGCAGGTAACAGCCATCCGTGACTGGGGGAGCTCGAGACGGCGCGCTCCCGGACGCGCTGACCCTGCCTGGCCCACCTTAACCTATCTACTGACTAGGATTGCCGTCTTGCTGTTGCTGCCGAGGGTGGCGGCCGCCATTTTAGTCCATTGCGTCGGCGCCGCTGTGGAGGGGTCCTGCGTACAGATTACAGCGGGGAGCTGCGCGCCACCTCTACGACTCGTGCGGTGCTTGCACTGGGCTGGGACACCTGTGATCGCCTTGCGGTAGTGGGTGGGGGGGAGGCCTCGCCGCCGGCCCACTGCTGGGACGACTGTGGCCGGCTGCGGACCCCCTCGAGGTGGCGGAGGGCTGCGGGGAGCAGTGGACACCATTATCTAGTCCCTCCCGTACTGGGCCGCGGGGGCCTGGCTTTCCCCCCCCCCTGCTTGCTGTGGTCTCGACGCCCTCCCCTTCCAATCGAGGTTGCCACTGCCCATAAAGAAGTCCATATTGCTGCAGCGCATCTCCTAACACAGAAGCCCGAACCAGCTGGTGCGCGCGGATAGCCCGGAAGGGCCGCCTCGCAGCGAGGTGCAGCAGGAGCCGCTCACCTAGACCCTCACGCGGGTGGGGGCGGGGGGCACCACCGGAGATCCCACTTCGCGCCTTCGCGCTGACTGCAGATCTCTACGATGGGGCGCACGGACACTAAACAGTCCAAAATCCCATTCGAGGCGCGCAAGACTTCCAGATCGCGGTCGCTTGAGAATGCGGATTCCGATGCAGCAGGCACGTCTGATGAAGACTGGAAAGCTCTCCTGTTGAGCATGAAGCAAAGCCTCACCTCTATAGATGCCAAGATGGACACTATGAACATGAGAATGGAAGCTGTGGTCAACAAGTTGGACCAACATGACCTACGCTTGAAAGAAGCCGAAACTAGAGTCTCGGAGCTAGAAGACAGCGCCACAACCAACAAGGAGCAGATTACACAAATGAATAAACTGCTTAAGGTAATCGCGGATAAAAACGAGGATTTGGAGGCCCGCTCCAGAAGAAATAACGTCCGCATACTTGGCCTGGCGGAAACTACCAACGTGGGGCGCATGGAGGACTTCGTCGAAAGCTTGGTAGTGAGCCTATTCGGCCGGGATTCTTTTTCGGCGCACCTCACGGTGGAGCGGGCGCACAGGTCCCTGGCGGCCCGTCCGCCCCCGGGGGCACCACCGAGACCAGTTATTGCCCGCTTCTTAGGCTACCGCGACAGGGATGCGGTCCTACGAATGGCCCGTGAAAAGAAGCAGGTCCACTACGAGAATACTACACTAGCGTTCTTCCCGGACTTCACGCAGTCAGTACAGGATGCTAGACGTAAGTTCACGGCTGTAAAGAAAAAACTTCAACTACAAGAAATCCCTTACGCCATGCTATACCCGGCGAAATTGAAGATCACCCATCATGGGAAACAGCACTATTTTCTGAGTCCGCAGCAGGCTGAAGAATACCTTAAAAGTCACCGCCGGGCGGCATCCACGGACTCGGGGGCGAGAGGTCGCTCTAGATCCCACTCTCCTCTATCGGAGCCAGGCTGAGCTGCGCAAGGAACATTGATTTTTCTGGAACGCTCATTGCTTTGGAGCTGTTGACGAACTGACTTTAGCTGGTGATGTACTCATAATTTTTCTGTTTATCTTTTTGTGATAGCTATCCTGCTCGGCAACTCACCTCCCGTCCCGCCGAAGCTGCACGCCTTACAGCGGTGTAGCAGGTGGGTGCGAGCAAGGAGGGGAGTGAGCAAGTCGTGGGCCCCTAGCGTGTTTCCCAAGAGGGCGTACCCCTGAATTTACTTTACGGATAGTAAAGTGGTTGTTTACTTTTGATGTTTACTTGGGTGGGGATAATTCATGTGCCCGGCAAGTTGGGGAAGCCGGGGTGGGAGGAGGGGGGAATGTTCATGTTCGCAAGGTCTCGATCCACCCAATCGCCGAAGGTCTTCACGATCTGGTTAAATATAATTCCTTATAACAGCAACAATGGCAGACAACGTGCGCAATTTAAATAATCTCAGGATCGCGTCGTGGAATGTGCGGGGGCTCAACAACCCCAGAAAGAAAAGGCAGATACTAGGGTATTTAGACAGGCATCACATCACAGTTGCTATGCTACAGGAAACGCACCTAAACACTGGGGCTGTCCCCCTTACTCTAATTATGCCCGAGGAGTAGCTATCTTGATCAAAAGAGGAGTGCCGTTCGTGCCCTGTGGCACAGTAGCGGATGTGGGAGGAAGATTCTGCCTGCTCTGGGGGAGGCTACATTCGACTGATGTAATGTTCGCAAATTACTATGGCCCCAACACCGATGACCCTCGGGCTCTCCTCCAGCTCTGGAGTAAAATCCAGGAGATGGGCACCACCTATGTCATATGTGGGGGGGATTTTAATACAGCACTACAACCCAGAATGGATAGGTCCCGTGCAACCCCGGCCCATTACACAAACACACAAAGAACTTTGCAGGACATAGTAGCAGAGAATCGACTACTGGATTCCTGGAGGTACAAACACCCAATGGTACAGGAGGGTACACACTATTCTACAATTCACTCATCTTGGGCCACGTTGGGCTACATGTTCATTTCGATAGGTATGGCGCACTGGCTGATCCATGCGTCCCATCTGGCCCGCACGTATTCCGACCACTCCCCAGTTGTGGTGGAGCTACATCCCCCCATACGAAACTCCCCATATAGCAATTGGCGCCTTAACCCCTTACACTTGCAGGACACAGTATTCAGGGCTGAATTAGAGCAAGAAATACATGATTTTTTTGCACGCAATATCTCATCAGTTCCCAGTGTCATCACAGTCTGGGAGGCGTTCAAGGTCACGGCCCGAGGCTGGTGCATGGCTAAGGGAGGGGGTATCCTGAAAGCGCTGCGTAACGACCTCACCAAATTGGAGATGGAACTCAAAAAAATAGAGAAGGATATCAGTATCAGCTCAGATAACCTTACACTCAAAGTCACCATGCGCAATAAGCTTACCGAATATGAGAAACTTGCGGACAGGGAGTGTAACTTTCGGGGGAAATCCCATATGGCGAGAATATATGGTGAGGGAGACCGGCCAGGAGGGCACTAGCAGGCGCGTCCAGACCCCCCAAGTTCTCCAACTATGTCACAGAGATACAGGATGCGCAGGGTGTCACGCACAGAAACCTTCCTGATCAATTAAAAACATTTAGAGACTTCTACAGTGCTCTGTACTCTTCCCAAAGAGGCGCCTCGCTCGACTTGTCGAGCTACCTTGACGATACGGGCGCTGGCATGGCTGGGAGACACCCAGCGGGGATTTCTAAGTCTAGAATTAGAGCTCGACAAAATCACAGAGGCCATTATGCGTATGCAATCTGGGCGGGCCCCGGGTCTGACGGCCTACCCATAGAGTTCTACAAAACTTTTGCCCCGATTCTGGCTCCTATCCTGAAGGAAGTGTTCTATGAGGCACTGGAGGTGGGCTGCTTGCCTAGGACTATGTGTGAGGCCCTTATAACCTCGCTTTTGAAACCTGGGAAGTCCCCCTCCAATGTGACTCGTATCGGCCTCTGTCCCTTCTGAACTGCGACACTAAAATTCTTGCTAAAGTCCTGGCGACCAGACTCAATCTACTGATGCAACGCCTGGTGCTTCCGGATCAGGCGGGGTTCATCCCTGGTAGAGCCACATCACATAATCTAAGAACCCTTGCTGCAGTCCTACAGGACATTGATCCGAACTGCTCAGCGGTGGCGGTGTTCCTGGACGCCACTAAGGCATTCGATTCCCTGGAGTGGGACTACCTGCTGGGTGTCCTGAGCCGCATGGGAATGCCCGCTCCTTTTCTCCAGTGGGTGCAACTGCTTTACAGTCAGCCGGTGGCATCGGTGCTTCTAAATGGAGCCCGGTCCCCCCCCTTTAACATCGCCAGAGGTACGCGGCAAGGCTGCCCCCTATCCCCCATCCTCTTTGCCCTAGCCATAGAACCCCTAGCCGCAAAGCTCCGACAACACCATAATGATAAAGCACTGATCTACCCTAATAGGCAGTTGCTACTCTCTCTCTATGCAGACGATATGACGTTGTATGTAAAAAAGCCCCAGGACAATCTCAATCCAGTATTGCGGGAGATAACTAAATTCGGTGTCATATCTGGGGTACATATAAACTGGTCAAAATCCGCGGTTTTCCCTCTGACAGATAATACCCCGCAGCACCTACTGGACTATCCTCTAGCATGGGAAACTGATGAAATAAAATACTTGGGCATCCATATTACTAGAGACAGAGATGCGCTAATGAGAATCAACTATGGCGCAGCCATGGACAAAATAACAGACACTATCACTAAGTGGCTACGACTTCCCCTCTCTATGGCAGGGAGAATCTCCTTAATCAAGATGGTAATTCTGCCAAAACTTTTGAACCTCTTCATTAACATACCATTCCATCCCGGAAGCTTCTTCTTCAGGACACTTAGATCTCAGCTCATTAGGCTCATATGGGGAGGGAAACAGGCACGACTTAATTTAAGCACGTTAATGCTCCCATACCACCAGGGAGGATATGATGTCCCAAATTTTGAATTTTACTATTACTGTGCACAGGCCCATTTTGCAACATATTGGTTTCACCCACCACCTTTCATGCCTCATCTGGCAATCGAGGAGGGCTACATGGCTCCGACACCCACCTCAGGTTTCCTATTCACAACAGTGAGGGAACGCGGACGAGACCCGTCCACAGTTGACTGCACGATACTAGCATGGCACCGGATAGCGCGCAAATTGGAGAGCCCTATGCTATACTCCCCAAAAATGCCCTTGATACGGAACCCTCTGTTGCAAGTCACGAGCGAAGGGATATGCCGAAAGATGCTAGGAAACCTCAAGTACCACACCTGGGGAGACCTGTATGTTGAGGGGCATTTTCGCTCCCAGACACAGTTCTTCAGAACACACCCCCCAACGATAATGGACATATTCATGTACACTCGCCTTAGGCAGAGTCTAAAGGCCGTAACCCCTGCCTTTCCGGAAGAACCGAACACACTAGCGCCGATACACGCTTTCCTTCAGACAGTGCCCCCTGTACATGCTGTATCTCTCCTATATAGGCACACACAAAACGCGCCACCAACTCACCCTGTCCGTGCCCGTAACGAGTGGGACAAAGATCTGGATGTCCCTCTGACTGATGACCAATGGGAACTTAGCTGTTCACAAACAAAGTCCATTACCAGCAACAGCAGACTACGCCTTATACATTTTAAATTCCTGCACCGGATATACCACACCCCGGCTAAACTTTACAGATTCCGGCTAAGAGATAATGATAAATGCGAGAGGTGTGGCCGGGAGGAAGCGGACTTCATCCACCTGGCGTGGAGCTGCCCTGGGGTGGCGGAATTTTGGGAACAGACGTTTAGTGGACTCTCGGACATGCTAGGTGTACAGATGGTGCCCAGTCCTCTTGTGGCCCTCTTGGGGCTGATTCAGGGTGTCAACACACTACAAAAAAAGTTCCTAGCAATGGGGCTGCTATTAGCAAAAAGACAAGTTGCATGCCGATGGGGGAGAGGCCGTGCCCCCAAGTTCAAGGACTGGGTCCACACGATGACCACCTGGCAAGAAAATATGCATCACTATGCGGACTTACTTCCCATCAAATCACGCCCGAAGGATATTTGGGGCCCACTGACCGCCTACCTTTTAGCACGGGAGGCGGAGCGCGAGTCAGATGAGAGTGGAATTGCTGTGGGGGGGAACGTTGGGACTGAGCCTGCGGCTCGAGTCTCACCCACACAGGAGGGGTCCCCAAGGGCGCAGCCTCGCCCAGAGTCGCAGCCGTGTGTATAGGCTCAGTAGATTAATGAAAGCGCGACACTCCGCTTGGTTTTCTGGCACGGGCGCAGTGACAACGAGAAAAAAGCCTCTGCACCACTGGGATACGTAAATACCCGAAGTTCTCTTACTATTGCACACGCCACTGCACTTTCCTGTCCGTATGTTGTATGAATATACTGTACCGATCGCTTAGGGATTGTAATCACCGGAGGATTGACCTGCACTTTTGTTTGGGGGGTAGAATAGATTATGTTACACTGTTACTGAAACGGGACGGTGCTGCTAATATGCTTTATTAAATGTTATTTAATATGCGACTTTCTATTACACTGATGTACCGTACAATCTTTCAATAAAGGTTTTTGAAAATCAAAAAAAAAAAAAAAGTTGCTCCAAATAAGTGGCCCCAAAATATATTTTACTCGAGGCATCCCAAATCCTAAGGATGTTACTGACAAACAAAAGGTACACATTGGCCTTGATTTCCGAACTGTTGGAGCATATCAAGAACACTGTTATTTTCACTAAATTATAACTTTATGAGGGATATCATTTAATAAGAGTCTGGAAGGGTGCAGATTGCAAAACCTCTTTTCGAACTAAATTTAGTCTATTTGAGTAGCTCGTTATGCCATTCAGACTCTATAATGCTTCTGCAGCATTTAGATTTTTAATTAGTCAGGATCTTAGAGAATTTCTTGATATTTGTACTGTTGTTTATATTGTTGTGTATCTTAATATATTCTAGTTCAACTGAAAAACATGTAAAACAAGTGTGAGCTATCAAAAAAAAAAAAAAAAACTGTTTTCAAATTTGGCGGAGTTTTTCTATACCCCTGAAAACAATAATAACCCCGACCCTAAACTTAAACATCCCTGGTATATTAAAGCATGTAGGGAAGCAAAACGCGGATTGCTACTTGGGATAAAGAACAAGGATACCCTATGCATTAAAGCTAGCAGGACACATTATAAAAAAAACCTAGCCGAAGCCAAAGCAGCCTGGGAGATTGAAAAATGGGAAGCAATTAAGATAGCCCTAGACAATAGAGACATGAGAGGCTTCTGGAATCTTGTAAAGACCGGTAAGTTTGAAGGCAACTCTGCCATCGAACCAAACCTGGGGGAAGAAGCCTGGAGATCCCATTTTAAAGTTTTATATTCTAGCCCCATAGATGAAGGTGCAGTAAATAGTGCAATTGATACAGATCAAACCCCTCTAAACACGGGTACACCACCCTGCACATTGGCAGAAGTTACCAAGGCGCTGGGTAAATTGCTACCAAATAAGGCTCCGGGGTTGGATAGAATACCAGGTGACCTGTTTAGAAGTGAATTAACAGTGTGGGCACCCTATTTACAGATCTGGTTCAATGCCATCCTCCAGGGTATGGCGCTCCCTCCGACTTGGGCCGGTGCAGACATTATTCCCATTTTAAAAAAAGGCTCTCCGCACAATCCGGCAAATTATCGGCCAATAAGCCTTATCGATGTCACCCAAAAGCTATTTGCCCGAGTCCTTTTGGGTCGGCTGCAATCATGGATGGACGAGATGAACGTACTAACACCTTTACAAGCAGGCTTTAGGTCTAAAACCTCGACCATCGATCAAATATTCAGATTGCAGCTGATCCATTGGAAAACCGTAACCTTGGAGGGTGGCAGCCTTTATTTAACTTTTGTGGACCTTAAGTCCGCATTTGATATGGTGCGGCGTGACCAGCTTTGGCGCCTACTCTGCGATATGGGTGTACCAGTTTATCTCTGCCAGCAGCTGAAGCGCCTACATGAAGGCACTTACGCGAGGGTTAGATATGGTAGGAGAGGAGAATTGACAGCCCCCTTTCCAGTGGAGAAAGGGGTGAGGCAGGGATGTGTGTTAGCTCCAACCCTCTTTTCCCTTTTCCTAAATGGTCTAATAGAAACGCTCCTGTCAGTGAAGGACATAGACTCACCAAGGCTAGCGAACCGTAAAATACCAGCTTTAATGTTTGCGGATGACACCCTACTTTTGTCTAAATCACCAATGGGTATGCAGCGGGTTTTGGAAGAGTTTAGTGCATTTTGCAGGAAGAGGAATCTGGAGATAAATCTCCAGAAAACAAAATATATGGTCTTCCATGCCAACACCACCAATTGTCCGCACCCCCAACTGGAGGGTAGGTTTCTAGAGAAAGTCTCCATTTTTGACTACTTGGGTCTCACACTTAATGATAAGATGGACTGGGGGACCCAAATCAAGAAAGCTAATTTGAAATTAGCTCAGTCAATAGGGGGCATTCTAAAAGTCCACAAAAATTGCACCCAAAAAGTGGTTGGTCCGCCAGCAGAAACCTATAAAACCCAAGCGAGGGGAGCCTCACTTTATGGAGCTGAACTTTGGGGACATTGCCCATCCCAGACCCTATCCGCCACAGAGAACACATTCATTAGGCAATTATTGGCCCTCCCAAAAAGTACTCCTTTAACCCCACTTAGGATGGATTTAGGTATAGGACCTATTGCTGACATAATTGCCGCTCGCCCTCTTTTATTCTGGCGTCGCCTATGGAGCACCCCTGAGTTATCCACTTATAGGGAGGAACTGAGGGATGTTATGTCCATATTGGGTGCTGGAAATTTAGCCTGGCTGTCATACATTAGGAGAACTTGCCATTCTCTAGGATGGGTAAATATGTGGGCAACCCCTGAAGAGACCTGCCCGTCCATCCCCAAAAAATCCCTATCTCTAGCCTTTAAAGAACATAAATTGGCCCTATTGTCCCAGAGTATGAATTCATGCTGCTTGACATCTAAATTTCTGGATGTCAAGCAGCAGTATAAACTGGAATTGGTCCTGGACAATATACAACCATTCATGGCAAAGAAGTTGTTCTTACAATTTAGACATGGGACGCTCCCGCTCCGAACATTTACAAAAAAATGGAAGGGAGCAACTAGATCAGATTGTCCTGGGTGTAATCTTTCAGAAGAAACAGAACTCCATGTCATGCTATTTTGTCCTGCCTATAAAAGGTCTAGAGCTAAGTGGGTTCTCCAGCTTTGTAGAAACTTGGGGTTGAGAAACCACATCGAGGTTTTTAGGCTACTGAAATACGAGACACACCCATTATTTGTAGTTGTTACCTCAAAATTTTTATTTGCGATGTGGTGCATACGTAAAGGCATTATAAAGGGAAATGAGATGGGCAATATTTAAACTGTGGCTTTTTACTAGAAATTGTTATGTATCATTTTTTGCACAGCACTTTATTTAGGGAAATGCCTTGAAATGTTTATCTATTGATGTCTAATCTTAATTTTTCTCTTTTAAATTACCTTTTAAATGTTTTAAATCTAATTGTTTTAATTGTTCTTACATGTTCCTATATAGGATATCCTGGCTACACTTGATTTATAGGGTCATTAATTAATTTTACGGGGTTGTGTAGTTGGGGGATAATAAATGCGGCATCTCAACCCACACATATTTGATGACTCTTGTATAATAATTTTTAATCTTTTTGCTCATAATAATTAATTGTATTTTATGTATTGTTTTAATTATCTGTGCTTTTATGGCTGTATAGCCGAAATAAAGATTTTCTGACTGACTGACTGACTTCTGCTGCCTCCTTTCTATGGGTTTGCAGGGTGACTATCTGTAAGAGTAATCTTCACAGAGGCATTGCCATTCCTTATTGCTGTGGGAGGTTTTGAGTCTTGCCTGTGTATAACCCTAGTGGTACCCCAGAGTGTTTGTCCATTATTGGTCTGTTTTCTGTTTGTTAACGCTAAGGTTGCTTGCCTACTCTATCCTGTTCCAGTGATTTGTCTGTCCTTTCCTGGTGAATGCCTTTGTCTGCTGCTTTGCTTCATTACACTACATCCATAGGAAGATACTCCTTGACCTTGAGGGGCGCTCTGCCCAGAGTCCCTGACACTTTAAGGCCAAGCAAGGATACATTTACTACTGTTGTGGGACCTTTGTGGCTCCAGTAACGTTAGAAGTGTAGTTTGTGAATAGCAATGCGCTTGCTCTTTTGTGGGTGGGTGTTTGTATTTGCATGCCCTCCCTGAACCCTTCCTTATCCCTCACTAAACCCCTCCCATTTAGGAGCAAGTATTCCCCTTTTTTCAGCCCGCTGGTCGTTTCCACATTTCCTACCAAAATGTACACCTATTTATATGAGGGCCTCCACACACATGGTTATCTGTCTGTGAATTGCATTTTGCTGTGTGTAAGTAGTACTAATGTGGTACTGCTAAATGCAATAGAAAATGCAGTTCATGAATAAGGTCCATACTTTTTTGCCCAGCACATTTAAAACAGAAAAACAAAAATCTGTCAGTTTTCTTGGTTCCCTCCAGGACAAATACATAAACCCTGGTTACATTGAGAATCTCCAACATGTGGGAAAAAGGACACAAATATGGCGTGGATACCTTTTTTGAAAGAAATGTTATAACGGCTTAAAAGTGAACTGATGCAAATGTAAAAAAAGGACTCAGATCTGGGTGTCAATGGAGGAGAAGAAGCCTCCGTACTTTAAGCGTTAAGTACCCCTTGCCCGATGAATACTCTTAAAACATATAGGGTCACATGTAGGAAGCCCTTCTGAGGTCGCAAACAGGCCAATTCGCAGAATTGGCCTATTTGCGAACACAGAAGTGCATTTTGACATGAACCAAATCCAAATAGCGATTCGGTAACCTGTTATCGGATCGCAATTTGGGTTTGCGATTCAGTATTAGGAAGGGGCATGTTGTGGACGTCCCTACCTTATACCGAATCGCAGTGGTATGTATGAATGTTTTGCGACCGACATGTGGGCGCAAACAATTCCCATTTTACCACCAAAGTCAATCTAGTGGTAAGCCACGTCCAAATGGGAGTGGATCCCTGAGGGATCTCTTCCCCTTTGTGAATGTTACCCAAAGTATTTTTTGAAGAGCAGGCAGAAGCAATGTTGTGAAGAACTCCACACAAGATCTGCCAGCACATCGAAAACCCCGAGCCTACTTCTCCTCTTAGATCCACACGTTTTTGCAGCACCCTGCAACGGTCGTCCTTTAAAGCTCTATCTCTTGCAGATCTCACCAACTCACTCAAAGCCACCTCATCTAAAAAAGATGGCTTACCCTCATCCTTCATGAAAGCTCTCTTTGGAGAAGCTCTCTCACCCCTACTCATCATTGGCAATACTTAAACCACTCAAAGCATCCTCCAAGAAGCTCTCAAGACAGGCCAGATCCTCTCACTCCTGAAAAACCCACAAAAAGCCCTGATGACCTCACCAACTACACCCTTCAAAGCCCTGGACAGCGCTCCGCTAACTTTTGGCTAGGTTTGCCCTCTACAAATACCACATAACTACATACACACAATGTATATGAATCTCAAAACATAAAAGTATGTACGGGCGGAGATGTAACTCTCCTCCCTAACCTTACTGTTTCTTTTTGTAAAAATGCCCAGTATTTTCAATGATATGTACTACCATAATTGTGAGAAAATATTAGCTGGTTGGTTACCTGGGTGTGGGACGGCCACATTCTCAAGGAGGGTCAGCCAGGCATAAAAAGATTGAGCACAGCCGTGCTGGGCCAAGGCTCTGCTTTTCCGCCTGAATAACACACGCTCACTCTACAGTTCACTGAAAAGAAACGCTACCACAAGAAATATGAAATCACCAGCACCTGCCTGCAACTGCTGATGTCAGCTAGTCCCTGGGCTCACCATAAAAGAGAATAAACTGTTCTCTCCGATCCTGAGGTTTGCGCTGTGGAGAATTCCCGACTGACACCTTGCTGCTGTGGCAGGCCCAGTGTTCTACCATTATTGAGGTTTCGTGTAAATATTAACGTGAAACGCAAAACCAGCAAGAGGGAACGGGGACAAAAGTCAGGCTCCCCACGGGAGCCTATTTTATTACTATTCGTCTAACAAAAAAAGGAAATTAATGGCAGTATTCAAAAAAAAATTTGTTTTGCTTAACGTGGAGGGAAGGAATTCAAATGCATTATTCAGCACTCGCCGGCCTGTTTAAATAATGCAGCCGGGAAACAGCATATTCTGGGAGATGCGTCGCATTACACCGCCTGCCTGCAGCAAAGGAACCCAGCTCACGGAAGGACAGAGGTGGCAGGCTTTTTGATGTGAACCTGCCGAGAATACTGTATAACAAATCACCATCATGTCCCCTTTCCTCATCACAGCCCTTCCATTAGGAAGACAAATTATGGCAGTTAAAAAACCTTTAAAAAAATGCATATTTTCTCGAACGTTTTCAGGTCGTGAAATGCTTACACCTATTTAGGGGCATATTTATCATGCAGTTGCGTTGCCCATTTATCAAGCCACGCAAGGCCACCTTGCGTGGCCCTGAGGAGCTTGATAAATCTAGAATAATGCAACGCAGCTCAAATCGCTGCGTTGCGATACTCTGTCCCAGGGGAGCATTCCATGGTTGGAGCGTGGGTGTTCCCACACATCCATCCATGGATTTTGGTGCATTCCCAGATTTACCATTAGTGGTAGACCTGGAATGCGTCAAAATGCTGTGCCTCCCTAGGTGAGGCGTAATGAGGAGAAATATCTTTATTTCTCCTCATTCTTTCCTCTTTCTGTGTGTGCTGCGTTCTGAAACAGGCAAATGCCTCAGAGGATTGTTTCTGTGCAGGAAGGTGTCCCTTACTGCACAAAACCAATCCTGCTTATAACGCATGCACCCTTGCAACATGGTGCAAGTGTGCCTTCGCTGGCGCTAGCCTGCACGCATTGCACCAGCGCAGGGAAAAGACAGGAATGCGCCGTATAATGTGATATACGGTGCATTCCTGCCCTTTCCCTGTCAAGCAGTGCAGCAAGGTGGCTTGCTGCAATGTGCGATTTTTTGATAAATGTGCTCCTAAATTTGAAATCAGGATTGTGAAAATAATTATAACTCGCTAGCTTGTTCAACGTGTGTTGGTTACCAAATTTTGTTCCGGGAAGTTCATCTAACAACTCAGCGCATATTGGGAATTGCAGTCATCAATTGCTTCAATTAGCCAATGCATTTTCTCTAAAGAGAAACCAAGGAT
Organism: Calotriton arnoldi; assembly: GCA_963921515.1. NCBI lineage: Eukaryota > Metazoa > Chordata > Amphibia > Caudata > Salamandridae > Calotriton > Calotriton arnoldi. The sequence continues at coordinate 251,648 of CAWUFW010013466.1, forward strand.
GTTTTGACATTGACACTAAAATGTCCTCAATTTCAATAAGTCTTTGTCAGGAAAGAGCGAAAGTGGACGTAAAACCTACATGCGCAGGAGTGGACTTAGCAATGGCTGTGAAACACATGTTGGATGCACCAATGACAGCACAATAATAGGCAATAAGAAAACTGGTTGGACATAGCGGATACTTAAATGCAAACACATAGCATGGAGAAAACTTTTATTGTACATAGGTAGATTCAAATAGCATGTGGAAAGGCAATTAGAATCTACTTTACACTCAAGAACCGCTAAGCGAAATGCATCAGTACATCTCTTACACGTGTTTGGCATGGTTTTGATGCTGTGACACTTGTATATGTATTGGATGAAAGACTGTCCATATGTTTTTGGCTGCGGGGACTGAACACATAGAAATCTCTATTGGGAGTATGTAAGGATAAAATCCATGGGTGCAACAGAATGAGGATATCTTTAATGCATAGTGCAATGAAGAATCGTGCATAGACTTGATGCTAGGAATCCAATGAAACAGGTCTTCTTGATATTGTGTTAGTGTGAGGTGTGGGGGGTGGGTAGTTACTTTCCAAATAATAGGAGGAGATAGAGTATCAGGGTCTGCTGATTTTATTTATTAGGCTACTTTTTCAATAAGGCAAATCTTCAAGGTCAGTAATTGTAGTCTTTAACACAAAATGTTTCCCATTTAATAGGTTTCTTCTTTCCCATAATTCTGACTCTTCCACTTTCTTTTCCAGGTATCATGAATCTGGGCCTCAGCAGAATTCCGTCCTTGATAACCCTCGAGAGAACGAATGGTAGGTATCAGTGTTAGCGAAATATCAAATCAAATAAAAAAAAGTTTTAAAAAACTAGAGTTTCTTCTCTTAATGTTCCCTCTTCGTAGTCTTTCCCTTAAGAATTATTTGTTCTTTTTTTAATTATTTTATTGCCCTGGGTTGTCTTTATCTTCATGTTGAGTGTCTCTCTGAGAATTCTCGCCTCACCTCCTTGTTTTAAAGTCGATCTTCTTTTATCCTTTTTCTTGTTTTCTATTCTTTGTTGTAGTAGGTTTTTCTCTCTGCGCCCCCTTCATGTGTCGCTTCCTACCCCAGAACCGTTTCGCAGGGAAGCTAAAATATAATAAGAAAACAGGGAGTTGAAGGGGCAAGTCCCCACCTCTTTCTTCACTCACCTGGAAAACCATGACTCTCCTCTGCATCGTGGCGGGTCTGACATTCGAAGAAGTGGCCTGCTTTGCCTGCCTCTTCATCTAGGGACAGCACTTCTATAAAAGGTTCCTCTGGTTCGTGCTCATCGGTCTGGGTTCGAACCCTCCTGATGTCAGATCCAACGTCTGTGCTGGCATCCCAGTCTTTCCTGTCATCCGTTGACTCGATAACCACCTTTGGCTTCCGGTTTCTGTGTTCTAAAACACAGCGTGGGCATAACTGTTGGCCATTTCTCCCTTCTCCCCATCATTCCTCCTATTTCTATTTTAATGTCTTGAAGTTTTAGTCCTTCTTCTTTTTCTAATGTTTTTGTTTCCTTCTTTCTTTCAGATGGCTGTAGTGGTGGTGCTGTGAGACTCCCCTGTGTGAGCTGGTCTACGCTAACAGATAGAGTTTTCATAGATTGAAAGGAACAAAGATGCTCTTTGATATCGTGATTTAATCATTCTTTCTGAAGATGGTCATTACTAGATTTGTGGAAATCAGTACATAAATTCTTCATTAAAACAGACCTGAATTCTGAGTTAAACTGAGATCCATTATTTGTGAATATAATGTTCAGCAATCCATGAAGGCATACAATTTCTTTCATGGGTTTTTTAGCTAGAATGTGTGCTGATGTCAGAGTTTAAAAAGGCACAAAATGACCTAGCTTAGACAAAGGGTCGATCTCCAGCCACAAGATACAATAATATCCATGGAGCCTGTAGACCAGGATTGTGACAGAGTGGAAAAAAGGTGTAGTAGTCCTACAGGCATGCTCTTTGGGTTTTTGGCTTATAAAATGGTCACATATGTGGAAACGTATTGTGTATCATGTACCATAATCAGTGCCATCAAAAGGAGTGTGAGATCAATTAATCCATTTGGCATAACACTGGTTGGCATGCATTAGAGGTTGTGTGGCACCGTTTCAGAAATTGATCCTGTAATTCTCTTGCAAGAGCAAATATCTTGTTCTGTTGATATAATAATATATGCTTTGTTATCTTACTCCCCTTGTATTTACTCGTGGCTGTATTGCATCATTTAACTTCACCTTTCTTGTATAAAATGTCTTGTGAAATGTGCCTAATTGTTTCAATTGCTGCAAATACCTTGGGTGTTATGGGTGCTTCTATTTCAGTTTGAATTCGTGAGAGAAAAGGAGTCTTACAGTGATGCCTGCCAGGTCTGTAGTTGAATCCAAATTTAAAGTATGAAAATAAGAGCATGCACTTGGCATATCTGTGATTGTCACACCTCATCGTTTTGAGAAATCCTAACTTTTTGTAATCACTTCATATGGTAGTGATAGAGCGCTGATAGCACTCTATTTTGTATGAGTGCACTATACTCGTGGTTTAAACGCACTCTCATGTATTCGTATTGTTTGCAGTGTTTTACGACTATTAAGAAACATTTATTTGAATCATTTGATGTTGAAAACTAGTGAACGCATTTAAGTAGAACTTTGTATGTATTACGATTCCTTCATGCATAATGTGCAGGACGATATTATTTCTATACACCGTAATTGTGGTTAGTTTAAGTTGCCTGAATTATAGGCCCAATGTCATAAGTTTTGATTCTCCTTGCTCTTGAGAAATAAATAGCTAAATGTTGTTGTGTTCCAAATTAGAATGTTCTCATCCTACTGCAGGTGAAAGAATACACATCGTTATTTCCAGAGTTAAGGAGAGACCCGGAATGTCTTTGAAGATGGCTGGGAAGCGAGAAGGGAGGATGCCTTGCGGATCTGGTCTGTCTGAAAGCCAAGGCCACTGGAGAGAAGATATCACTAATTAAATTTGTGTCATAATAAAAAGAAAAGCTAAGCTACTGCATAGAGGTGCAATGGAAAGTTTTAAGAAGAATGACGTATTGTGGGTTGAATCCCATCTTTTGTATGATGCACAGGGACAGCGAGACCAGACTTCTGCTAGCTTTCGGAGGAGAAGGAGCATCTTAGAGCAAGCTCCATAGCCATAAGCTAAAACGACCCATTTGATGTGAGTACTTCTTAGGAAGTAAACACGTGCTGACACCGTTGGGGAATGACAGAAGAGAGACAGGAAGGGCCCACATGTAGAGCAGTGTAGGGAAAGATTTTGATTTCTTTCAATGAGCTGAGAACTGAATATCGCATCTATTCTGTGTTGCGTTGTGATTTTGGAATTTATAATCATCTGTCTTTTGGGCCGAATTACTTATATTCGTAAACTTGGCTCTGTATTAATTTTTTTGTACCGCTATACTTTGCTATTGAGATGTATTTACATCCAATTGTTTTTGGCCTTATAATAAATAATCAAACTGCAATTTGGAGTTGGTGGTCTTTTCAGGCATGACGACTTTGCTGATATCTGTCTGAGTTGTTTCCTCCCCTCAACCACTTTTAGTAGGTAAATAAAAGATTGATCGCTTACGCTATACTTAGTAGGGAACATTAGGTGTGCAATTTAGCGTAATCAAATGGTAGCAGAGGATGGTTTACCTCTAAGGTGGTTTATCTCTAAGGTGAGGGGAGTAATCAGGGGTAGGGTTGAAGGTCGAAGAGCCCTGAAGTGGAATGGAAGACGGCGGAGACTGGCGGACGTTGAGGGTGCGGCAGAAACAGTGGTGGCGTGAGTATGAAAGGAATTATGTTAAATTGCGGTGATGAGTAAGTGGGTGATGTCTTGAGGAGTTGGGATGTATGTTGAGTGAATGTGGTTTTTGGTTTACTTGTCCGGTCACGTGCGGAGCAGGAAGTTTTGGTGAGCGGACTCAACAGAAGTCCAAGATCCCGGGATAGTTTTGTATTGTAATTGTCTGATCAAATGTGGGTGTTGTGAAGCGCTATCGATGATCCACTTGTGTTAGGGAACTTTGTGTGAATGAGGAAAAGGTTGTGGTAGAAAGCTTCAGGTACCGGGGGTGGACTATGGTGATTGAGTGACCAACGCAGGTCAGGGGGTCACAACGGCTGAATGTTCTTGTGAGAGTGTTCTATCGATCTTTAGGGGCAGACAATTACTTGTTTTATGTGACTGGAAGTTATTGTAATTGTGTAGCAACAGTTACTTGGTTTAATAACTTTTGGATATACAGTTACTTGTGGTACGAATGTGTGTAAGCGAGTTTGCGGTGAAATTGTAAAGGCGGGTGAGCCGCTGCAAGGAGTGAGAAGTGACGTCAGGGTGCGCCGCGCTGTGATAGGTTGGTTGGTGTAACGCCGTGCTGGGATTGGTGGAAGTTCGTTTGCAGTGGAACAGCGTATTTTGGGCTTGCAATTGATCGATTTTACAATGAGATGCTTTGGGGTATTGCGAGATTTGTGTAGAGGTGACACAGGGGTAGTGACTCGGGTAGGAGAAGAAGCTCCGCCAGAAGACACACCGGCACATTACATGGCAACGAATGTAGGACTTCATACTATAGTGTGGCTTCAGAATTGGCATAAAATTACAGAGAAAGAGGGTGAATTGGCTTTCCCTTGTTATGGGTCTTTTCGTATGGAAGTGCTGACCCAGCTGAGGGGGGTGATGAATGCACTGAAACCTCCCCCTAGACCCACACAATTTGAGGCATTAGATGCATGGATGAGAGCTGCTCTAGCAAAAAGGAGAGAGGCTTCACAAGGAAGAATGAGAAGAGCAATGAAGGCATATCAGGATGCTAGATGGGATGCCCAGATGAAAAGATGGAGAGTAGACACCATAGAGGGAGAACGCTTGTACCCATTTCGTAAGTTAGAAGAGGGGGCTGAAGGGAAAAAGACAACAGAGCAGGACAGTGATACAGATGACAGCTTCCTCGATAGATTGCTAGCGGAACGTCCTCCACCGTGCGACTCTAGATCAGAGACAGAGAGGTTGCTCCCATCAGAAGAGCTTTTAGGTGTGGGACAACTGGGTTCAGAGGAACAATCGGCAGGAGTAAGAGGCAAGATTACAATGGTACACATTCCGGGAGGGTCTGGAGGAATGAGGTATCCAAACCCTGAGCCAGTACAACCTGCAGGAAACATGCAGTTACCAGATGCTTTGTCGGTACCAGTCACAATAGGGCCGGTGGTTCCGATATATAATCCTAGAGAAAGAACCGATGACAGTCAACAGCAAATAAGTGAAGGGAAAGAGAGACAATGTCTGGAGGGAGCCTTGCAATGAGTGGGACTGGTTTAAGTCGGATGCCAGTGGAATCTAGTACTCCACTGCCAGCTACAGCTGATCCATCAAGAATGGATAGTGGGTCAGAACGAGGACGGACAGGAGCTCTAGCGAATTCTAGGTCTGACCTTCGAATGTGGGTTCAAGCAGTGAGAGAGTCAATAATGCCGAGGGAAGAGACAAGCAAGAGACAAGAAGCGCCTAGAGTACTGTTTGGGCCACAGGTTATTTGTGCAGGTGACCATTGGAGAAGTCAAAGCTGGGAAAGAGATAGACGCCCAGCTTCGAAGATAGAAGAGGGTGCAGTTCCTAAGAGAACCCAAAGCTGTGACAGGGAAGATACAAGAAACGAGGAAATTCAGAAAGTGTTAAAAAGTGCAATAAAAGCGCCAATGCTAGATGTGGTACGATTAAAGGCAGAACTAGACGAGGTGATTGAAGGTAATTTACCTCTGAACAGAATTGAGACGTATGACTCGAGCGAACTACTGTTCGTAGCAAAAGACATGACAAGAAAGGCCAAACGAGCTTATGATGCATTGTTGCTTTTGGCACAAAGGTATGAGGTTGATTTGTCAAAGACCAAGATGATACAGGGTTCTTGCAGATTAAATTACACAAATAAGGATTTGGAAGAGAAGCGAACGATTGGATTAAAAGCACAAATTAGAGAACTAGTGATAGGGATGCGGACATGGAAAGAATTAGACAGATGGAAAGAAAGATGGGCCAAAAAGAAAAGCTTCAAGACTGGAATAGGAAATACTCCGCCTCCGGGAGGAGGGACGGGAGCTGCAGGAAATTTCCCCCTCAGGGAGGTACAGAATGGAGGGTATGTACACGTGCCATGGAGCAGGGGTGATTTAGCAGCATTTACGAATGATTTTCCTCGGCTGAGGGAAAAACCTGCTGAGTGGTACAAGCAAATAGATCGGTTTGTGAAGATTTCGAAAGTATTGTGGATTGATTTAAACACCTTGTTTGATATAGTAGTGCCGGCGGATTTGTGGGCGGCATGTAAAATTGCCATTGAGTGGCCTACTGCAGAGCCACCTAGAGATTCATTGACTCATGGTCCTTCACCTAATGTAATGAGAAAATACGAGCAAGTGATTACATGGTTGCAATCGAAGGTAGCTCCTCAGATTGTTGATTGGTTGAAGATTGATCGCACCACTCAAGACTCTAAGGAATCAGTACATGATTATTATGAAAGATTGTTGTTAGCTTTTAAGCAGCATAGTGGATTGGATACAATTGAACAGAAAGATATGGGACAATTTGTCTCGAAGTTTGTGTTGGGACTGAAATCTGATATTAGTTTGATGATACAGCATCACTTGATATGTTGGCAGAATAAGTCGGTGGACGAGATTCTGCGTTATGCTAAATATTGCAGTGATCAAGTGGAGTCGACAAAGAAGAAATTGAAGGACAAGTTGATGTTGGTGCAGTTGAGAAACGCTGATATGACGCAAGGGATTGGAGGAGCGATAGGTAGAGGTAGAGGAGGTGGAAGAGGAATGGGACAACAGATGGTGACCCAACCTGGTCAGGGTAGAGGAAGAGGAATGGATCCTGGTGTAAGTGAATGGGTGGCCCAACAGAAAAGGGTCACTGCCTGCCACTATTGTCACAAAATCGGGCATTGGAAGCGCGAGTGTAGATTGAATCCAGCAAATCAGATACAGATGGAAGGAGAGGGACAGCTGTCCGAGACTGTCAATACTGTGACAAGACCCAGGTCTATGTATGGAGGAGGATATGAGCCGCAAGTGCAAGTACCTCAACCTCCTAGGATACCCATGCATAATCAGTTATACCATCAGATGCCTTATTTTGAAATACAAGATAGATTTGATCAAAATCAAGATTTACAAGAATGTCAGAGGGGGGTGCACGAGGAATGCACCTTAGATGTGATCCTAGAAGTAGATCAGAGTGGGCTGTTTGTAGATGCAGATGTGAATGGATATCCTGTTACCTTCTTATTAGACACTGGAGCTGCTCGCTCCATGGTGAGAACTGAAGTAGTCCCAAATTTAACTCTTTCGGGACAATCGATTCAAGTAGTGGGGGTTAGTAATCAGAAAATGACCAATCCATTGACAAACGAATTACCCGTGAGAATAGGACCATTTCGGGATAAACACCAATTTGTAGTGTGCAATTCAAGTCCGGTCTGTCTTTTGGGACGAGACCTTCTGTGCAAGCTCAATTGTACTATATCGTGCACTCCGAGAGGTGTGGAATTGCAAACATATGATGATGATGCAGATTTTGTTATGTTATGTTATGTTATAATGTACTTGTAAAGCGCTCGGCTACTCAGAAGAGTGTCCCGGCGCTAGACGGAGCCCTAAATTATCCTGATAATACCAGGCAAACACTACTGCTGAAATAACCAGGTTTTAAGTTGTTTACGGAAAGTCAGCAAATCGGGTACTTGTCTGAGATGCTGAGGCAGACTATTCCAGCTACGGGCAACCTGAACTTGAAAAAGAGCGTCCCCCTCTGCACAAACGGGAGAATCTAGGGACCGCTAGAAGAGACTGGTGAGAGGATCTTAAAGATCTCCCAGGTGCATAACGAAGTACTCTCTTCCTGATATAGTTTTTTTAGTTTTTTAGTTTTTTAAAATGGCTAACATGAGTCTGTGTGCAGAAATGTTTGTGGTGCTCACAATAGCAGAATTGTCACATGACTTGAGAGACTCAGTTGATCCGAAAGTGTGGGATTTTATGGGCGAGGATGTAGGTCTGATGAGAGGGGTTGAGCCAGTTAAGATACAGGTCAAACCCAATGCTGAATTCCCACGAACGCCGCAATATAAATTGACTCCAGAAACTGTGGCCGGAATAAGACCTGTGATTGAGACTATGATTGCACAAGGTACTCTTAAGGAGATAAGAGGAAGTCCCTGCAACTCACCAATCATGGGACTGCAGAAGCCAAGTGGCAAGTACAGAATAGTGCAGGATCTGCGTCGGGTTAATGAAATTGTGATCCCATGTTGTCCTGTGGAACTGAATCCAGCTATTATTCTATTCCAGATACCATGCAAAGCAGAATGGTTTACAGTGATAGATTTGTGTCATGCATTTTTCTCCATACCATTGCATGAAGAAAGTCAGTTTTTATTTGTGTTTAGGATGGACGATCGTGTGTTAACATGGGAAAGAATTCCTCAGGGGTATACAGAAAGCCCCTCCATTTTTAGTCAAAGTCTGAAAAAGAATCTTGAAGGACGGGTGATGTTCCAAAACTCAGCCTTAGTGCAATATATAGACGACCTTTTGGTCGCCTCAGAGACTGAGGATGCTTGCAGGATTGACACTGTGGTGTTGTTTAATCATTTTGCAGACAATGGACACAAAGTGTCTCCAAACAAATTGCAGTATTGTTTGTCTGAAGTTCAGTACCTAGGTCACCGGATTGAGAAAGGAAACAAAGGGTGTCACCAGATCGCATAGAGACGATTCTGCAAATGGGAACTCCGAAAACACAAAAAGAAGTCTGCATGTTTTTGGGAATGGTCGGCTATTGTCGACAGTGGATCCCAAACTTTTCCTTGCAAGCAAAGCCTCTTTTGAAACTGACTCGAAAGGATGTTAGTGATCTGGTACCATGAGATGACGAGTGCTTGAAAGCCTTCCGTGAGCTGAAGGAAAGTATCTGTCGTGCTCCAGCTCTCGGAATGCCGGATTATAACAAAGCGTTTTCGCTCTTTTGCTGTGAAAAGGAGGGATGTGCATTAGCAGTCCTTGTACAGACACATGGGGGTGCCCGTAGACCAGTAGCTTACTTCTCAGCTACATTAGATCCTGTAGCTTCTGCGTTGCCTGGATGTCTGAAATCCGTTGCTGCAACCGGTGTCAGCATTGAAAGATGTGAAAGCATAGTGATGGGTTATCCACTCATTGTTTATGTGCCCCATTCAGGAGAATTGTTGATGACAATAACGAAAACACAGTATCTGACCAACAACAGACTTACCAAGTATGAGCAGGTTATCTTGGCCGCTGAAAATGTTACCCTGAGACGTTGTACCACCCTGAACCCTGCTACATTGTTACCTGTTCCGGAAGAGGAAGGAGATGAGGATTGTGAAGAGCATGACTGCCTAGATGTTACTGACCTAATTACCAAACCCAGACCTGACATTGTCGATGAACCTTTGCCCCAATCTGATTTGATCCTTTTTGTTGATGGTTCATGTTTAAGAGACAATGAAGGGTATTTGAGAGCAGCGTTTGCTGTGTGCACCATCATGGGAGTAGTGGAAGCTGCCTGTTTAAATAGAGTATTTTCTGCTCAGGTGGCCGAAATTGTCGCTTTGACACATGCCTGTATCATTGCAGCTGATATTCGAGTGACTGTGTATACTGACAGTCAATACGGATTTGGTGTAGTTCATGACTTTGGGCGGTTATGGTCACAGAGGGGGTTTCTAACGTCCTCAGGGTCACCTATACGTAACGGCGAGTACGTGCGCCAACTATTGGAAGCTTTGCAGAAGCCCAAAGAGATAGCAGTCGTTAAATGTGCAGCTCATGGAAAAGGAGAAGACTTTGTCACTAAGGGCAACAATTATGCAGATGAAGTAGCACGATTTTGCGCTGAACATGCTTGTATTTTCAATGGAGAATATATAGGCGAGAGCACAGAAGAGACTGAGCTCAGCATGATGTTAGCTATAGCCGATACATGGGATGAGGTGAAGCGGTTGCAGGATGAAGTCCCAGAAGAGAAAGCTGCTTCATGGGTCAGAGCAGGTTGCACAAAAAGAGACAATGGCATTTGGGTGTCCACAGATGAGAGAGCAGTATTACCCAATTGTCTACTGAGCCCAATGGCAAGGCAAATCTACGGAGCAGTTCATCTGGGAAGAGTTGCTATGGTGCGAGTGTTTAGGCAGACGTGGTTTAATCTACGCTTTCGTGTGTGGGCTGAAGCGGTATGTCACAGGTGTGTTACTTGTCAACAAATGAATGTTGGAAAGAGAACTGTGGTTGCAATGAGTCACATTGGAAGATCTGGAGGTCCCTTCAATAGGATACAATTGGACTTTATTGAGATGCCGAGGTGCAATAGGTTGAGATACGTTTTGGTGGTGGTGTGTATCTTTTCGCGTTGGGTGGAAGCATATCCAACTAGACGATGTGACAGTCTCACAGTAGCCAAGTTGTTGTTAAGAGAATTGATCCCGAGATATGGATTTCCGACATCAGTGGAGACAGATAGAGGAACTCATTTCCACAGTGAAATCATGAAATTGTTCTGCTCTGCTTTGAACATTGATCAGAGACTGCATTGTAGCTACAGGCCGGAGGCTTCAGGTCTTGTAGAGCAGGTTAATGGCACCATCAAGTCAAGAGTGGCAAAGGTGTGTTCGTCAACTTCATTGAAATGGCCAGATGCGCTGCCTCTGGTGCTCATGAGTCTGCGTAGCACCCCTGATAGGAGAACAGGGCTTTCTCCCCACGAAATTTTGACCGGAAGAGCTATGCTTTTGCCTATGGTGCCAGCTACAGCATTGATAAACATCACTGATGATTTAGTGTTGGATTATTGTAAGGGACTGGCTGATGTGGTTACTTCTGTATCCCACCAGGTCGAGGCTGCGACTGCATCCACCTCGAGAGACCTGCTGCATGATCTAAATCCAGGTGATTGGGTACTAGTTCGCAAGCACGTGAGGAAGAGTTGTCTTGATGCTCGCTGGCGAGGACCATATCAGGTGATATTGGTCACAAGTACCGCTGTGAAGTGTGGAGGATTGTCGAACTGGATACACGCTTCCCACACTCGCTGAGTTCAAGCGCCTGCGGAGAAAGAGAGTCCCCTGTTTCTGAGAAGCATGTGTGGACCTGCTACAGACAACGACGAAGGCACAGGCCCAGCTGTAGAAGTTTCAGATGAAACGGAACAGCCAAGTGAGCACGAGAGATGCGAGCTGAGTGCTCCTGAATTGAGCCCAGATCCTGAAATAGATGATATTGCAGATGTGAACTTTGCACCAGATCAAGGTGAGCGGTCTATTGCAGAAAGATCAGATCAAGAGGAAGAGAGGAGAGCAGATGCCAGAGCGGAAAAGTGGCCAGCAAGAAAAGAAAGGCTGAATATAAGGCTTGAATCCGAGAAAAATCTCGCTCCGATTCCTGAAACATCTGAATCAGATCAAAGTGACGCTGAAGAAAGACCGGATGGTCTGGGACGCTCCAGAAGAGAAAGAATAGCGTCTCGAAGATATGCATCCCCTGAGTGGACGTACCTGGCTGCAGATGCAGAGCCCAGCGAAGTCCAGGAGGTTGGGAGCTGGTGCGGTGAGCTACGGAGGGGACATCCTCTCGATTGAAATACAGTTGCTGGTCCCAGGCGTAGAAGCGTTTGGAACACTAACTCTGCAAGTTCCAAATCCTCCAAGGCTGAGTGAATTGCGTTACCTGATCCTCAATCAGGTTGTCTTCCCTTCATTTGGCCGGCAGCTCACCGCGCAAGAATTTGGAGAAATTCATGCAGAGATTCTGCAACTTGTCCTCGAAATACTTGGATCAAATATCATTAACGATGAAGCTTGAATTATAACCAAAGAAAGCATTAGGCCTTAGAAAGAAGATAACTTAGACCCCAGTTTCAGAAGATTTAAAATTAGGAACTTTCTAGTAGATGATGGAGTGAGGAATAGGGCTGACTACATCTCTTCAATAGGTTTAGTATCAATCGAATGAACTTTGACATTAATTGCATGGGAGGAGAGAAGTGAGAAAGACATTGTTAAAACAAAGAAAACAGAAAGAGACTGTGTTTGCCCTTTTGTGCTTCGGAACGGATCAGTAGAAACCATGGTGTCCGAAAAATTAACAAGCAAACAGAAGTGCATCATTGGCACCCTCATTGTAGTGGTGCTTATTGTTATAACTGTGGTGATCGTTGCATCTCTAGTTGGATTTCAGGATGTCGGACAGAATAGGGTACAGGCAACACTCACTACACCAATCTCTGAGATAGATGAGGATGCATCCGCAAGGGATCTAGAAATGATTAAGGAAACCAGTCGTAGATTACATGTTGATTTGTCAAAGGGTGATTTCACTTTGAATGCGCATGCTCGATTATTGTATGAGTATGTGGATACCATGGAAGCGAAGGATTGCTATGTGTGTATGCAATTACCAGCTTCAGTAGAAGAAGGCATTCGATACCATCATTTGCCTTTGACCTATGGCATTACATGTAGTGTGTTGTTGAGCATGTTTTATAGCAAGGCACACTGCGAGTACTATTTCTCAAATTATGATGTAGTACTCTCGGAAGTCCCAGTTCTTAAAATGAATAAATATGATTATTATAAGGAAGTAGAGCGAATGTCAAAGTATTTCGTGCCTACCATTACTTTAGATACGTCCTATTCCCATAGACACAATTTAACCTGTATGTTAACTGACATTGAAAAGAAATTTATAGATCAGATAGAAGATCGGCATAGACAGACTCTATTTAGACCAGATCCAAAGCACAAGGTTACCCCATGGACTAAAGAAGAATTAGATCATAAAGCAAAGGGGAGTTTTGGACCCATAGCATTAGATTTCCAGCAGAAGGGGAAGTTGTGTATTAGACACCCGACCACATACTACGATAAGATATTTGTGGGTGAAAGTGATTGTGAGCACGTCTTCTTGATCGAAGAATCAATTAGAAAAGCATTATTGGACAAAATAACAATAGTGCCCAATGTGTATTTTGTGTGTGGAAAGAATGCCTATGTGAAGTTGCCCAAAAATTGGTATGGCACTTGTTATTTGGCTGTGGTATTTCCCAAGATTTTTCATGTAAATGATTTATGGCCCCTAGAAAGAAAAAGACCTCACTGAGGAAAACGTAGTGTGAGTGCAGGAGAAGTGATTGGAGACATATTTGGGGCTATGATACCGAGTATGGGTGTGATTCTGAATGATTTGAAAATCAGAAAGCTGGCAACATTAGTGGATAAGCTCTCAATAAATACAGCTCAGATTTTATTACTTGTAGATGGGGAGATAGTTTCGATAAGGGCTATGGTTTTGCAAAACCGTCTTGCCCTAGATGTGCTGTTAGCAAAAGCCGGAGGAGTCTGCAAATTATTGAAAGTTCAACAGTGCTGTACTTATATTCCTGACAACAGTCGGGATATAAGGAAATATATCAACAATATTTCAGATATACACCAAGAGTTACGTGAGATGGCTGCCGAAGGACTCTGGGAACAAGTGGGGAAAGGATTTGGCAAGGTAGGCAGTTGGTTTGGAAGTTTGGGACAAGGAATAATGGGATATATCTTGAAGCCTATTATAATAGCTGTCATTTGTATAATTGTCCTACTAGGAGCCATCAAGGCTTACAAATGGCAAAGGGCATGACATCAGGAGACTGTTTCGAGAAAGCGAGAGCACCAACTTGAACGACTGCAGGACAGTCATTACCAGCACCTTAAGGGGTTAGAACGATTCAGACAGGGACGGCAAGCTACAGCTTCTGTTTAGGTCGGTCTCTTCTACAAGGAGAAAAACTACAGAAGAATAGAAAGTTGGTGTTATGACACTAGTCATAAGAGGGGGAACTGATAGAGCGCTGATAGCACTCTATTTTGTATGAGTGCACTATACTCATGGTTTAAACGCACTCTCATGTATTCGTATTGTTTGCAGTGTTTTACGACTATTAAGAAACATTTATTTGAATCATTTGATGTTGAAAACTAGTGAACACATTTAAGTAGAACTTTGTATGTATTACGATTCCTTCATGCATAATGTGCAGGACGATATTATTTCTATACACCATAATTGTGGTTAGTTTAAGTTGCCTGAATTATAGGCCCAAAGTCATAAGTTTCGATTCTCCTTGCTCTTGAGAAATAAATAATTAAATGTTGTTGTGTTCGAAATTAGAATGTTCTCATCTTACTGCAGGTGAAAGAATACACATCGTTATTTCCAGAGTTAAGGAGAGACCCGGAATGTCTTTGAAGATGGCTGGGAAGCAAGAAGGGAGGATGCCTTGCGTATCTGGTCTGTCTGAAAGCCAAGGCCACTGGAGAGAAGATATCACTAATTAAATTTGTGTCATAAAAAAAAGAAAAGCTAAGCTACTGCATAGAGGTGCAATGGAAAGTTTTAAGAAGAATGACGTATTGCGGGTTGAATCCCATCTTTTGTATGATGCGTAGGGACAGCGAGACCAGACTTCTGCTAGCTTTCGGAGGAGAAGGAGCATCTTAGAGCAAGCTCCATAGCCATAAGCTAAAACGACCCATTTGACGTGAGTACTTCTTAGGAAGTCAACACGTGCTGACACCGTTGGGGAATGATAGAAGAGAGACAGGAAGGGCCCTCATGTAGAGCAGTGTAGGGAAAGATTTTGATTTCTTTCAATGAGCCGAGAACTGAATATCGCATCTATTCTGTGTTGCGTTGTGATTTTGGAATTTATAATCATCTGTCTTTTGGGCCGAATTACTTATATTCGTAAACTTGGCTCTGTATTAATTTTTCTGTACCTCTATACTTTGCTATTGAGATGTATTTATATCCAATTGTTTTTGGCCTTATAATAAATAATCAAACTGCAATTTGGAGTTGGTGGTCTTTTCAGGCATGACGACTTTGCTGATATCTGTCTGAGTTGTTTCGTCCCCTCAACCACTTTTAGTAGGTAAATAAAAGATCGATCGCTTACGCTATACTTAGTAGGGAACATTAGGTGTGCAATTTAGCGTAGTCAGTAGCATATTGTTTGACAGACTCCAGGTAGTGTTGACAATGTCTAAAGGAGTCTCTATTTGCCCACAGTTCTCTGTTGATGGTATAATGTTGTTCGGCTTCCATAAGTGTCAATGAGTAGTGTGCTACAGGAAGTAAAGCTCTTGTCAGTTTGTTTCTTGTTCTCTAATAGATACTGAAGATGCATCATCTCAGCAATGAATGGTGTGGAAATACGAGTGTTTTAGGATTGTTGCTGATGCGAATGCCTTCTTAAGAGCAGTAAATGATTCTTCCTGTTTAGGCCTTAAGAGAAAAAGTACTTCTTTTGTGTCAGTTAAATGATGAAGTTACCTCTTTTGTCTCAGTTGAATGATGCAGGTTATAATAGTGGAGAAAGATTGAATAAATTGTCTATCTTGATGCTTGTTAGAACTGTCCACTTGAGAGTTGTTTTTCCTTTTTTATTGTCCATACTGAAGCCAGCAGCAGAAATGATATATTCAAAAATGTAATAGAAAACCTTTGATAAACACTTATAGAAAGTATGGCATGCAAATAGTGTTGTTGCAGATGTCTTAGGACCTCACAGATGTGTAGTCGATATTCCATTAGCGATGTGGAGAAGCTGAGCATGGTGTTCCGGTATATCACTACAAAGATGACATATAAGGTATCATTGCTGAGAGGCTGTGATGCTGCAGGAGTGTTAGATAAGCCAAAGTGCATTACTAAGTAATCACAATGGCCATAATTCGTATTGGATATGGTCTTTTAAGGTATCTGCACGGGTAATAGGTACCTCTTGGATCTACAGAGGTAAACCATTGAGCAGCTGGTCAAGACGAACAGATGTTAAATAAAGAGGATAGATATTATGTAATCCTTTGGTATTCAAACACCTATAAATGATGCTGGGATGCAGAGCTCCATATGGCTTAGGTACCAAGACTATATGTGCCCGCCGATGAGGTGGAGTAATGCATAAATCCCTTGGCAAGGATGTCATTGATATGTTGCTGTAGTTCCTTCTGTTCTCTTTTCTTTGAGTAAGTTCATAAATCCATCCCTTTGTTATCTTGGTTCTAGGAATGGGATCAATAACACAGTCGTAAGACAAGCAAGGGGTAGTTGATCTTTCTATCAAACACGTCAGCAAACTCTTGGTACAGCATAGGAATATCTATACTATTATCTTTGGAACTTACACTTGTAGATGCGATGATGTACCTAAAGGAAAGAAAAGAGTTCTTTAAACATGCTGTTAATAAAAATGTAATTCTCGATTTAATCCAGACTATTACCAGGCTGCGTTTCCGCAACCAGGTTGTTTTACTTATCATGAAATAGCAGAAGAATGGATGAACAGTATCGATGCTATAGGTTCAGTGAGTGATACCATATTGATAAGAGCAGTCTCCTGGACAATCTCTCCAGATATGAGAGGTCTACCATCAAAAGTCCTAATAGGTTCGGGGCATGGCTAGCATGCCAAGATGGCAGACGCGTAACTCTAAATCTCACGCACTGAGCAACATCGATCCTGGGGAAGTGCAGCCAGCTGTGGACGGGTGTTCCCAGGAGGGCATTTCTGCAACCCAGTGGTCCTGGGCGACCCCACATGACTCAATAAGGCGCAGCTGGCTTGGACCCACAACTGAAAATGGCGGCTGGGCCTAGCGACACCGAGAGATGCCTGGACTGTGGGGGACAGCCTTCTGCCTGCCACCGGCACTTGAGGACGGAGTGCGCGCAGTACTGGGGCCACGGGCAAAAACCCTTGAGGCCTGCATTGTGCCGGTGCCCACACATGGAGGAGTTCCAGTGGCCAAGTGAGGGGAGCAGCAGATCTGTGCTGCGAGCGACCATGGTGCCAGTTCTTTTGGGCAGTGGGTGCTCCCTTCTCCCTCTCCCGCCATGAAGAGACCAGAGACGGTGGTGCCTTGTGGGAGGTGCGCCCTCCTCCTGCCATGTGCCTGGACTACGGGTGACTTACTATCACCAGGGAACCCTGATCGCACTTGTGATCTGAGTGCGTATAGATCATCAATGATGGGATTCCCTGGGGCAGAATAGAGGCCCTTCCACTGCCGCGGCCTGGGCGGTGTGGAGTCCCTGTGGGGCGGCGGGGGGAGCGCAGATGAGAATCAACATGGGGTGAACTGCCCGGGGGTTGAGAGACCCGAGGAGCCAGAGGTAAGCCCCACCCCACACCCCTGGAGGGAACGGAGTTGATAGCACGTTGAGAGCAGTGCACCCTAATTTTAAAGTCGGATCCTTGACTAGTGGGGATGGCCCGGTGGGAGGTGCTGATGACGCAGTTAAACCTGAATCTTGCCCAACCCCTACTGGAGAGGCCTAGTGACTAGTAGGCAGCATGGACATCCCGTAGCGAGTGGAGGGGCCTGGGCTGGACCCTGACAGACCCAGAACTTGTTATCCAGCCCAAGCTAGTGAAGAGCTCCTGAGCCAGGAAGAGGCTGGTGGGGGCAGACAGGGGCCCCCCTCTGTACTAATCCACAGACCGCCAATGCTTTTCCTTCTGTTGCGCGGGTCCCCCGATGCAAGCCTGAGCTGAAAACTCCTCAAACCACATTTCCTCCCTCCACCCTGTTTGAGCCCCCCCTCTGCTCCTGGCTGTCCCTGCAAGCAGAAGTCGCCGGCTAACCACACTGTGCCTCCCTGCCAGGGGTACCGAACTCCTGGGTAAATCTAAAACCAAAGCCCTGAGCCAACCACTAAGAGTGATGGAGTCCACCCAAGACCCTGCAGTGCAGTCGGGGGCCCCACGGCCGTTGCCTCCTACATTGCAGTCGCAACTAGACGGGATTCTGGAGGCTATCGCAGACAGCAAGGCCACCCTTCAGCGCGAGATCCGCAGCATATCAGCTGAGTTGGGGCTTCTGCATGCCAATCACCAGAAACTTACTGACAAGGGGAAGAACGCCGAAGCGAGACTAGATGAGCTACAGCCTGGACACCTGACATTGAAACTGCAGGTAGCGGATCTATCAGACAGGGTGCGGGTGCTGGAGCGCCAGGCGGAAGACGTGGAGGGGTGTAGCAAGTGAAACAATATCTGTATAGTGAGGCTCCCCGAGGGCACGGAAGCTGGTAAACTATTTGGAGGGATGGCTTCGAGGGGAGTTGGCCCCGACGCAGTTGTTTCCTTTCTTCACACTGGAAAGGGCACATTGTGTACCTGCTCAACCACCTGTCCCGGGTCGCCCACCCAAGCCCGTGGTGGCCAAGCTGCTCCATTACAGGGACAGGGATGCTCAGCTAAAGACTGCAAAGGCAAGAAGCCCCCTTCTGGTGGGAAACAGTAGGGTGTCCCTGTTCCCACACTACACAGCTGTGGTGCAGGCTACGAGAGCCTCATTCCTGGACGTAAAAAGGCACTACGAGCGAAGGGTCTACAATACTCCCTGATAAACTCAAAATTATCATAGGAGATACCATGCATTTCTACACTAAGCCAGCAGAGGCTTGGGAGTGACTAGAAATTATTACATGCAAAATAGAAGGTGGCCCACCCTCAGAATGGACACCGTGACACAGCTCAAAGCCAAAAATTGCTCGAACCGAGCCCGCCGCAAAGAGCCACTCCAAAAGCCAACCAGGTCCCAGACAGAAAAGGACCAAGCAGCAGTGCTCTTGGCAGCAGCGTAACTAACAGCATAGAGACCCATTGAATCAGAGAGCAGTCCCTCACCGGAGCGGCGCTCAAAGGCATCGCTCTCTGACAACTCAGCCTCGGAGAGTGGCGACCTACCTGTGGTCCCACCACAGATGTCTGAAGACCTGCTATGATGTAGGGTAGGTGATGTCTGGGGATCCCTGCCAACTGACGCTGGTGTGATGGAGTGGTGCCCCCCTTCACCTGCCAGGAGTAGGAGAGGAACTGCAGCACCTGGACTGATGTACACGGGGTGGAGATGCTGGGGCGCTTTGACATGTAGGAACCTTGGGGGTTGCACACCATGACAACTTGGCTCGTTGGCATGGGGGCTCCTCCCTGGCCTGGACTCCTGGTCGTACCTGGATGCATAAGGTAACTGTGGGATGCTGTCCTTAGTTGGGGCTGTTGCAGGACTGCATTGCACAAACAGGCTTGCCCCCTCTTCCCGCTGGGTCATCATACTGTGGCTAGTTTACATTGCTACAGTTTGGGCGGTCGCCGTTGCTGGGATGCTCTTGGGATGGGAAGTTTTATGTCTCGGGACCGCCATGCTTGCTGTGCTGGGGGGGCTGGGCGTGTGTGAGGGAGGTGCTTGTTTGATCCTCCACCGTCCCGCCACATGACTGACCCATTATGTGACGTCACACTCCTGACATGGAACGTTCAGGGAATGAGGTTGGCAGCCAAACGTTATGCTATACATAGATATCTCACACGCAGGGGAGTCTATATAGCTATGTTACAGGAGATGAATTTCACTGGGGTAGAGGTGGAGTGCCTATGGCACCGTTGGCATGGGCAGGTGTTTGCCACAATATACTCGGCGTATGCTAGGGGGACCTTCCTGTGGATGAGGGCAGGGATCCCCATTGAAGCAACACACACCAAGATTGACAAGTAGAGCGATATGTCCTGGTTGCGGGGCATTTACCTGGCAGGCAAGTCACACTGGGGAGCGTGTACGCACCGAACCAGGACCAGGTCATATTCCTTCACACCCTCTCTACACCCTTGAGCCATCTCTCGAACACGGCATTGTTGCTAGGGGGGATTTCAACTGTGTGGTGTATGTGGACACGGATCGCTCCATTCCATCTCTCCTGGGGGTGCCGGCCATTAGCACGGCTGCTGGATTTCAGGACTGGCTAAGTGACTGGGGAATGATGTATATCTAGAGGGTGCAGCATGGTGGGATATGCAATTACTCCTACTGCTTCCACATACACCAATTACATACCTGACTTGACAACTATGGGGGTCATTACGATGGCGTAACGATCGCCACCACCGAGCCGGCGGTGGCGACCGTTACGCCATCGTAACGAGTAATATCCCCCGCATATTATAATGGCGGGGGTATCGCGGCGGATGCAAAGTGCGTCCGCCGCTTTTCCGCCGGTCGGCAATTGTTCCGATTGCCAGTCGGGCGGACTTGAGTCTCTAATATGGTGGCGTTGCCTAGCAAGCACCGCCATCCATATTATGATGCGTGCGGTTTAAGGCCTTTCCATGGCGGCGATGCCGCCATGGAAAGGCTGGCGGGGAATTGCTTTGGGGCCCCATTGCGGGCCCCCGAAGGGGGGTGGTGGGTGCACGTCGGGGATACGCATGGTACCCCCCTCCATTTCCATGCACAAGGTGGCAGGCACTGCGCGGTGCCTGTCACGTTGTGCATGGAAATGCACAACATGGCAATTTGACTTTGCGGCGGGTGCTGCTGTAAGCAGCACCCGCCGCAATGTTAAACTGGGGAATGTGACCGCCAGGGTGGCGTTCGCATCCTAATCAGGGGTGCGGGACCGCCGCATGGCAGGCGGCCAGTCCCGTTCCCGCCCCTATGTTTCCTTGGCCTGACTGAGGCAATTCATGACCCGGATGGAATATTAGGTCTGCACTCTCTTGGAGCATAGTCCGTGACTTCTGGGCCTTCAACCGGGGGGAGAGTGCCTGGAGATCTCCACTTGGCGGCTACACCCAATAGCCCGGGTTGATGTTCAGTATAGGGACTACTTTTGGTGGCCATAGCTAGATATTTTGAGGTCAACCAAGGCACGACAACTGATTGCACGATCGAATCAAGGTGGTGGTCCGAGGGCACTGTCTGGGTAATTCCGTGGGTATCAGGAAAGAATTATATAGGGAACTGCAACACCTAGAGAAGGAACCAAATTACTGTGATAATGCCCTGGGGGCTGACCCAGTGACTCTCCACGGCTGCAAAGAAATGATACACTGCAGTACTGGAACACCTGCGACACCACAACTACAAAGAATATGTTACTAGGGCACATGAAGAGGAGGGCAGGGGTGGTAGACTCTTGGCATGGCTGATCAAAACAGAAACCAGGGGCACTTCTATCACCCAGCTGCAAGCATCTGTTGGAGGGACACTGTACTCACCTAAGGTCATTAACACGGCCTTCCATGAGTATTATGTACAGCTGTATCAATGCCCAGATCCGGTATCTGCTGGGGCAGTGCGGGCATTTTTGGACCGCCTCCTGCTCCAAACGTTGCTGCCGGGATGGATGGCAGAGCTGAGGAACCTAGTGACATCTCAGGAAGTTAAATACAAACAAAAACAAGATTTGTAATGCCATATTTGAAGCCACTAAGAATAAGAGCCATCTATGGGGGCGAGCCATGGGGATTCCCCCGATGTGTGCAACTGGACTCTGACTTCTGCCATATGACATAGGGGTGCCTCTGCTTGCGGGAATACTGGACCAAGGTCCTAGACAAATTAAATAGGGACTTCAATCGCCCCATTCCATGCACAGTAGAGACCTGCCTCCTGTGTGCATTTCCCAGGCCTAGGCCCAAAAAGTTGGTAAGAGGTTTTTAGACCTAGCAATTCAACTGGTCAAACGTCGGATAGCAACAGCCTGGAAATCCATTGTTTTGGCAGTTTGGGAGAAAGATGTGACCACTTGAGCAGGGTGAAGAAAAGAGCACTGCTACGCGAGGAAGCCAGAGGGGTGTGCGGACGCCCCATAGCAGGATTGTGTGTGGAGGTTGTGGACGTGTGGGAAAACTCCACAGACGATACTGGCTTGGGTGAGGGAGGCTCAGGCACATCAGATGAGATGTATTTGGAGGTCAGATGAGTGAAAGAAAAAGTAGCTCTCCTCGATGCTGCGAGGGGGCTGCATTCTGATCCCCTGGTGGGGGTGGGTGCCCCCATGTGTGGGTGATGCTTCCCACAAGTGGACCCCCATGCTAGGGCTGAGTGGTGGCTCGGCGGTCCCTGGCTGGGGCCCTTAAGCTCTCACCCCCCCTGCCCTGAATGTCTCCTTCACACATTACTGCTTTCTGATAGTAAACACAGGTTTGGGAGTTCTTCCTGACTTAACAGTTCTTTATGTTTTCATTTTTCTTATTATGGTGGCTATCGTTTTGAGGGCCTCCTGGTGATCTGCAATGCTATTAACCTTTTGCCACTGACTTCTTTATCCCTATCAGAAGGGGGGACTCTCAGACACAGATTATGCACTGAACCCCCAAAACTGCTGTTTACTCCATTATGTACTCAGCAGTGGCGTAACACAGGCCCCCGCAGACCCCGTGGTGTGGGGGGGCCCTGAGCTGCAGGGGGCCCCCTCAGCACAGTGCTCAGGCCTGAGAGCTCTGGATTAAATCTGGAGTGAGGGCCCCTCTATGTATCTTATAGGGGGCCCCTTCAACTTTCGTTACGCCACTGGTACTCAGACTGTTCATGAGACTCGGCACGCACACAATGCCATAACCCTCAGGTAAGTCGGAAATGTTACATGTAGCTAACTGTCATTTGAATGCTAACTGTATTACTGTGCCTTTGTGTTAGACCTGATAGCCTTAGTGTGGTCTTCCCTAAGCTTTTTGCCTGTTTCCCTCACATTTTTGCTGATTTCTTTTTGTTGGCCTTAAGACTCTGAGCACTTTACCACTGTCAACCAGTGCTACGGTGCATGTGCTTCTCCCCTAAAAACATGGTTTGATTGAATTATCCACAATTGGTATATTTAGTTTACCTATAAGTCCCTAGTAGAGTGCACTCCCTGTGCCCAGGGCCTGTAAATTGAATGCTACTAGTGGGCCTGCAGCACTGATTGTGCCACCCACACAAGTAGCTCTTTAAAACATGTCTCAGGCCTGCCACTAGAGAGCCTGTGTGTGCAGTTTGCACTGCCATGTCGACTTGGCATTAAAAACCCACTGCTAAGCCTTAAACTACTGTGAGGCCTACCTCTCTCATAAGTTAACATTAATGATTCTGCAATACACTTATAAGTTGTAATTCCTGATTGAGAAGGAGTAAGTCAGGCATTTTTCATATCATTGGAATTGTAATGATAAATTCTCTTTGCTGGCAAAGTTGAATTTATCATTACTATTTTAGAAATGCCACTTTTAGAAAGATGGCATTTCCCTGCTCTTAGCTCTGTGTGCCTGCAGCCTGTCTCAATACACGTCTGGCGTAGGTGACAGCTTGACTTTGTGCATTCCCTCTAGACAGCTACACAGAAAGGAAGGTTAGGTGTGACTGAGTGGCCATCCACCTCCTGATGGGTCATCCTTGTCAGAATGGGATGGAGAAGCTGACACTTACACCTGAATAGGCAGGGTCATGTCCCTACACAAAGGGCTGCATATGCCCCTGTAGTGGGTCTGGAGCCAGAGCTGGGAGGGAGGACCTCTGTGCACTACAAAGCCCCTCTGTGAAGCCACCTCCACTTCAAAGGCACAACTGTGAATAAGTACTGGCTCTCTGACCCCACCAAACCAAACACTACTGGACCTGTAAAGAAACTCTGCTAAGAGGAAGGACTGCTGTACGGTTACAAAGACTGCCACTCAGCTGGACTGAACTGCTTTTCTGCTGTGCTGCCCTCCTGCCTGCTAACCTCCGCCCTACTGAGGAAGAACAGGACTCTTTGATTTAAACCCAGAGTGATCTCCAAGGGCATGTTGTCTTACCTCCTGTTTTAAAGTTCAGGGATATCAAAGTTGTATACCCAGCTCCTGTGCCTGGTCCATTGGAAGTGGATCTAGGTGCTTGCTCTAGTGGAACCGACGCATCCTCTGCTGTGTAAGCAGAATCAACGCCTCTCCGCTGTTGTGGGAACAGAACTGGCAAATCACACTTGGAACCAGCGCATCGCGATCGGAACTGACGCATCGTAAATACCGCGTCGCAGCCTCTGCCGTGAGAAACTATCGACGCATCCCCTCAACTGCGTGGAGAAACCCAGAACTTCAGCTTCGGAACCAACGCATCTCAGACCCGGCGCTTCACCTTCGGAACCGGTGCTTGCCATTGTTCCATGGAGAAAACAAAAGCTTCCCAGGTTGGAGAAGGAGCAAGCTCTAGAGGAGAAAAGGCTGGCCATGGAGAAGAGGAGGATGGCCCATGACCTAAGCCTTAGAGAGCTGAACATTAGAGCCATGCAAGTTGAGTACAGCAGTAGTGGTGGTAGCGTACATTCAGTGTCTGCAGGAGAAGGGAAAGTTTGCATCCCAAAGGATTTGGTACCCAGTTTTGTTGTGGGAGATTACATTGACAAATGGTTCTCTGACTATAAGGTTGCTCTAAGGGTGCACAAGGTTCCTGAGGAGTTCTGGGGGGTAGCTTGTGGAGATACATTCCCATGGTGGGGAGGGACACACTCCTGGAACTAGAGGTAGAGGATCAAACACAGTACACCCCCATGAAGGCCATTCTAGTCAGTAGGTTTGGTCTGACCCCTGAGAGGTATAGACACAGGTTCAGGGGCAGCCGCAAAATCTCTTCACAAACATGCGTGGACTTCCTTGATTATGCTAGCAAGGCACTGAAGGTCTGGGTGAGGGGCAGCAAGGTTGATGATTATTCTGGGCTCTACAATTTGATTTTGAAGGAGCACATGCTAGATATTTTCCAGAGCTGGGCCAACACCTGGTTGATAGCAAGCGGGCTGACCCCAAGAAGCTTGCTGAGGAGGAGGACATCTGGGTCAGCACCAGAGTGTCCAAGAAAGTATCGAGGGGATCCCAAAAGGGTGTTCATGGTTCCCACCAGAAGAAGGAGGTGGGGAGAAAAAGGAGTTCTCTCAAGGCCCCCAAAATAATTCACAGAGGAAAGGGTCTCATTCCCAATCTGGCCACCAGAAAAAGAGCTTCCCTGACAAGAGTCAGCCAAAGAATCCCAAATGATGAGTGCTTCAAGTATGGGCATTACAAGGGGGATCCCAAGGGCCCTAAAAGAGCACAGCCTCCCACTGAAGATCAGACACCAGGGGTGGCAAGCATGCTGCTTTGGGAGGAGTTTGTCCCAGTAAGTGGGGGGAGCTTAGTAGGGTTACCCTAGTGTCCCTGGGTGACATTGAGATGGTTCCTAAAACCCAGATGCCCTCCAATACTGCAAAGTGTAGGCAGTGGATTATCATCACCGGGCAAGATGTTGAGGCTCTGAGGGACACAGGAGCCAGCATGACTATGGTAAGGAATCAGCTGGTGGCCTAGAGCAAGTTATACCCAATGCATTCCACCAGGTTGTGGCGGCTGACAACTGTGGGGGTCACTATCCAGTGACCCTTGTTCCATTTGAGTGGGGGGGGGATCTCAGGTCTTCTGAAAGTTGCTGGGACCCCTGCCATGACTGTGGACTGTTTGTTAGGAAATGATCTTGAGAACATTACCTGGAAGGAAGTGGAGCTTAAGGCATACTTGGAAATGTTAGGGTTGCCTGAGTGGATATGTCCATGGCTGTCCAGGAAGGGAGTCAAGGAAGTCTGGTACATAGAAGAATGGCCCAGACAGCTGCCAAAAGAGGGAAGGGCAAGGGCCATGGGAAACCAGTCCCTGAATGTCTCCCAGCTGAGGTGGATGGGGCACTAGAGGAGGTCACCCCGGATCCCCCTGAGGACGACATTGCCTCCCTTGGTGACGTGCCTGAACTTGCTGAATGGTAAGTAGAAGGGGGAATCACCCCCAGGGAGGAGTTCTGCAAGGCACAGAAGGAGTGCCCAACCCTGGAGGGCATGAGGCAACAGGCCGAAGCCCAGGCAGCTGGTGATGCATCTGGGAATTACTGCATTTACTGGGAGGGAAACCTCCTGTATAGTGAGCCTAAGGCACCTGTGCATGTGACAACAAGGGCACTGGTTGTTCCCCAATGCTACAGGGCCTTCCTAATGGAGCTGGCTCATGAGATACCCCTGGCAGGATATCTGAGGCAGGACAAGACCTTTGCCAGGCTTGCTCCCCACTCTTATTGGTCCCAGATGAAGATTTTCTCAGACACTTTCTGTAGGACTTGCTTGACCTGCCAGGCCAGTGGGAAGACAGCGCAGGGCCTGAAAGCCCCCCTTAATCCCTTGCCTGTCATTGGCACCCCCTTTGAAAGGATAGGCATCGACATTGTAGGGAGTATGGATCCCCACACAGCCTTTGGCAACAGGGGTATTCTGGTACTGGTAGACCATGCCACAAGACATCCAGAGACTATACCTGTGAGGACTGCAACTGCACTTGCAGTGGCTAAGCCCCTAATGGGGATTATTACTAGAGTGTATTTCCCCAAGGAAGTGGTGTCTGACAAGGGCACCAACTTCATGTCTGCTTATATGCAGTCAATATTAAAGGAGTGTGGAGTTACTTACAAGTTCTCCACCTCGTACCTTTCACAAACCAATGGGCTTGTTAAGAGATTCAACAGGACCCTCAACGGCATCATCAAGGGCCAGCCTGGGGCCCTGAGGCATAAGTGGGGCGTTCTCTTGTCATGCATTCTCTTTGCTTACAGAGAGGTACCACAGAAGGGGGTAGGATCTAGCCCCTTTGAGCTTCTGTATGTCATCCTCAGTGTGAGTCGAATGGGTGAAATTGAAGTGTATTAAAAATTACTAAAGGGATCTGGACAGGAAACAAAGTTTTAATACTAGGATCCCTTTGTCAAGGATAAAAATGTGATTTGAGCGTAGAATAGAGATAATGTCAACCATTATATCTATTCTACACTCAAATCCCATTAGTCATTTTTAATACACTCCACTTTCACCCATTCTACTCACCCTTCACTACTTACTCATGCAACATATATTGGCTAAAAAGAGAAGATCTCCGGTAAAGAGCCCCCTCGAGGGGCCCGTTGGGCATTGCAACGCCGACCCAACGAGGAGCTGCCCGATGATGAAGCATGACACCGCTTGGGTGTGTGAGGGCCATTGCTCCTAAAAGGAGCACTCCCCTTCCCTTAGCATCTGCTAGATCTAGTTATCCACATAGTAACAGTACACTCTTTGTTTTCATAAGTAAAAGGTAGGACATGCACTTTTAAGTTTTACATGTCCTGGTAGTGAAAAACTCCCAAATTCGTTTTTCACTACTGTGAGACCTACCCTTCTGTAGGTTAACATTGGGAACTCCTTGATATACTTAAACTTTGTAATTTCTGATTGAGAAAGAGTAGGTCAATCATGTTTCATATCATTAGAATGGTAATGATAAATCCTCTTTGTTGGCAAACTTAAATTTATCAATACTGTTTTAGAAATGCCACTGTTTTAGAAAGATGACAATTCTCTGCTCTTAGCTCTGTGTGCCTGCAGGCTGTCTCCAATGTGTGGCTGGGGTGGGTGACAGCTGGACTTTGTGCATTCCCTCTAGACAGTCACACACATTGGAAGGTTAGGTGTGACTGAGTGGCCATCCACATCCTGATGGGTCATCCTGGGCAGGGTGGGAGGGAGGAGCTGACACTTACACCTGAATAGGCAGTAACTTGTCCCCACACAAAGGGCTGCATGCCTCCCTGTAGTGAGTATGGGGCCAGAGCTGAAGGAGGACGTCCACTTTCAAGGCACGACTGGGTATAAGTACTGGGGCTGACTCCACTAAATTAGTCACTACTGGACCTGAAAGAAACTGCCAGGAGGAAGGACTGCTGTGGTGCTACAAGGACTGCAACTCTGATGGACTGCTGCTCTGGAAGAACTGCTTTTCTGCTGTGCTGTCTTGCTGCCTGCTACCCTCTGCCCTGCTGAGGAAGAACTGGACTCTGACTTGAACCCAGAGTGATTTCCAAGGGCATGCTGGCTTGCCTCCTGCTTTAAGACTCAAGGATATAAAAGTCTTACACCCTGTTCCTGTGCCTGGTCCATTGGAAAGGGATCCAGGTCTTGCTTCGGTGGAACCGACGCTTCCACTGCTGCGTGAGCAGAACTGAAGCATTGCAGCTGTTGCGGTAACAGAACCGGGGCATCACACTTGAAACCAGTGCATCGCCACAGGAACTGATGCATTGGAACCACTACATCGCTGCCGCTGCAGAGAGAGACGATTGGCGCATCCCCTCAATTGCGTGTAGCAACCTGCTGCATCGCCTTCAGAACCAACGCATTGCAGACCCAGCGGTTTGTATTCAGAACTGGCGCATCGGCATCGTTACGTGGAGAAAATCGACACATCACCTCGACTACGGGAACGATGCATCGCTCGACTGCTGCCCGCATCTCGCTGTTGCGGCCAGGATCAAGGTACTTTTGTTTAGCTGGCCTTGCTTGGCTCCTGTATCCAGCCCACGCTCCATCACGGTTGGCCTGAACTCTTAACTTTGCTCCCATCCAGTGCAACCAGATAATCTCTTGGGTGCTTATTGCTTCAAAGCGCTTTTTTCACTTTTAATGTTTGTAAATTCATATCCCGCCTTCTACTTCTTGGATTTTTGTCGTTTTGATCTTGTTTTATTTATAAAATCATAATATATTTTTCTAAACTGGTTTGGAGTGTTTGTGGTGTTTTCACTGTATTGCTGTTTGTAGTGTTGCACAAATAATTTACAAATTGTCTCTTAAATTAAGCTTACCTGCTCTATGCCAAGCTACCAGAGGTTGAGCTCAGGTTAATTTATGGTGTGTATCTGACTTACCCTGACTTGGATTGTGGTTCCTGCTTGGACAGGGTGCATACCTTTGCTAACCAGAAACCCAATTCTAACACTTTGTATCACCTTTGAATATTTTATAAGCAGATGGTTATGTATGAATATACCACAAATGCCAATAAACACAGTTTAAAAAAAAACAAAAGCTCCTACAGGTTCTGCTTTTTTCTTTCCAAGGAGCGATATTGTATGTTTAATAAAAAGGTGTGATCCATGAAAGTGCCTGATGCTCTTCAATCTTGTATGGCTGCTGTAGATATTGAGCTAGGCGAAGGGATAGCATCACAGCAAGGAAGTGTTACTTCTTGTCAGTAGGTGTTATTACTTCCTCATTCAGACTTGGCCTGCTGTTCAACGCCGAGCTGAAGAGATTTCAAGAACTGAAGACATTGATGGACAAAAAGGCTAGCTTGGCTATAGTATTTACTGCTGTGATGGAAATGTGAAAGGTTACAAGTTGCAAGCACTCTGTGAGTAAACGTGTGCTTCCCAGCAAGTCTATGAGAAATGTCAAGGGACAAAACTAGGCATGCACCAGTCATGCACAAACTGCCAGATGTGCGAATTGGCTTCTCGAAGCCCTAAGCTACCTTTACATTCAGCTGTGAGATGGTCAATTGTTAGCCCTGCACTCCATGTACTAACTGGTACAGTGCAAAGAGACCCTATGCAGTGAGCTGCACTTGGCCCCACTCATTGATATGTGTGAGTCAATAGTTAACTGTGCACCTCGTTGCATAAGTCAAACTAGTTAAAGAGGCAGTGGGCAAATATCACAGGCAATGATGCACTTCTAAAGCAGCATTACTAGGATCAGGCAGCAGTCTCAATGCTGACAGATGTGATATACACTGTGCAATCTGTCACCTAGGACAGCTTGCACACTGTTCATGTTTACCATCTGCCTACACTTTACTTCCTCATGAGCGGTCGCATAGCAATGAAATAAACACTAGCAAGTGACACAGAGAAAGGAATACCATTTTTCCACCCCTTACCCTTACAAATAGATTTTAGCACTCACAAAAACAGTTGCCTTAAACAAAGTTGGTTGTCTACTGCTTGATAAAAGTTGGTGAGACAATAGCTTTAGGTTTACTGCTGATTCAAAAATCAAGCAGAAAAAACATTTGCCTAATTATCATAAATGCCTGGAATAAATTGCTCCCCTTAAAAGTAGCGATGTCTGGGTAAGCAATGAATAACATGCAGGACAATAAGTATGAGTTGATAGGGTAATATAAAAATATCATCGGCATCATGTGCACTGTCTGTATTGCTGAGTTAACAAAGAGAAAGAAAGACAGACCTATAATAGCGCTTCCAATTTTAAACACACAATTTTTATTTCTCCCTCATTAATCCATGCTGATAAGCAAATCAATTCACAACCTCTATTTTGTATTCATTTGTTCTGTGAGCTGTAATCATTCTTGCACATTGCTCGCTGGTCTTCCCTCGTCAACATTATTTATCCAAAAGAACAGACACAAAGCAGCACCCTCTTTCAAATTATTGAAACCTTGGTTTCTGCTTCCAGACAATAATTAATCTTGTTTTCGCAGTCTTGAATATCTAGATACATGAGCAGACGCTATTAAAAGTATAGGGTAAAATCAGTGGTGTTTAGTGAGGCTAAAATCACTATCCAGAATTGCACCGAGAGCAAGAAACAAGCGATCCCATCTTCCTGCCCCAGGTAGGTTTGAAGGGAGTTATCCCCACGAGAATTTAATTTAAAAAGTATGGCAAACCATCAAAAAAGGTGCAGCCTGGCAATCAAAATTGAGCAACAACAAATAAATCTGGTGGTCTACAAAAAGGAGCCAATACTGAATTATTAATTGACACAAACAGTGCCAACACCCAAAAATACCAAAGAACATAAAGTAAATGACCTTTACGGACTTATCGGATTTCCATCAACTACCAAGAGAGGTCAGTGTCATCATTTGGATATCCTTCCTTCCTACCACCACTCTTCTAAATCACAGAAGAGGATCATGTGGATCAGATTTCGACCAGGTCACAAAAATCACGATAGGAGGAAGTGAAAACAAAAAGGAAAGAAGGAGAGACCATAAATTCACCTTGTAACAGGCCTCAACAAAAAATATTCATAACTTTAGGGTGATGGAATTATAAGTGCAGTGCATATGAGTGAAATTAAAAAGGATTTGGAAGAGAGAAACTCCTTTTAATACAAATATCTCTACCGATCCTACATTAAAAATAGTGCAGAAGCAGCTTTGAACGCATAGGCCGCTTCACAGTATGGTCAACAAGTTTCAGCCTGATGGACCACTTGCCCAGGCTTTCTTCAGGACCTAAACAACAAATTATATTGCTACTGCATTACCAATTTGGTCAGAGAACATTTATGTGTATAAAGTGTCATAAAATACGACCTTCTACATGGTCATTCATCAATACAAGCGGAGTGTTCTTCACACCTGTAACAAATAAACACATAAAACTCAATTGTGAAATAATAAAACAGTAACACGAGCTCCCTAATCATTAATTCATCTAAACAGATGACCTTATTGGTTACTCCATATACCAATAAGTTATTAACATTACACCGCTATATCCTTTATTCTGCTGGTGCACTCACCTATCTTGTATGAGGTCAAAACCTCACCTCACCCGGTATCAACTCAGGTATGGGAGACCCCGCCCTGTAAATAGAGGAAAATAACTTTTACGGGAAGAGGACTTCTTTTATCTATCCCTCATTGAGTGTACTAAATTTTATACTTAATTTTATACTTCCCAGCTCAAGAGCGGACACCTTCCTAAAAGAGGACACCTAAAATCACAGTTTCAGAATGCGAAGCAATGCTCAGGAAAACCTTCGCTTTGCTCACATTCTCTGTCCCATAGGTACATCGATACCAAAAATATCCAAAACTATCGATAATAGTATTACATATTCTTAAATAAACGTGCATGCCAATATGAATGTGGCGACAGAAACCAATCGGCTAACACTGTTCGGAAGCCACTATGCTCAAAAACTGATCATACATACAATCAACGCAAGCATATGCTCTACAGCCAATGAGGAAGACGCATAGTGTATTAAGTGTATAAACACAGCAGGTAAGCCCAACGATCTTATAATCCCACTAGTGCAAGCTCAGCAAACACAAACACTAAAACAAACACGCACTCCTCTCAAGCATAAAATAATAATAGACGCGAACGCTACGTAATACAATAGCGCAGTAGCGTCACGAGCAAATCTTGAGGACCTACCTCTCCGTCGGTGCCTCGAGCTCTCCTGAGTCTATGGGAGGTGCGTCGGTGCCTATCAATCCTGACTTTGTATGTTGCGCAGTACTGCCGGCAATTGAAAATGGCGTCATTCTGAACTACAGAATGACGTCATCATACCCGGAAGCTGTAGTTCTTATCTAGGAATAGCGGGAATTGATTAAAATCGTGCTCGCTATCTCATATATGCAAGTGTCTATACCATTTTGTTGATCCACTCCTACGGTAGTAAACGTATTCAAAAGCACACAAAAACTACTTAGTAAATGTATACAAACAAAGGGTACAATACTTCTTTTCGACTAGTTGGTAGCTTCACTTCAGGTGGAGACCCTAATACTCCTCAATTATATAAAATACAACAGATCTATTTGGGAGGATACATCTATTTGTCCATAACAATGCTACCCAGTCCCAATGCTGTAGATAAATCGCAATAAACAATCATAGCTACTACAGAATCAAATGGTCATAGCTGCTGCGAAATCATTTTGAGTATACAAAGTCAGGATTGATAGGCACCGACGCACCTCCCATAGACTCAGGAGAGCTCGAGGCACCGACGGAGAGGTAGGTCCTCAAGATTTGCTCGTGTCGCTACTGTGCTATTGTATTACGTAGCGTTCGCGTCTATTATTATTTTATGCTTGAGCGGAGTGCGTGTTTGTTTTAGTGTTTGTGTTTGCTGAGCTTGCACTATTGGGATTATAAGATCGTTGGGCTTACCTGCTGTGTTTATACACTTAATACACTATGCGTCTTCCTCATTGGCTGTAGAGCATATGCTTGCGTTGATTGTATGTATGATCAGTTTTTGAGCATAGTGGCTTCCGAACAGTGTTAGCCGATTGGTTTCTGTCGCCACATTCATATTGGCATGCACGTTTATTTAAGAATATGTAATACTATTATCGATAGTTTTGGATATTTTTGGTATCGATGTACCTATGGGACAGAGAATGTGAGCAGAGCGAAGGTTTTCCTGAGCATTGCTTCGCATTCTGAAACTGTGATTTTAGGTGTCCTCTTTTAGGAAGGTGTCCGCTCTTGAGCTGGGAAGTATAAAATTAAGTATAAAATTTAGTACACTCAATGAGGGATAGATAAAAGAAGTCCTCTTCCCTTAAAAGTTATTTTCCTCTATTTACAGGGCGGGGTCTCCCATACCTGAGTTGGTACCGGGTGAGGTGAGGTTTTGACCTCATACAAGATAGGTGAATGCACCAGCAGAATAAAGGATATAGCGGTGTAATGTTAATAACTTATTGGTATATGGAGTAACCAATAAGGTCATCTGTTTAGATGAATTAATGATTAGGGAGCTCGTGTTACTGTTTTATTATTTCACAATTGAGTTTTATGTGTTTATTTGTTACAGGTGTGAAGAACACTCCGCTTGTATTGATGAATGACCATGTAGAAGGTCGTATTTTATGACACTTTATACACATAAATGTTCTCTGACCAAATTGGTAATGCAGTAGCAATATAATTTGTTGTTTAGGTCCTGAAGAAAGCCTGGGCAAGTGGTCCATCAGGCTGAAACTTGTTGACCATACTGTGAAGCGGCCTATGCGTTCAAAGCTGCTTCTGCACTATTTTTAATGTAGGATCGGTAGAGATATTTGTATTAAAAGGAGTTTTCTCTCTTCCAAATCCTTTTAATTTCACTCATATGCACTGCACTTATAATTCCATCACCCTAAAGTTATGAATATTTTTTGTTGAGGCCTGTTACAAGGTGAATTTATGGTCTCTCCTTCTTTCCTTTTTGTTTTCACTTCCTTCTATCGTGATTTTTGTGACCTGGTCGAAATCCGATCCACATGATCCTCTTCTGTGATTTAGAAGAGTGGTGGTAGGAAGGAAGGATATCCAAATGATGACACTGACCTCTCTTGGTAGTTGATGGAAATCCGATAAGTCCGTAAAGGTCATTTACTTTATGTTCTTTGGTATTTTTGGGTGTTGGCACTGTTTGTGTCAATTAATAATTCAGTATTGGCTCCTTTTTGTAGACCACCAGATTTATTTGTTGTTGCTATAAGTTGTATTGGGGATTAAGTCTGTGGTTTGGTCGTTAAATTTTCCCCAGGACCCTTTCTCCTTTGGAGTTGTAGATGAAAATCAAAATTGAGCAACATTCCTTTAGACATGGCAGGTGGTCTTGTAACATAACACTGCAAGCTATCCTCAAAGAAAAAAGGTACAGCTGGGAAGAGTTCACTGCAAGCTTCCCTCACAAAAACAGGTACATACCAGCCAATCAAAGAGCCAGTTTCCCTCACAAAAATGGATAGAAACCAGGGTCAGACTGGCGTATAGGGCAATCAGGCAGTGCCCGATGGGCTGGTGGGATAGAGGTCAGTGCGTAGGCCACTTTTTGCCTGTTTGTGGGTCTGTTTTATGGCCAGGTGGGCCAGTGTTTACTGTTGATTTCCCTGATTGTTAGACCTGACATCCTTAGGGTGGACTTCCCCTAACTTTTTGCCTGCCTCCCTCCATTTTTCTGACATCGTTTTTGCTGGCTTTAGGACTCTGTGCACTTTACCACTGCTGACCAGTGCTAAAGTGCTTGTGCTCTTTCCCCTAAACATGGTGATATTGACCCATCCCCAATTGGCCCTATTAAAGTGCATTACATGTGCCCAGGGCTTGTAGATTAAATGCTACTAGTCGGCCTGCATCACTCATTGTGCCACCAACTTAAGTAGCCCTTTAACCATGGCTCAGGCCTGCCATTGCAGAGCCTGTCTATGCAGTTTACACTGCCATTTCGACCTGGCAAGATAAACCTTTGCTGAACCTAAACTTTCCCTTATTATACATATAAATCACCCGTAAGGTAGGTCCTGGGTAACCCAGAGGGAAGGGTTGCAATGTATGTAAAAGTCAGGGCATGTACTTTTAGGTTTTACATGCCCTTGTGGTGATAAACTCCAAAATGCGTTTTTCACTACTTCAAGGCCTATCTCTCTGATAGGATAACATTGGGATTACCTTATTGCATCTTTTAAGTGTAATTCCCAATTGGGAAGAGATGGATTCTTCAAGTTTGGTATCTCTGGGCTCACAATTTAAAATCACAACTGATGCTGAAGTGGATTTTAAATTGTAAGTCCTCTTACTTTAGCCATTAGCCTGCTGCTTGTCTCTGAATACACGTCTGGGGTGGGTGACAGCTGGGCTATGTGCATTCCCTCTAGACAGCTACACAGAAAGGGAGTTTAGGTGTGACTGATGGGCCATCTACCTCCTGATGAGCCATCCTGGGCACATCCTCACACTTACACCTGAATCAGCTTTGTCCTGTCCCCACATAAAGGGCTGCATACCCCCTGTAGTGAGTCTGGAGTGAGGGCAGGAAGGGAGGACCTCTGTGCATTTTAAAGACCTTTCTTTGAAGTCTACCCCACATCAAAGGTACAACTGGGTATACATACTGGACCTCTGACACTACCACTTCAGTACACTTCTGGACCTGTGAACACTCTGCCAGGAAGAAGAACTGCTGTGCTGCTGAAAGGACTGCCGCTCTGTTGGACTGCTGCTTTGCTGGACTACTGCCTTGTTCTGTTGCCCTGCTGCCTGCTGCTCCAATGCCTGGGTGAGAAGGACTGGAACTTCATCAGTTGAACCCAGAGTGACTCCAAGGACTTGCTTGCTTGCCTCCTGATTGAAGTCTCAGAGACATAAAAGACTTCTGCACCTGGACTCTGATATCTGTGGGTCTGCCCTGCCAAGGGGTGCCACCACAGTCCTGGACTCTTGGAAATGAGGCCTAAGGTGCTTCTTCAAGCCAAGCCACACATCCTCATTGGAATCGGTACATATTTGCCTTTGGGTTGCTCGGAACCGGTGCATCTTCGCCTTTGCATGGATCAGAACAGGAGCATTCTCATTGTTGTGTGGAGCGAACCCAATGCATTGCCTTCGGAACCATTGCATTGCCCTGGAACTTACGCAACATCTGCTACAGGAGCAGTACCAGAGCATCGCATTTAGAACAAGTGCATCTCCCTCGGAACCAACACATTGCCACCGTTATGTGTAGAAAATCGACGTATCTCGCCAACTGAGTGGCTCGACACCAAAGCATCACTTCAGCTGCACCTCACATCTTAGTAGACAAAGTCAGCTGGCCTAACTGGGTCCCTGTATCCAGCCTGCACTCCACTGTGCTCAGCCTGAACTTTTGACTTTGTCCCAATCCAGCGCAACCGGATATCCCACAGAATCGCTTAGTGCTTCTAAGTTCTATTTTTCAGTTTATTCTTTAAAAATTCATATCTCAACTTCTACTTATTGGATTTTTGTCATTTTGGTCTTGTTTTATTTATAAATGATTCTCTTTTTTTCCTAACCTGGTGTGAAGGCTTATTGTGGTGTTGTCACTGTGTTTCTGATTGAAGTGTTGCACAAATACTTTACACATTGCCTCTTAAGTTCAGCCTGACTGGTCTCAGCCAAGCTACCAGAGGATGAGCACAGGATAATTTAGGGTGTGTTGTGACTTACCCTGACTAGAATTGTGGTTCCTGCTTGGACAGCGGGCATACTTCTGGCAACCAGAAACCTAATTTCTAACACTGATATTAAAACAAACATTATCCGCAGTAAACACAAATGCATGCAGTATCTCATACCTTGCAAAATACCGACATAGCATGTCTTTCCCAGTTCAAAAATGGCCTAATTTGCAAATGAGGGCCACTTTTGTAGTCATCTGATTCGCTAACGTGGCCTACTTTTATTTTGGTGCCTGGGTCTACTTTTTGTCCCAGTCCAACCCTGGTAGAGTGCAGTCAAAAGCAGTGCAAGCTTCCTTCACAGAAAGAGTTAAAGAATAAGTAGTAGCAATGCAAGCTTTCCCTTACATAGAACACACAAAGCCTGTAAAAGCACAGCATATGTAGCCTTCACAAATAACATGTGTAATAGGGGGAATTGTAGTGCAATTTTCTCACTCAAATACAAGCAACCACATCACAGCCGCATGTAGATTAATTGTCCCTTCTACAGATTAAGTACTCCCATAAGGAAGCAGCTGTGCCATATTTCCTTGCAACAGGTAATGAATGGCAATAACGTAGTACAAGGGCTCTATCATAAAAAAAGATAGACCAGGCAAACTGCAAACTTCCCTCACAAAGAACAGGTAGAGCACTGGTCGCACATATATAACTTTATTTATAAAAGCACTAGCAGGAGCAATTAAAACGTTTCGTACACAGATACCACATGCTTTTCAAGAGATCCTCTCAAACAACAGGCAGTCTCTCCCTCCGCCAGGCAATGACAGTACACCGACTTGATATAAGTAATTATCTTAAACTAAGTTATTCAAAGCCCACAGAAGGAAATTAATCATCACACAAACATTTTGTATTTCAGAAAGAAAAAGAATTTTGGAAGGAGCAATTTGACAAAAAAATATTGTGTAGATAAACCCTAATTTCACGCTAATATGTTTTAACTACCTGTGTGTGTGTGTCAGGTAATGGGATCACAGTTCATCACGGCAACAGATCTTTAAAGAAGTGAATGGTGAGGATGGTGGAACTGTGGTGCTCTGGTGGGGCACTGAGACCTGGACAGTAGATCTAGTTGGCGCTTTTACGTCCGAGGCTGACGTCAAGGAAGCATGTGGATGCCTTCACTCTGACTGACCAGCCTACGTTGGGAGCACCTGCCGCCAGTACAGGCCAGTCCTACTCTGAGATTTTGCTCTACGACTAGTATTGAAACTCGTCAGGCAGTAAACTGAATAGAGACATGCTGCACATGGAGATTAGTTACCGAAGACTCCTTTCGGTCCCATTTTCGCCCCGAGAACCTAGAGGCCTTAAGTATGCTCCAAGCCGATAGGGAAATAACTTATCTCGAAAAAGAAATCATTAACACCCTAGATTTATTTGCACCTAAACTGCCATCAAAGGTGTCGAACAAACCTCAACAAGGAAAGTGGTATACACATAAACTCAAGGCACTCAAAACAAAGTGCCAAACCACAGAGCATCACTGGAGGCTATCTAAACTACATACAGATAGACAGGCATACAAGACAGAGCTGAGGAACTACAATAATGCCATTAAGAAAGCCAAAAAGTCCTATTTTGCTGGTAGAATTAATGAGAATTGCAACTCAAGTAAGGAGCTGTACAAAATAGTAAGGGAGCTATGCAACCCAGTGAGCCTATCCCAAACTCTGCCACCCTCAGAGGAAGGCTGCGAAGAAATCAGCGAGTTTTTCTCAGACAAAATTAGTAAAATATACTCCACATGCAACTCCAACAGCTCACTGCCTGCAATCAACCGTGAAACCTCAACCCCCCCCCCCCCCTCCGACGCATCTGCCTGCATGGGCAGCTTCTCCCCATTCACAGAGGTAGATGTTGCAAAAACAATGGGGGAAGTTAAGTCGGTGTCTCCCCTTGACCCCTGTCCCCACTTTGTCTTTGCCCAGATTATACCGATAATCTGCCCATACGTTACCCAGCTATTCAATAACTTGCTGGATACCGCAGTATTTCCAGAAACATGGAAACAGGCTGTAGTAACCCCCTTCTGAAGAAAGCAGGAACAGACGTGCGTAATCCGGCAAATTACCGACCTATTTCCCAACTGCCGTACCTCTCCAAAGTCAT
This sequence comes from Calotriton arnoldi, assembly GCA_963921515.1. Taxonomy (NCBI): domain Eukaryota; kingdom Metazoa; phylum Chordata; class Amphibia; order Caudata; family Salamandridae; genus Calotriton; species Calotriton arnoldi. Next base: position 290,259 of record CAWUFW010013466.1, read on the forward strand.
GGAAAAATTGGTTAATAGACAGCTGTCGAACTATCTCGAGTCAAACGATCTACTAGACCCCTCCAAAACTGGCTTTAGAGCCACCAACAGCACAGAAGCAACTCTCTTAGCCGTGTCAGACAATATAAGATCCCTGGTTGACCAAGGGAAAGCCGCCGCCTTGATTTTATTAGACCTATCGGCGGCGTTCGACACTGTCTCACACAATCGCCTACTGGAGATCCTTCATGGAAAAGGAGTTTATGCTAAAGCCCTTCAATGGCTGAGCTCCTTCTTGAATAATAGAACACAGAGAGTACAAATGGGGGAGTTCTCATCTAAACCAAAAACCCATCAGTTACGGTGTTCCACAGGGGGCATCCCTGAGCCCCACACTCTTTAATGTCTATGTGTCATCTCTGGCAAAAATCAGTGAGAAGTGGGGCTTTGGTATCTGCTCCTATGCTGATGATACTCAACTGCTGATAACCATTGAAGAACAGCATGAGAACACAAGACTAAAACTGAATAATTGTCTCTCGGAGATGGCAACCTAGATGGCAGAACACTGTTTTAAACTAAATGCAGGGAAATCTGAAATGTTACTCTTTGGAGGAGCCAAACTTGTCTGGAATACCACTTGGTGGCCCCAGACACTGGGGGATGCCCCAGTTCCAAAGCAATGCGCAAAAAATCTGGGGGTCCTCATGGACAATACCCTATCTATGCAGGACCATGTGCGGGTTCTGTGTGGAAGAAGCTTCGCGATGTTGAAGCTTCTAAGAAGGCTATTTCCTTGGATCCCGCAAGATTGTAGGAGAACTGTCACGCAGGCATTACTTACCAGCAGATTGGACTATGATAATGCACTATTTGTGGGCATGGCAGACTACCTTTTCACACGACTACAGGTGGTGCAAAATGCCGCCGCCAAACTGGTATGTAACAAAGACAGACTCAGCTCATCGTCCGAGTGCCTGAAATTACTTCATTGGCTGCCAATGCGCCAAAAAGTGAAATTCAAGCTGCTCAGCTACACACACAAGGCCCTGCACCAACGGGGGCCTTTTATCCTACAGAGGAAAGTTGCATTTTATGTACCCACTAGGTGCTTAAGATCACGGTCCCTAGCTCTAGCCAGAACAAAATGCATTAAGAAATCAAGAACAGGGGGTCGTAGCTTCTCATACTTGGCAGCAAAACAGTGGAATGACCTACCACAAGAACTCCGCCTCACAGAGGACTATCTAGTCTTCAGGAAAAAACTCAAGACTCACTTGTTCTCTGGAAAATAATACTGGCCAAACTCATGAACCACCCAGTCACACACCAGAAGCCCGAGCACAGCGCCGTGATATCCTCTGGATGAATGACGAGCTTTACAAATACAAATACAAATGGTTCAGTTTAACTGAATCAAGTCCAACGGCGTATCCAGTGGCGGCTCCTCCTCTATGGCGGAGGAGCGTCGCCCCACTGCTTTGAGCAGTGTAAAGGAAAGGAAATATAAAATGATAATAACTTTTAGTTATTATCATTTTATGTTTCCTTCCTTTGCGGGCGGGCGAGTGGGTGGGGCTGCTCGGCTCATGGAGCAGGGCAGGAGAGGAGTGGTTTGCCCACTCCTAAGTGCGCAATGACTCTTTGGTCGGCCCTCTCGGGCCACCCAAACCAGTCATGCGCACTTTCCCCGTTCTCCAGGCAGGCTGCATTACAGCCTGCGTGGAGAACAAGCCCAGGCCCACATTCCCGGGTTGAGCATCGATTGGTCAGGGGAACCTGACTTCCTGTCCCACGAGGAGAGCAGGAGCAAGGAGCAGAGACGCGGTGGCGGGACCGGCGGCAAGGTAAGTGTGTAATTTTTTTGTTTTTCATTGCGCTACCTCACGCCCGCGCCCCCATCCCACCTGCGCCCACCCCGCCACCCACGAGTCATGCCAGTAGCCACTGGGTGTATCAGTTTACATTATGTGATCATAAACAATAAACAATAAAAAAAACAATGTCACTGATGATGTCAGGTCACATGATCACAGGTCCGCAAGCCTATTTCTTCTGTCTAAGTGAAAGTGAAAAGCATCAATTTTGTGTGAACCCCACCCTTTTCCATCTCATCACAGTTTGGGGCGAGGTCAGGCTTGCTGCTCCCACCCCATCCTGTGACGAGTTGGGAAAGGTGCACCCTCACTGATTGACATCTGGGCTAGGGCAGACCTTAAATAAACTCAGCAAAATCTGGGACCAAGGCACATTCACACTAGCGCAAGTGTCTGCAAAAAGTGCTTCTTCACTGACTCACTTTCAGAGCGAACTCTATGATACATGAGTTTCAAAATTATTTAATTAATAAAATGGAGGTGGAAATAAGAAGTGGTGGAGCCCGAAGCCCCATTAACCAGCAAAACATTGAACGAAATCATATTTTGCATTTCTTAAATCACAAAAACTTGCAACTCTGTGGAGAAGAAACATGTAACGCGTAAAAAGAAAGAGACAATATCCAGATTGTAAGGAGAATCGCCTGACATTTTTATCTTAATCTTAATGTTTATTACTACTGCACTTGTGACCTGAGCCAAGTTAGGAAAATATTTTCTGCCTAAAATTCAATGTAAACTCTACTAACACAATTCTGATTCACAACTCAGACTGTTATCCAGACTTTTGCAAGCTTAGGGGGTCAATAGGTTGGCGGACGGACTGTAGTCCGTCCGCCATCCTGGAGTAAACCGGGACCGTCCGCCATGTATGCGGCGGTCCCGCACACCGGATTAGGATGCGTCCGCCGCCATGGCGGACGGATCCTGCCGTTCAACATTGCGGCGGGTACTGCTGACAGCAGCACCCGCCGCGATGCGAAAATGCCGGGTGTAGCATTTCACAGCACTACGTGGCAGGCACCACACGGTGCCTGCCACGTGGTGCTGTGAAATGTAGGGGGGTACCATGGGTACCCCCCAGTGCACCCTCACCTCCCCCCAACAAAAGGGGGGCCCGCAACGGGCCCCCATTACGAATCTCTGCCAGCCTTTCCATGGCGGCATCGCAGCCATGGAAATGCTGTCTGCAGCCAGCATCCTAATTTGGTGGACGGTGCCTGCTAGGCACCGCCACCATTTAGGACTCAATGGGCCGTCCGCCGGGCAATCGTACCGATTGAATGTGGCGGTTCAGTGGCGGACGGTCTTTGCGTCCGCCACTGTCCCTGTCTGGATTCCCCCGCCATCGTAATGTGGCGGGGACAAAATCCACTGAGGCAGGGTCTATTTTTATCGTATAAGACCCCCAGGCGCGCTCTGCCCACACCTAAGGTATGAGACCCTTACACAGGCCCTGCGGCCTCAATCTGTAGGCCTTTTGTTAAATTGACCAAATGAGAGAGGGTCCGGTTTTACCATATAACACATGCCCTGGGCCATCCTTGTCACTCAGTCAGTATGAACCCCTACGTAGGCCCTGCGGTCTTTCTGTAGGCCTTTTGTTAAGTTGACCAGAGTTCCGCCATTTTACTGTACAAAAGGCTCTAAGCCTGTCTGACTAAAAGTCCAGCCAGCTTCTCTCTGCGAGGCTCTTCTGCTCCAGACTGGATAGCCCCCACCCTACCCGTGTGTCTCAAAGTTCACTGTCTCTTCCTCTGTCCTGTCGACATATAGCACACCACATCCTGGGTCTGAACATGAGAATAAAGAAGTTCCCACCACAAGAACGTCAGACCGGGGTGATGAATGTGGCAACCAGGACATTGCTATATATTTTATTCCTTACATTACATATTTTCTGCTTGCCCTATGCAATTTACGACGAGCGCTTGGTCTGAGAACATAACCTTTCACCTAGTCTATGTTCCACATTTAGCAGAATAAGCACCACACGTCTGATAAATGTGCGACCCGTGGCTTAATTTGACGTAGATAGGACTGACGTTGCACTAAGCACTTCTGCTTCAGATCCCAGCCTTGAAGGGTATAAAAAGAGAGCCCACGGAGTTCTCGGGGGACTACCCCACGCGTCTGTTGGTAGATGGCAGGCGGGTGTGGGTGCTCCCCAAAAGCTCTTGTTTTTGTTTTATTAAGATACAATTTAACTTGCCAATATAATTGCTGTATATGCTATTTTGTCTCTAAATTGGTGTTTTCTTATTGAGAATTTAATGCTTATATTACATTTGCAAGGCTGCTTTCTTTTAGGTTTAAGCGTGAGTATTCTCTGCATTTTAGATCAAATGTGTTTTGCATTCTGAGAACATTTTCCTTGATTTAAATTATGTTTTTCATGTTGCATTTATAAATGTGTCTTTGAGGTTTTCTGAAGTGTCTCTCTTCAAACGATTTCAATGCCTTCTGAGTCCTATTGAGAATTAGATAAAAGTGCCTTCTGTTTGGTAAGACTCTCTATGAATGCGAGGTCACTATATTTTTGTATTCTGTATTTCAAATGCCTTTTTCTTGAAGTTGCACTTTCTAAATAAATCTGTTAAACCTTTTGGCTTGGTTTCCATGGCTCAAACATCTGTTTCCCTCATTTTAGTATGAGCGTTCATGCGCACCCTGCCTCAAGTTAAGCTGCCCTTTTGTCCCTAAATCACTCCCTCGAACAGCTGGCAAGGGTGCCCCCTAGCCCCCCCAAGCCCCCTAAAACGCTCCCCCCAACACCACTTTGGATGGTGGACCAGTCATGCGGTGGCGGTCCTTCCGCCATCCTAATAACCCCCTTAGACTGCTGCATAAATTAAGACAAACATCAGCTCAGAGCGCAGGGTAAGTCTATGGCTTTAAGCTACTCCTTAGGCCTGCTCCTTTTTATGGAACACACCTACAAAACCAACAACACTCTATATCTGCCCACCCCAAATGCTTGATTTTCTACCAGAATCTCACGCTCTGTAAACCAATTTTCATAGAGTGCCAGTAACAACTGCAGAAGTTCCAATAACTTTGTAACATTTGTTCAAGTTCAAAGTTTATTCTGATTGCACGATTAATTAAAATCTTAGCAAAGATTACAATAAAAAGAGCACAAGGATATTAAAAGACTGTATCATGCCAATTATAAAAGATACCACAAATAAGAAAAAGTACACATTATCACATGATTAATAATAGCAGCAAAACCCCCATACATAATAGCATCAACAGGATATTGCAGGGAGACTAAAACAAATGCAGATAAACTTTCAAGTGCAAAGCGATACAAAAGGGGATGATGGACGGAACGTTTGAGCCAATCAAACACTCACCCCCAGTCAACTGATCTGGGTTTAATCCATCATCTTTCTTTAGCTCACTCCACCACCCCAGTTCAGACATGGCCATATGCAAATCAGTCTGACCCTGTGCCTCATGGGAACAGTCCAGCCCGAACTGCCAAGCCATGTCTTCCCTGGACCGGAGACAAGCATCCTAGTACCGGTTTCTGGCATTCCAGCCGTCATCAGCCAGGCTTGCCTGAATCCAGTGGCAAAGTGAGCAAGGGACCCACGTCTGGGCATACCCCCGCCAACTTAGGGCGAACAAAGCGATACAAAAGGGGATGATGGACGGAACGTTTGAGCCAATCAAACACTCACCCCCAGTCAACTGATCTGGGTTTAATCCATCATCTTTCTTTAGCTCACTCCACCACCCCAGTTCAGACATGGCCATATGCAAATCAGTCTGACCCTGTGCCTCATGGGAACAGTCCAGCCCGAACTGCCAAGCCATGTCTTCCCTGGACCGGAAACAAGCATCCTAGGACCGGTTTCTGGCATTCCAGCCGTCATCAGCCAGGCTTGCCTGAATCCAGTGGCAAAGTGAGCAAGGGACCCACGTCTGGGCATACCCCCGCCAACTTAGGGCGAACAAAGCGATACAAAGGGGATGATGGACGGAGCGTTTGAGCCAATCAAACACTCACCCCCAGTCAACTGATCTGGGTTTAATCCATCATCTTTCTTTAGCTCACTCCACCACCCCAGTTCAGACATGGCCATATGCAAATCAGTCTGACCCTGTGCCTCATGGGAACAGTCCAGCCCGAACTGCCAAGCCATGTCTTCCCTGGACCGGAAACAAGCATCCTAGGACCGGTTTCTGGCATTCCAGCCGTCATCAGCCAGGCTTGCCTGAATCCAGTGGCAAAGTGAGCAAGGGACCCACGTCTGGGCATACCCCCGCCAACTTAGGGCGAACAAAGCGATACAAAGGGGATGATGGACGGAACGTTTGAGCCAATCAAACACTCACCCCCAGTCAACTGATCTGGGTTTAATCCATCATCTTTCTTTAGCTCACTCCACCACCCCAGTTCAGACATGGCCATATGCAAATCAGTCTGACCCTGTGCCTCATGGGAACAGTCCAGCCCGAACTGCCAAGCCATGTCTTCCCTGGACCGGAAACAAGCATCCTAGGACCGGTTTCTGGCATTCCAGCCGTCATCAGCCAGGCTTGCCTGAATCCAGTGGCAAAGTGAGCAAGGGACCCACGTCTGGGCATACCCCCGCCAACTTAGGGCGAACAAAGCGATACAAAGGGGATGATGGACGGAACGTTTGAGCCAATCAAACACTCACCCCCAGTCAACTGATCTGGGTTTAATCCATCATCTTTCTTTAGCTCACTCCACCACCCCAGTTCAGACATGGCCATATGCAAATCAGTCTGACCCTGTGCCTCATGGGAACAGTCCAGCCCGAACTGCCAAGCCATGTCTTCCCTGGACCGGAAACAAGCATCCTAGGACCGGTTTCTGGCATTCCAGCCGTCATCAGCCAGGCTTGCCTGAATCCAGTGGCAAAGTGAGCAAGGGACCCACGTCTGGGCATACCCCCGCCAACTTAGGGCGAACAAAGCGATACAAAAGGGGATGATGGACGGAACGTTTGAGCCAATCAAACACTCACCCCCAGTCAACTGATCTGGGTTTAATCCATCATCTTTCTTTAGCTCACTCCACCACCCCAGTTCAGACATGGCCATATGCAAATCAGTCTGACCCTGTGCCTCATGGGAACAGTCCAGCCCGAACTGCCAAGCCATGTCTTCCCTGGACCGGAAACAAGCATCCTAGGACCGGTTTCTGGCATTCCAGCCGTCATCAGCCAGGCTTGCCTGAATCCAGTGGCAAAGTGAGCAAGGGACCCACGTCTGGGCATACCCCCGCCAACTTAGGGGCGAACAAAGCGATACAAAAGGGGATGATGGACGGAACGTTTGAGCCAATCAAACACTCACCCCCAGTCAACTGATCTGGGTTTAATCCATCATCTTTCTTTAGCTCACTCCACCACCCCAGTTCAGACATGGCCATATGCAAATCAGTCTGACCCTGTGCCTCATGGGAACAGTCCAGCCCGAACTGCCAAGCCATGTCTTCCCTGGACCGGAAACAAGCATCCTAGGACCGGTTTCTGGCATTCCAGCCGTCATCAGCCAGGCTTGCCTGAATCCAGTGGCAAAGTGAGCAAGGGACCCACGTCTGGGCATACCCCCGCCAACTTAGGGCGAACAAAGCGATACAAAAGGGGATGATGGACGGAACGTTTGAGCCAATCAAACACTCACCCCCAGTCAACTGATCTGGGTTTAATCCATCATCTTTCTTTAGCTCACTCCACCACCCCAGTTTCAAGTGCAAAACAGAGCCTTCAGAAGAGAGAGGACCCTCAACGTACATATACTAAAGATAAAGTGATAGAAGCACCAGTTCCAATTAACAGTAGGGCCGCCCGGACCATCACAGAGGGGACCTTGCCCAACATTGTATTATGGGCTCTGCTTTCAAGGTGTAACATTTTTAAGCATTGAGGAGGCAATTGTCATGAACTTAATGAATCTTGCAGTCAGTTGGCATGAGTCTCTTTTCAGAAAATTAATTACAGCTGTTTTGCAGGGCCTAATGCTGAACCGGCCCACAAATTGGAAAAAGATAATATCGTATGGGTGAAATTAAAAAAGGACACAAACATAAAACATGTAAAAGTGACTCCAGCTTAAAACCACAGCCCCTACATAAAGCGTCCGAGGTGCCAGTCAGGCGGTTGTACATGTATGCTTTGAGTGGTATTAAGCCGAAACTCAGGAGCATTAGTTGATACTTTACTGTAAAGTTTATAGGAAGTAGCAAGTACACAGGGAGAGTTACTGGTTGATATAAAACAAGTTTTAGGTCAGAGTGTTACATGTAACTTTTGTTGCAGCTGAGAGCACCAACGAGCGAGGACATGGATGTCCCTAGGGGAGTGTTAGGTGAGTAATCAATAAAAATATGTGATCACCCACTGAGAAGTTGGAATTCACATACATTTTATAGGATTTTCCCTCATTCCAATGTCGTTTTAAAATTAATAGATTCAATCATAAGTGGTGCTAAAATAGTGTAATAGGTGTTGGGTTATGGAAAGTCTTCACATGCAAAGTCATTTTCTGATGAAGAGCTTCTGAAAACAATGTCAACATTAAAAGTTACCTTTTTGAATTACAACTTCTTTACATTGGGCTATTTTCTATGCTTATCTAGGATGATAATGATGTTATGTTATTTTTTGTTTAAGTTACCTTGATAAATTCTCCAGCTTAGCAGCTGTGTGAGGTTTTTGTCATTTAAATAAGTTTGCCTTCAAACTTCGTCCAGGGATTCGGTATCTCATCTGGGAGTTTCATTCAATCAAATGACCTTCTATCTCTACATATCAACATGCAGTTTTGTTTGCACAGGTGTTCACAAACACATCGCAAGAACCACAATACAAAAGAGAAGAACGTCAGAGAAAATGTAAAGACACTCGAAGTATGTCAGAAAACAAGATACAATGAGATATAATAAATGAAAAAAACTACACTGTCATTTAAGGAAAGTTACCCCACAAGTACAAAAATAGAAATGCCCCATATGAATCGTACCATTTACTCAAGAAGGAAAACAAGGTTCTACCTAGAGGGTGATCTTAGAGCCCTGTGTGACCCCTTCATCAACAATTCAAGAGGTGAACAACAGATGAGGCCACATTGGCCTCATACAAAGGCAGATTTCTGAAACTACAGGAAAGCACCTTCCTTGCTGAGTCCACAAAGAACTCACTGAACGAAGGAGGTCTTGGTATTCCAATGTTCCTTGCTCCATTTCTTGAATAGGAATCATTCTGCTCTTCAGGGCTGCAACTCCCACACCACGCAAGGATATTACTTGGTTCGTAATAAAGCTCGTTCATTATACTTAATCAATATTTTGTAGCATATTACATTCTGTTGCTTTGGAGAAACATTTTAATTATGTGCGGAGCCTTTCCTTCGCCATCTTGTGTTTAGGTTCCAGAAGGGCTTTCTTATTTGAATCACTCCTCTGACAAAACATGTCTCTCCTTTTCGGCTTTTAATGCCTCGGTGGTTTCCAAGAATTCCAATAGAGTGACTTCTTTACAATTCTCTGTTCTGTATCTGTCATTCTGACAACATGAAAACTGTGCATTTGTTTAATCAGCAGACGTTTGGATTTTTTTTCCAACCTCGAATATATTGCTTCTATAATGTAATTAGAGAGCATCTGTTGCAAGTCCTGTAGTCCACCATCTGCCGTTAAAATAATGCTCTCATTGTCAGGGATTTCTCTATTACCTTCCAGCACGCCTTGATTTTTATTTCTTTGTTTCCTTCTGTAACATTTCCATTGATTTCTAATATGCATTCTTGTGATTTTTCTGCACATTAAAAGCCTTCACTTTAACCCTTTTTGTAGTGGTAAGAAACAGTATGGGCAGAGAAGCCATGTAGATGATAAAACCAGTATGCTGCAACAGAGCTTTAAAGAATTGGACATTTGGTGATAAACAGGGGTCTTTTGCATACCTGCTTTCCGTTTTGGAGCATTCCTCACTAGATTTCTCTTCCCTGCAAAATTGGGTACCTAGCCTTTCATAGTTGGAGAAAGGGAGATTGTGGACCATAATCATTGGAAGGAAATGCGTTTATAAGACAACAGAGCTGGCAGAGAACTCAGAGGGAATATGAGTGGGTTACCCCATTTTAGATCCCTAAATCTACCCAATAGGTAATTATGATTAAGGAGTTTTTACTATATCGTAACCTATTGTTAAATATATGGATTAGAATAGACATGATAACAATGCAAACACTAGCAAAGGTAAATAATGTTACTGTAAAAAGAATAAAGATACCAATTATTGATATGGATTAGAGAGTATCCTAGCCTACATTTGTTCTCAGATCTTCTAAGTCATGTAAAACCACCTGCATGCCTTGTGACATCCCATCTGACAAGCCACTGGCTTATTTGCGCCGTTTCTAGGTGTGTAGCTGGTCCGTCCCCCTCATATTAGGAGGGGTGGGTTAAACAGTGTTTGTGCCTGGATACAATGGTTTGCCAGGTGAGGGTGATAAAGCATCCCAAACCTGGACAAGGGTGCTTGGTACCCCTGTGCTAGGTCAGAGCACTTAGTAACCTGTTACTTGGCATTGTCCCTTAGCAACGTGTTGCTAGGCGAGGTGACATGGCAAGCAACATATCAAAGAGAGTCTGTATGACAACCCAGCATAACGCCAGTAGTGAATCATTCACATTATTGTGGACAGAAGACAATCTGCATATCAGTTCTCCATAAGAAAACACTCTGGGCCTGATTTTGAGTTTGGCAGATGGATTTAGTACTGTCGCCATGGCAGACTACGTTACTCCCTCCATGGGGAGGGTACTCCTGCCAAATTTAGTGATGTCCACCGCACAGCAGACATTTCTTGCATTTACAGGAATGGCGGTTCCTGTAAATGCATTCAAAGTTTGACCAGAGCATATGTCAAACTTTCAACTTTTTTTTATATTTTCCAAAACAAAATGCCACAGCAGGATTTTCTTTTTGAAAAAAAAAATGACCCACCTCACCATGGGAGATTTCTCCTATGGTGAGAGGGTCATTGGGCAGTTTTAAATGCCCGTTACTGCCAGGTTTTTCCTGACAGCGACAGACAGTGAATACTGGCCATGTTTTCTCTCACTCTATGTGGGGTGGACGGACAGATGGCCAAACCTCCGGTTGGCCCTTACTCAGTCTGGCTGTTGGAGGTGTATGTAGGCGGTGGAGACGGAGTAGTCTCTAACGTCTACATACTGAAGTTCCGCCCGACTAAATGAGGCAGATGCAACTTTGGTGGAGAGGGTACTCCTTAGCCTTTGCGATGGAGTTCCTCTCTGCCACAGTCTAAATCAGTCCCTCTCTTAGCACCCATCATATCGTTATAAAAATATGTAAACAGCCAAATATCAGTAAGCTTTATAGTCTTAAACCTTAAGCAGTAGTTAGTCCGGGTAATTAGTAAGGTTTAATATATACAGTTTAACGTGAGTTATGATACATAATGTAGATATGATGTAGTAAAGTGCTTCGCAAGGGCATTAGTCCCTCCATAGGTGACTGATGGAACTTGTGAGTCCCATACAACTCTAAAGCATATAGTAGATGATCTTGAAGTATTTATTCCATATCAATATATGTATTTGTTTGGCATATGTTTTGGTGACAATCAGTAAAAAGCTGAAAAAATACATTAGTAAACTATTGATGTTTAAGGTTCAACTGGTAGCTTTAACTGTTTTCCTCCCACAATGGCACATTTCTCACATTATCAATGTTAGCTAATGATTCATTTCAGTATTGTTGCAGTTTTTCCTTAAACGTACACATTTTGGAACGGATTAGATTATCTCCTATAATATTTTAAATATGAAAATCTGCACCCTTTACACCAAAAATGTGGTAATTATCTCTTTTGGCTTTTACCCGCCATTTAGGCCTGTATAGTTGTTTTATCACCTAGAGGTATTCATCTGTAGGTCTCACACAGACATTTGGGGGCTTACATTTTTAACATGGAAAAGTGACGCAAAAGTGGCGCAAGGGGCTTGTAAATCTGCCCCTTGGTATCCCCGGCTCTGTGAGATCCCCTCTGGGAGGGATGTACTACGGTCCCAGAATGCCTTTGAAGTGGGCCAGAATTTACTGTTTGGAAGGAAGTAGAGTTGGTAAGAAAGAAATAAGTATTTCCCTACGAGAAGGGGGAGTGGGGCCTCTGCAAACAAATATGGGTCTCGAGTATTGATGTCCATCAATGAAAAACTAAATAGCCCCCATGTCACCAACCGTGCAGGAAAGAAGAATTTCTTGCAGCCATACTTGCTACATGAGGAAAGGGCATTGGATAAGTTGTCGCTGCCTCTTTCTTAAATTCTTGCCACTTGGGACTCGCTCCAAAGAAGTGATATTTAGTCTTGGTTGCTGGGAATAGCTATTGCCTGCTGAGGAGCATGCCACCTGAAAATCTGCAGAGCCAAATTCTGAAATGGTCCTGTGCTTGCTGGACCAGTCGCAGAATATGCATTTGAATGTGCAGTACTGGAAAGGCTGTGTTGTAGCGCTGTGGTTTTTGTGTGAGAACCCTAAAATTATTTGCAATAGATTGATATTTGTCCATGCGGGAGAAACAATGAAAGGTGCTTAAACACGCCATTTTGCCTAAAACATTTATTTGTTCTGTCAGATGCTGCGCTTTCTTGTCTTGCTTGGAGATTTTCAAATCCTGTAAAAGGTGTTCACTAAGACCGCCCACAAAATATTCCAACGTCATTATATCAGGATCAATTATTTGACATCATTTCAATCAAAAAAAGCCCCAAAATATCTATATCAAAATGTAGTGTTTTACCTGGAGCAACCCCCACATCAGATCCAGCCAAGTGTTTGTTGGTAACCTTCACTAGGTCACTAACATAGTAATGAATTGCTTATCTAGAACTACAGTTCTTCAGCGTTCATATGCTTCATAGATTCACAGGGTTGAAACACTCTCAGCTGAGCATCCTCAGTGCTCTAATATAACAGTAAACAGTATTGAAGTTGAAATAAGGAGCACTAAAGTATTTTTAGTATCTGTGAGAAATTGGATTATCATTAGGGGTGGGCGATTGTTCACCTCAAGGAATAATCAAAACTCTTGTCATGGTGAACCCGCAAAGTCACTAAATTAACCTGAGCTCAGTCCTCTGGCACAAAGGACAGAGGCTTAACTTAGAGTAATGTCTAAAGCATTTATGCATTACAAAACAGTAACAAAGTCAAAACACCAAATAGTAAAAATCTCAACCCCCAAATTAGAAAAATAGAGCAAAATTTAATAAACCAAATGATGCTAAAATGACAAAAATCCAATCGGGAGACCAGAGATAATAATTTTTAAAGATTGAAGCCAAAACAGCGTAAAAAAGTACAAGACCCTCATGGTAGTCTATGTAGGCGATAGACCAGGATCTAGGCACATGATTTGATGCCGGCCATGATGAAGCCCTGGTCGGAGACAACAAGCAAATTGGTCCATCTGAAGCCTCAAGTTCTGGACCAAACGTTTTTCAAAGTTTCCAAATTTTCTTCTTGTGCCTCAGCAAACACAGGAGTGCTCTTTTAAGGCCCTCCTGTACCTAAGGGGAAGGCACTTAGAGATGCTCAGGGTATCAGGAAGAGGCAAACAGAAAAGTCCAGTTCAAGTCCAGTTGCCACTGGTCAGTTTGCCAATTGAGGGGAAAGGCCTCTTGAAGCTTGTTGTGTCTTTGTAGCCACACAAGAGGTTAGTCAGCTAACAACTAGAGTCCACTTCTTTGTCCTTGGTACAAGGGGGAGCAGGCCCAGTCCTTCCGGGCTCCTCTCAGGTCACAGACAGCAAGTCCAGTCCTCTTCTGTTCTTCTACAAGTCTAGAAAGTGTTCTGAGAAAGGTACCTTGGTATGTCACATTTATGGTTGTCACCAGCTAGTGGGTTGTAGTTACTCCTGGACACTCCCAAGAGGTAAAAGTTCCATAGGGCACCACTACCCACTTTTGTAGTGGTTTCTGTTTGCTTTACTGCAAACAGGCCCAAAATTACAAGTACCAGGGCAGTTTCAAGGCAGCGAAGGTCTTCGGCAAAACTAAGCTTGGGCTCTGAGGGCTAGGGGTGTGTGTGAGAGAGTTTCATAGGGAAATTACTAATGTCCTCCCACATCTAACACTGACATCTAGGTTGAAGCAGGGCCCATAACCACAGCAAGCCAGTAATTAGTTGTCTGGTAGGACAAATACAGGGTCCTCTAGCACCCTGACAGGGGATGTACAAGAATTGTCCTGGCATCCAGGGATGTGAATTTTTAAAGATTTAAGCTAAAATAGTGCCAAAAAGTACAAAGAGCCAATGGTAGTCTATGCAAGGGGTAGACTGGGACCTATGTGTGATCTGAGGCTTGCCGTGATGAAGCCCTGCTCAGATACAGCAAGCAAATTGGTCCGGTTGAAACCTGGAGATCTGAACCAAAAGTCTTTCAAAGTTTCCAAACTTTCTTCTGCTGCTTCTGGTGCTCCAACAACCACAGGAGTACACATTTAAGCCCCCTCAGGACCTAAGGGCAAGGCACTTAGAGATGCTCAGGGTATCAGGCAGAGGCCAACAGCAAAGTCCAGTCCATGTCCAGTGCCAAAGGTCAGTTGGGCAATTTAGAGAAAAGGCCTCTTGAAGCTTGTTGTGTCTCTTTAGTCACAAAGGAGTTTAGCCAGCTGAACCTTGGAGTCCACTTCTTTGTCCTAGGAACAAGGGGGAGGAGGCCTAGTCCTTCTGGGTTCCACTCAGGTCACAGACAGCAAATCAAGTCTTCTTCTGTTCTTCTACAAGTCTAGAAAGCAGTGACGGCTCGCAGAGGGAGTGCTGCGGGGAGGTGGGGTGGGGCGGGGGAGGGGCAGGGTGGGGGGTAGTGGACTCTGACATATGGCAGAACGGAGTAAAATAAGTAAATAAATAAATAAAACAATTTACCTTGCACGCGCTGCATCGCCGAGTTGGCGATGAAGCGCGCGCAAGGTAAATTGTTTTATTTATTTATTTACTTACTTTACTCCATTCCGCCGTATGTCGGAGTCCACTACCCCCCCCACCCTGCCCCTCCCCCGCCCCACCGCCCCGCAGCACTCCCTCTGCGAGCCGCCACTGCTAGAAAGTGTTCTGAGAAAGGTACCTTGGTATGCCACATTGATGGTTGCCACCACCTGATGGGTGATAGTTACTCCTGGCACTCTCAAAGGTGTATATGTTCCCACAGGCACCACTACCCACTTTTGCAGTAGTTTCTGGTAGCTTTATTGCAAACAGGGCCAAAATGCTAACTACAGGGAAGTGTCTAGGCAGTGAAAGTCTTCTGTGACAATAAGCTTGGGCTCTGAGGGCTAGGGGTGTGTGTGGGAGTGTCATAGGGAAATCCCACATCTAACACTAAAATTCAGGTTGAAGTAGGGCTTGTACCACAACAAACCAGGAAACAGATGTCTGATAGGACAAAAGCAGGGTCCTGCAGCACCCAGACAGGGGATATACAAGAATTGTCCATACATGCTGTTTTCTTCTTTTCAATGCACCAATGTTTTACATGTATTTCAGAAAGACCTGTCAAGCAGAAGTTGGCACTGTTGTGCAAACAGGATGTCTCCAGCACCCACCCTGAATATTCTGCTGAGCTCAGAGCAGTCAACCATGCCCATTCAGGTCAGCCTCTCAATCAAACTGACCTATTGTTTAGCTCCTGGGTAGAATTTCACACCTCGTTCATTTCTCATTCAGGCCAAGTACAGGCTAGGAGTTGGCAGAGGCTAATGCGAATTAGCCTTCTGAAAGCTCAGGAAGGTAAAGGGTAACTTCCTAAATGTTATATTTCTAACATAGTTAATAAAAATCCAACTTTACGATTTGTTTTGATTTTTATTAAAATATATCTTAAAAAAGCCTTTGAATGGTGTCAGTAGCTGGCACAGGTCAAAAGATAGATTAAACTGTATAACTTATACTTGGACTTTTTCTATGTGCCAGATACAGATTGACAAGTAACAATGTCATTTTGGGCCTAGTCATAGTAGGAATATGCCATTTTTAATGTCACACATGCTCCACTTTTAAATATTACGCAACCCACCTTGTGGGCAGCAACATGTACTTATAGGTGATTTATTTAATATTTAATGTGAGGTTTTCCTATCCTTCAAAAGGTGATTTAGACCGGCCTCTGCTGCAGGGTTCCAGTTGCTGCCATCAGGCTAAACAGGGTAGGCCTGAAACCAATTTTCACTGCCACGTTATTTGATGACACAATATACACTGCAGTCCAAAAGAGGTATTTAACTTCCCACCAGGCCATGGGTGTATTTCTGCACCATATTCTATGGCCTTACAGGAAAGTTAAATGTGCCAGTCAGAGTTGAGTCAATTTAACCATTAATGGGGTAGCACAGCCATTTTACTCCTGGTTAGCAGAGGTAACCGTGTACAGAATTCTAAGTCCTGCAAAAATAGGGTCCAGAAAAATATTAAAAATCTGGGGTGATCAGGCAGAAAAGATAGATTTCCACAGAAGCACATTCTCAAGTACTGATCCCATCAGTTTCCTAAGGGCCACAATAGCTCAGAGTTCATAGCATGAAAGAAGTAGAGAGGACAGTGAGCCTTTGACCAAGATGAGGGAGGATCACAAGTGAATTTATCAAAGGTACTGATGCAGCGCGTAAAATAAAAACTATTCTCCTCCTAGGTCACTTATCGGTCATCCAGGGGCGACTTATATTTTCTCACATCCACATGACGATGGGGCCCATAAACATCGCCTATCACAAACACACACACACACACCTGGATTTCCTTTATACCTTTACGAAATTCTGTACTCCTAGGAGAAGCATGAGAACTAAATGGAAAACACCATTTATGTACCGCTGGAAAGAGCCGGGATACCTTATTACCTATCGCTTTCTTAGTTAATTCTTAAGATATTCCTGCTCATTGTTTTGTCGATGGATCATCTAGTAAGAAATTAATTTGTAGTGATTAAGACCAGCTAAATCACAATAACCAATTACTAGTGTCACAATCATTTAGTAAAATAACCACTGAGTCGTTTGATTTAAGAATCTTAAATTTTATATAATTTTAAAAGCATGAGAAAGAATTTAGACTTTTTATTCAATTATTCATTCATTGTTAATTCAAATATTTATTAGGCAAAATCAATTTTATTGCAGAAAGGAAATTTTATCATGAAGCAAAACCCTAATTACCTGCCTATCTTCCCTAATTTAGCCTAAGGATTTCTAACCTAAACTTATGAATTAAAAATATCTTGATTCTCATACTCAACTGGAAAAATAAGACAGCAACAGAAACTTCAGCTCGTCAGCATCAGCTACCTGCAACCCGTCTCATCTAACAGTCTTTCAGCATCTCCCGCTCAGTAAATGGATCGATCTGGACCACCAAGCACTGGAAGCCACCAACACCAACACCGACTCTGACTGCGACTCTCCAACTCCGACTGTGTACGACCCCCTCCCTCTAAGAGTAGGCCCTCTTATACCCTAATTCTAACTTTGCTAACTAATTGTTGCAACATTAATAACACGCTTTCCTTTCATTGGTCCATTTATTTCATCCATTCGTTCTTTAATCAAGTTCTCCCGGATCCAACTGGTCCTTTGGAATGTATATGATCATTTCCTTTCTCACAGTTCAAGACATGTTTCCATCCGCTTCGATCAGTACATTTGTAACTTCTTTCGATACATTCGAGAACTCTGCAGGCATTGTCCTTTCTCTTAAAACGGTTTCCCACGGTTCCTTGCTGATCACCACGGCACACTATCAGTTCAATTAGGTCACATCAGCCTTGACCATTCTCGCATCCTAGCCTCTCAGCAACATCACGAGGTTAGCTTTTCTCCAACTTTTTCTCCCTTGTCACGCGTTTCCCCGCACATGCGCATTTCATTAATCGGCAGCCATTTTATATCGCCACTCGTTTATACTTAGAAGCACTATTTTGAAATAAACAAAACATAATTAAAATAGAGAAACATAGCCTTTTCGTTTCCCACCCGTCATCTACGTACCCCAATTAGTTATTACCTAGCAGAAAGCAACATTTAAGCTGTTCCTTACTTACCATCACTATTGTTTTTGCAACGACACGTTTATATTCTATCAATCAATCAATCAAGCATTTGTATAGCGCGCTACTCACCCGGAGGGTCTCAAGGCGCTTGGGGGAGGGGGGTCCGCTACTGTTCGAACAGCCAGGTCTTGAGTTGCTTCCTGAAGGAGAGGTGGTCTTGGGTAAGGCGGAGGTGGATGGGTAGGGAGTTCCACGTCTTGGCAGCCAGGTAGGAGAAGGATCTTCCTCCCGTTGTGGCTCTTCGGATGCGGGGGACGGCGGCGAGGGCGTGGTTGGTCGATCGTAGCTGGCGGGTGGGAGTGTAGAAGGTCAGACGGTCGTTGAGGTATCTGGGGCCTTGGTTGTGGGAGAGCTTTGTGTGCGTGGGTGAGGAGTCGGAACGTGATTCTCTTGCTGACGGGGAGCCAGTGCAGGTCTCTCAGGTGTCCGGCGATGTGGCTGTGTCGGGGATGTCCAGGATGAGTCGAGCTGAGGCGTTCTGGATGCGTTGGAGTCTTTTTGAAGTTTGGCTGTGGTTCCGGCATAGAGGGAGTTGCCGTAGTCCAGTCGGCTGGTGACGAGGGCCTGGGTGACCGTCTTCCTGGTTTCGGTGGGGATCCACCGGAAGATCTTGCGCAGCATGCGTAGGATGTTGAAGCAAGACGAGGAGACGGCGTTGATTTGTCGGGTCATTGAGAGGGAGGAGTCCAGGATGAAGCCCAGGTTGCGTGCGTGGTCCGTTGGTTTGGGTGCGTTGCCCAGGGCAGGGGGCCACCAGGAGTCGTCCCAGGCGGAGGGTGATGATCCTAGGATGAGGACTTCCGTTTTATCTGAGTTCTATGAAGCACAAAATCATGCATTTATTATAAAATTAGTACGCAATTATTTTTATGTTATAATTAGACACACAGACATTCGTTAATAGATTATTCAGCCCATATACTTGCGTGTTACCCTTCCCTCACGTACAGTGTTGATTAATACATTTAAACGAACATTTTATTAATTATTTTTAAAATTTGTTAGGGGTTAAAAAAAATTATTTTCTCTGCTCCATCAACTCCCCCCTTTGGTGATTTTTAAATCACCACATAAAACCCAAGTTATACTTCTTTTTCAAGCAGCATATGTCTTTCATCCTTTTGCTTTTTGTTAGTCACACATCTGTCTCCATTTCATCTTGTCTTCTCGTCTCTTTATACATGCTTTCTTTCATTTTCTCTAACTCAATTTCACCCATTTCTCTCTCTCTCTCTTTCATTATTCTGTTATTTCTTTTTATCTTATTTTGTCTTACTTTTCTTTTTATACACGTTATTACAATTTTCAACACCATGGCTAACAATATTGCTACAGTTGCTATTATTATAACTTTCCCTATCATTAGTCTACTCATTCTGGTTAACCAATTTGCTACGGAAGAAAACCCTCTACCAAGTTTTCCCAAGACACTTTCAACCTCCAGTGGAACTAGTTCTTTGTGCAAATTTGTAATATTTGTAATATACTTCTGTATATTTTCACTTTTATCAGCAATGTAAGTGCAACAATGTTGGACTTTCAGCATTCCACAGACTCCACCCTCTTTTGCCAAAAGAATATCAAGGGCAAGCCGATTTTGCAACACCATAGCTCTCATGGCAACCATTTCGGTATTTACCATCAAGAACCCTCCCGCAGTATCTGTAGACAAACGATCTACTACTGTGGATAACTTCCGAATCTTAAATGCATTCAAAGATATTCCCACTGCTGGTATTAATGCTCCAAAATATCACCTACAATTTCTGAAAAACTTTCCCTCTTTCTACGTGTAAAGCTATTAATCATCTTGTATGTTCCTTTTTCTTCTCTGTCCATATGAAAGATTTTTGGAAAGACCAGGCCTACATAGCAAGTTCCATACCAATGGTCCGGTAACCTGTAATAAGCTCTATTCCCACAAATATAATAGATACCTGGAAATATTGGATCTTTTCCACCTTTGAATCCCCAACCTCCCAGAATTTGATAATTGTCATGGCAGATACTGGAACCTACAAAGTAATTGTCATAGACTGTCTTATTTCTCCTAATACACAACTTTCCTGTTTGCGGCCAATCTAATGTCATTGCTGCATTTATCTTTTTCCCTTCATGATTTCCTTCCTCAAACGTCCATAGATGTGTTCCTTCCTCTTTTATTGCTTCTTTTTGAAATTTCATTCTTCTTTCTTCAACCATTTCTAAAAATACCTTTTCTTCTTTCTTTAATTCACAGGTAAGGTTGTTCTTAGCTATTTCTTCTAATGTTAATTTTCTATGTTCTAGAAAGAATTCTCCTAAAACTTTTGCTTGTTTTACTTTGTTAAGTTCTGGTACTACCGGAACGTTTGCAAAAATCTTATCTATATCAGTATAATAAGACTCTAATCTACCTGTTTTATAAAATAAACTTGCTATTACACTACATGTTATTCCATAAATTAGAGGTAGGTGATGATAAGTCACACCTTCTGACACTGATGCAGGCAACTGCATACAAACATAACAATCTCTCACATCCATTGTCTCTACATATTCGTACAACAATTTTGTAAAAACATTTTTTGAAAAGTCTGTTACTGACTTATCCTTATGTAATTCTGCACTACTTCTTAAAATAACTGGTTCTTTAATATTAGTTTCATTTTCTGGTTTAGTATCATTTTTCGCTTCTATTACAGCTAAACTAATAGGAATTGTGATTGCTAATACTATCCATACGGTCATTAATAAACCCGTACAAAAGCAGCACATTTTGCACCATCTTTTTACAAACTCACATCTATCTCTTCTATCCCTAGTATTTTCCATTTTGCTTTTTTCTTTTTGTTAAGTTTCAGAAAATTGTGTCACTACACCTCAGAAATGACTTAGATGCCACTCTGCTTTCAAAAAGTCTTTGCTTGGTACTTTCTTTTAATTCTCTCCAGAATTCTTTCGTTGTCACATCCGGTGATTTGTCATATCCAGTAAAATTGTCACGTCCGGCAGAAGCACTATAAGTCTTCACTTCAGGTTTGTTGCATCTCACCTTTACCCATTCGATTTCTTAGTCTCGGGTTCTCGTGAGTGTTTCCTTCTTCTTTGTAATCCATCAGTGCGATATATAACCACTCAGGTGACTTGTACTTTGCATTCACTTTCTTCGTTCTTTTAGATTTTTGTAGTCGTTTTCCACTTGGCTTTTCTTGTTCCTTTTGACTTGTTATTTCATTCACTTGTTCAGCACTTTTTTCTCCTGTTCTTATTATTCTATATCTCAATTTTCTTATATAATTGCTGGGCCAATTATCTCCTTTTCTTGGCCTTTTGGCTTCACCTTCTTTTTCTTCTCTTTCTGATTTCCAGTTTCTTTTTCTTGATTCAGTTTTTGTTTTCTCCTCTTCTCCACTTTCTTCAGATTTGGTTTCAACTTTTTCACTATTGTCTCTTATTTTGAAGCTTATGATCTCGTCTTCTCTTACTGGTGGATCTGTTTTCTCCTTCTTGTGTTCCCTTATTACTGTCCCTCCTCGGTGTTCTTCCGATTTGGTATTTTCCTCACTCTCTACTTCTAAATTTCCCTGTTCTTTTGTTTCTCCATCTGTCCCTATTGCTCCTCGGGGTTCTTCTCGATTCTCTAACTTTTTATGTACTTCTTTCCCTACTTTGTCTATTAATATTATTTCTGAAGGATTTCCACCATAACTTGTACTTGGTTGCTCATCTAGATCATTTTCTTGTTCACTTTCTTCTCTAATTGGTTTATATCCCCAAGTTCTCCTTCGAAATTCTTCACAGTTTGCAACTGAATCATCAGATCCTGAACTTGTGTCAGATATTTCCAGATGTCGACTTACAGGTCGATCTTCAGGTTCTGGAATTTCTGAACTTCTTCCTTCTTCTTCTTCCTCCTTTTCTTCTCTAGAGGTGCTTGCAGTTGGGGTTTCCAGATGTCGACTTTCAGGTCGATCTTCAAGTTCTGGCACCCTTTCTCTTATTCCTGTTGTCCCAATCGTTAAACTCTTATCCCACACTTCCAGACGTCGACTCACATGTCGATCAGTAGGTTCTTGAACTCTGATTGTGTGGCTGGCATGGACCCAGTTCTTTACTCCTGCACACTTGACTGCAGTCGTTGTCACTAGGATTACCTGTCGTGGCTCGTCCCAGCGAGGAACTAGACAGTTTCTTCTCCTGTGGATTTTTATGCGGACCCAGTCTCCTGGATTCAAGTCGTGGGCTGGTTTTCTTTCAAGAGTGGTCGCATCCGGTCCAACCTGATGAAAAACAGAACGCACCACATCAGCCAGTCCTTTGCAATAATCCAGTACTAGATCATCAGTTATAGTCAATAACTTGTTGACAGGTACTTGTGCTTGTCTCATTGCTCGTCCCATGATCATCTCATGAGGACTAAGTCCAGTTTTCTTTTTCAGGGATGCTTCTGATGGTCATCAGAACAAGGGGCAGTGCATCTGGCCATTTGAGTCCTGTAGCTTGACACATTTTTCCTAATCTGTTCTTAATTGTTCCATTAATTTGCTCTACTACCCCAGAAGCCTCTGGTCTGTATGCACAATGTAGTTTTTGTTTAATACTTAATGCTTCACAAATCAATTGGATCAACTCATTTTGAAAATGTGTTCCTCTATCTGTCTCAACCGTGACTGGAAAACCATACCTTGGAATGAACTCTCGCAGCATAAGTTTTTTTATACCGTTGTTCCATCATTCCTTCTAGTGGGGTATGCCTCCACCCAACGAGAAAACAGACAGACGACCACTAGAACATATTTTAGTCTGTTACAAGGGGGCATTTCGATAAAGTCCAATTGCATTCTAGTGAACGGACCTCCTTCTCGTCCTATTGTTCCTAGACTCACTATTGTCTTTCTTCCTGGATTAAACTGCTGACAAATAAGACATCTTTGACAAAGACTTTCAGCTATCGCTCTGAATTTTGGGTTATACCAGGTTTGTCTGAAAAGTCTGATCATTGCATCTCTCCCAATATGAGCTTGTCCATGGTACATCCGTGCCATGTCTGCAATCATGCTATCAGGCATAACTGGTCTTTCATCTCTGTATACCCACACGCCATTGTTTTCCTGTCTTCTACATCCTGCTTTTATCCAGTAATCTTTTTCCTCATCATTTGCAGCTTCCTGTAACTGTCTCACCTCATCCCATGTCTCGACAGTATTAGTAAAAAGCAAAGGAGAAGAGATATGCTCCCTTTCTCTATTTTTATTTAGGGATACCATGTTCTCTGCACAATATCTGGCAATCTCGTCCGCGTAGTTATTTCCAACAGCTATGTAATCTTCGTTTTTCTTATGTGCCTTGCACTTCACTACAGCTATTTGTTTAGGCAGCTGTATCGCCTCAAGCAGTTTCTTAACAAAATCTCCATTTCTGATAGGTGTTCCTGCAGACGTCAAGAAACCTCTTTGTGACCAAATCTGTCCGAAGTCATGCACGATACCGAAACCATACTGGCTATCGGTCACAATCGTAACTCGCACATTTCTTCCCAATTTACATGCTTGAATCAAAGCAATCAGTTCCGCAACTTGTGCAGACCTTATTCCTTTCAGACAAGACGCTTCCATCACAGTTGCCACTGTGCACACTGCGTAAGCTGCGTTTAAAACTCCTTCTTTCGTTCTCAAACATGAGCCATCCACAAACATGACATAATCTGATTCCTTTAAAGGTTCATCTTTTATGTCAGCTCTCGGTTTTGTGCAATATTCCAGCACATTCAGACAATCATGATCTACTTCGTCTTGTTCAATTATACTCTCTTCATCTGGCAATGATGTTGAAGGATTCACATTCATGCATCTATCTATGGTCACATTTTCAGCACTCAAGATTACTTTTTCGTACTTAGTCAGCCGACTATGTGTCATGTACTGTGTTTTTGTTCTTGTCAAAAGAATTTCTACTGAATGGGGAACATATACTCTCAGTGGATACCCCATCACTATACCTTCACTTTGTTCCAGACTTACACAAGTAGCAGCAACTGCTTTCAGACATCCGGGCAACGCTTTTGCTATGGGATCTAAAACAGCTGAAAAATAAGCAATTGGTCTCTTCATTGTTCCATGTTTTTGTACCAGTACTGAAAACGCACATCCATCTCTTTCACTGCAGTACAATTCAAAATCCTTCTCATAATCAGGCATGCCTAAAGCAGGGGCCTCACACAATTTCTTTTTCAACTCTTTGAAAGATTTCATTTCTTCGTTATTTAACTCAAAAGGGTCTTTTACATCTTTCTTGGTCAATTTTTGTAATGGTTTTGCAATCAAGGAGAAACCACTTATCCATTGTCGGCAATATCCAACCATTCCCAGAAACATTCTTACCTCTCTTTGCGTCATTGGTGCTCTCATTCCTTGAATCATTCTTACTCTTTCTGTCGCTATCTTTCGCACTCCTTTCTCAATTTTATGCCCTAAATATTGTACTTCTTTTGGCAAAATTGCAATTTTGAAGGGGACACTTTATGTCCTCTTTTCTCTAGATGGTTCAGTAAAGCAATTGTATCACTTACACATGCTTCTTTTGTTTTCGATGCCACCAACAGGTCATCAATATACTGCACCATCACTGACTTTTCTGGCATTTTCAAATCTTCCAGAGATTTCTTTAAAATCTGATTAAAGATTGAGGGGCTTTCTGTATACCCCTGAGGAATTCGGCACCATGCCAAAATACGCTCTCCGAACCGGAACGCAAATAATGGCTGGCTATCTTGATGCAAAGGAATAGAGAAAAATGCGTGACACAAATCTATCACTGTGTACCACTCAGCTTCGTGTGGAATTTGATATAGAATTACTGCAGGGTTTGGCACTATTGGACAACAAGGCACAACTATTTTATTGATCTTTCTCAAATCCTGTACTATTCTATATGTTCCGTTTGGCTTTTTCAGTCCCATAATAGGTGAATTACATGGACTGCTCATTATTTCTTTTAGAATTCCCTGTTCGATCATTTTATTTATTACAGGAGTTATTCCTTCAATTATTTCTGGAGTTAATTTATACTGTGGCGTATTTGGGTAAGTTGTTCCTTCTTTTACTGTTACTTTTACGGGATCAACTTCTTTCATTAATCCAATATCTTCTCCTGTAAAATCCCACACATTTTCTTTCACTGCAATTTTTAGTTCTTCTGGAAGTTTTTCTGCATCAAATGCAGGAAACAAACCATTCATTTCAGGTTCCTGATTCATCAAAGTTACTTTATACAATACATCTTCATCTGAGGTTTGAAATCCAATTCCATCTGGTGTACAATAAATTGTGCAATTCATCTTGCACAAGAGGTCACGACCTAAAAGATTTACAGGACTACAATCGCATACTACAAATCTATGCATTTTGCTAAAAGAACCAATTTTTACTTCCACTAATTCAGTAAGTGGTGTTTTAATCTGCTGATTTGCTACTCCTACTACTTGGATGTATTCACCTGAGAGAGGAAGGTTTGGAATTTCCACTGATCTAACAGTAGAACGGGTAGCTCCAGTATCGACAAGGAATGTTACATTTGCATCATTCACTTCTCCATCCACAAAGGGACCAGACTGATCTACCTCTAGAGTTGCGCCAAGTACGCACTCTTTTCCCTCTCCTGGGCACCGTCATAAACTTTCATCCCACGTCTCATCCTCACTCTGTCGCAACCAATACTGAGAAATGTTAGCTGCTCGCGGCAACTGTGTTACCTGCTCTCCTCCGTAGAATCCTGTTTCTGTACTGTATCTTTGCTGGTTAACAGTGTTGGGAAGTGGTGGTTGTGGCACCTGACTTTGTTGAACAACTACCTCATTCTGCACCTGTGGAGTTAATGATTGATTTTCCGGATTAGGTTTAGGTGGGAACTTACACTCGTTTCTCCAATGCCCTAATTTTCCGCAATTATGACAGGGCCATTTCTTCTTTGCCTCCTCTAGACTCACTTGACCTTTCCCTTTACCTATGTTAGGTCGCGTTTTATTCTGTCCTGTTTCATTCCCACTATTATTATCCAATTGAGCTTCTTGTTTTTCTGCCACTTTCACCTGTGCCCACATTGCCTTCTCTTTCAATTTACGCTGTCTACTTTCAATATCATCACTGCAATACTTAGCATACCTCAGTACCTCGTCTACTGTGCCATTCTGCCAATTAATCATATGCTGTTTAATCATTTCACTAATCTCTGGTTTCAACCCAAACACAAATCTGTATACGAAATGGCTCATATCTTTTTCACTTAACTCCTCATATCCACTATACTGTTTGAAAACCAACAACAACCTTTCATAGTATGCATGTACAGACTCTTTGCTTTCCTGTGTAGTTCTATCAATTTTCACCCAATCTGTTTCTTTAGGAGGAATCTTATTTTTCAAAAAGGTAATCACCTTATCATACTTCCTCATCACCTCAGGACCTGGAGCTCCTGTCTTAGGATCTCTTGGATATTCTGTAGTTGGCCAGTCAACTGTAATTTTACACTCTGACCACAAATCAGTTGGTACCACTATGTCAAATAATCCATCTAAATCTATCCACAACACTTTTGAAACCTTTACAAACCTCTCTACTTGTCGGTACCATTCAACTGGTTTCTCTCTTAGCTTCGGAAATTCATTTGTGAATGACAGTATATCCTGCCTAGTCCAGGGAACATGCACATAACTACCACCTGGAGTTTCTCTCATAGGGTATTCTCTGGCAACAGGTTCTTTTTCAGTAATCATAAAAGCCAAAGAAGCTTTGTCTGTAGTTTTCTCATTCTTTTTGTCCATCTAACCTTCCATCTGTCCACATCACCCCACTTTCTCAGTAACACAATTAACTCTTTTATCTGTGTCAGCCTTCCTGCCGTGTTCAAGTTTTCAATATCTTTTTCACAAAAGTCTACTCTATAGGGTTTCTGCAATGTTTTCACTTTCGCAAAGTCTATTCCAATTTCACTGGCTACCTCTTCTAGTTTGTCATGTAAATTCTTTGCTCTCCATGTAATACTTTTGCACAGAAACATTATTTCATCATCCTGGTAATTTTTTATCTTTTCTGTACCAATCGTTCCTAAAATTAATTCTTCCATGTCAATTTTTAACCTAATTACATCTAATGGTTTTTCTTCTGGTTCTTTCATTTTAAATGCCTTCATCCACTCATTTAACTCATCAGGAGTCGGACCTATAGGTGTATTATTTAGTTCTATCCAATTACCACTCTTTTCAGGAGTCTCTGTTGCAGATTCTGTTATTATATGCATTTTCCTACCATTGCACTCATTCACAGTCAAATTTGTAGGTGGACTTGGTCTGTAAGTACTAGCCAAATTACTTGTACTTGCACTTGGTTCCATCCTTTCTTTTTCTCTCTGAAATTGCGAACTCATGGGAATCACTAAAGATCGTTCATCAATTTTCTGATTCTCAAAAACTGGTATTACTGGACCTATTGTTACAAGTACAGTCACAGCTTCCATGTTTTTCGTTAATTCTCTAATTTTCTCAGTTAGTTCTTTTGTTGTCCTTGCCAATTCGCTTGCATTGTCACTTTCTATTCCTTCATTTTGTGAAGTTCTTATTTGATCTTGTGACCTATTTATTTCAATTCTTTTTACTGGACTTTTATTTCGCATAGTCTCTATTAGCGGCGCATTCGGTGTCACCACTGTAGAACTCTGCTGATACGGAGGTGGATTTCTATTTAAAATATCTTCCAGCAATTCATCATCCGTTTCACTCTAATGCATATATTTCTCCCTCTCCATATGTTTCTTTTTCTCAGTACATTTTCTCTTAGTCTCTTCCTCAACTGTAAAAGCTGGAAACAATCCTATCCTCATGATTTATTCCCCACATTCTTCCAGGCATAAACTCATGATCTCTTAAACCTCTGAATCTCTCTCTCTCATACATCTCATCCTCCCATTCCGTCAACGCCTCAAACTGTGTCGGTCGAGGTATAGGTTCTAGATTTGTCATCTTTTCTCTCAAATTTCGCAAAACCGCTACACTAAATGAACCATTCTCAGGGAAAGCTAATGCACCATCATTCTTCGTATACTTTGCCCAATTTTCCAACCATACGCATGTATGATATCCATATTTCAGCATCATATGTGAAGCTGCTGATTTCGGCGGAGGAATTACTTGTCCCTCTCTAGTCACAACCTTTTTGTCTTTCTTAAAGAAATTCTTTAATTTTGTCGTCCATGACGTTCTCTTCCTTTCATACTCGTAATACGGCATGTTTTCGATTGGTTTTTCTCTTCAAATCAACACTGTTCCGTGTACGGAACTTTAACCAATCACAGCGCGACTCACACTAACGCACCAATTAGAAAAATTCTCTTCGTCCGCGGACCAACCAATCCTAGCGCGGCACTTTTCTACGTCACTCTTGACTCTGTGTTCACGTGACTAGCGCACTATCCAATCCTAGCGCGGCACTGTCGATGTCACTCCTGCTCTTTTACCCCTCCTTTACAAAAATTTATCGGCAATTTTCTTTTCACAGTTTTCTTTGTTAGTTACTACAATTAAAACAATTCCATAGTCTGATTCGCTAAACAAAAGTGACAGCTTTGTCCTTTTACACAAGAATCCTGTATTTCCAGTAGGCAGTGCTTACCTCTACCCTACCACAGAATTATCAACTCTAGCCAATAAAATAGCACTTCCCTCTACCTTACCCTTCTTTCAAGCAAACAATTAACTTGTTTCTCTGGGGATAAGACACATGTGGAGACTAGGCTCCTGAGAATTAAGGCCAAAGTTTCACAAGAAAACGTGATTTGCTATCTCAGTTACACACTTTTCGTACAGAAAATCCCTAACATAACACAACCTGTGTTATTACCAAAATGAATTCAGACCATGTACCAAATTCCATGTGACTTCTCTTGCCACACGTGTTCCACTTCCTACATCCCAGAAGCATGAAAACTCACATATAACATAACGCGACTCAACATATAGTGTTAGTCATCAAAAAAATAATCAATAATCAATAATCAATAATCACTAAACTAATCTATAGAAACCATAACTCTGCTACCAAGAAATCTGATGCAGCACGTACAATAAAAACTATTCTCCTCCTAGGTCACTTATCGGTCATCCAGGGGCGACTTATATTTTCTCACATCCACATGACGATGGGGCCCATAAACATCGCCTATCACACACACACACACACACCTGGATTTCCTTTATACCTTTACGAAATTCTGTACTCCTAGGAGAAGCATGAGAACTAAATGGAAAACACCATTTATGTACCGCTGGAAAGAGCCGGGATACCTTATTACCTATCGCTTTCTTAGTTAATTCTTAAGGTATTCCTGCTCATTGTTTTGTCGATGGATCATCTAGTAAGAAATTAATTTGTAGTGATTAAGACCAGCTAAATCACAATAACCAATTACTAGTGTCACAATCATTTAGTAAAATAACCACTGAGTCGTTTGATTTAAGAATCTTAAATTTTATATAATTTTAAAAGCATGAGAAAGAATTTAGACTTTTTATTCAATTATTCATTCATTGTTAATTCAAATATTTATTAGGCAAAATCAATTTTATTGCAGAAAGGAAATTTTATCATGAAGCAAAACCCTAATTACCTGCCTATCTTCCCTAATTTAGCCTAAGGATTTCTAACCTAAACTTATGAATTAAAAATATCTTGATTCTCATACTCAACTGGAAAAATAAGACAGCAACAGAAACTTCAGCTCGTCAGCATCAGCTACCTGCAACCCATCTCATCTAACAGTCTTGCAGCATCTCCCGCTCAGTAAATGGATCGATCTGGACCACCAAGCACTGGAAGCCACCAATACCAACAACGACTCTGACTGCGACTCTCCAACTCCGACTGTGTACGACCCCCTCCTTCTAAGAGTAGGCCCTCTTATACCCTAATTCTAACTTTGCTAACTAATTGTTGCAACATTAATAACACGCTTTCCTTTCATTGGTCCATTCATTTCATCTATTCGTTCTTTAATCAAGTTCTCCCGGATCCAACTGGTCCTTTGGAATGTATATGATCATTTCCTTTCTCACAGTTCAAGACATGTTTCCATCCACTTCGATCAGTACATTTGTAACTTCTTTCGATACATTCGAGAACTCTGCAGGCATTGTCCTTTCTCTTAAAACGGTTTCCCACGGTTCCTTGCTGATCACCACGGCACACTATCAGTTCAATTAGGTCACATCAGCCTTGACCATTCTCGCATCCTAGCCTCTCAGCAACATCACGAGGTTAGCTTTTCTCCAACTTTTTCTCCCTTGTCACGCGTTTCCCCGCACATGCGCATTTCATTAATCGGCAGCCATTTTATATCGCCACTCGTTTATACTTAGAAGCACTATTTTGAACTAAACAAAACATAATTAAAATAGAGAAACATAGCCTTTTCGTTTCCCACCCGTCATCTACGTACCCCAATTAGTTATTACCTAGCAGAAAGCAACATTTAAGCTGTTCCTTACTTACCATCACTATTGTTTTTGCAACGACACGTTTATATTCTATGAAGCACAAAATCATGCATTTATTATAAAATTAGTACGCAATTATTTTTATGTTATAATTAGACACACAGACATTCGTTAATAGATTATTCAGCCCATATACTTGCGTGTTACCCTTCCCTCACGTACAGTGTTGATTAATACATTTAAATGAACATTTTATTAATTATTTTTAAAATTTGTTAGGGGTTAAAAAAAATTATTTTCTCTGCTCCATCAGTACCAAGATAGATAACTGCAGATGCTGGTAATTGATTTCTTCTCCAAACCTAGAGATTTCAATGACTCACATGCTTGAATCAGAGTAGCAGAAGTAAGCACATTATTAAATAGAAAGCAAGTGTCAACTGCACCTTCAGTGAAACAGATTATGCAACAAAATGCTTGGCTCACCAAAGAATAAACCACTGGATTTAGGGCCAAGAAACAGTACTTGCTGAACATATGCCGGGTCTTTCAGGTGGAGGCCCGCTAGACATTATGGAGCAGCACTCTTGCATACAACACCACTGCCTCAGACAGAATGCTTTTGGTGTGAGCAATCACTTTCCCTGTAAACAAACGGTTCATCTTTCTGTAGCTAATGGTGATTCAGATAAGATCCCTTTTGCTATGCCTTGTTGTTTTGTACGTTAATTACTTTTTACAGTGAGTCTGAAAGAGAGAATGCACTTCTGCAGGATCTGTTGTCTTTGGTTCAATTAGTTTTCATTTAGAAGCATCTGCATACATCTAGGGAGTGGAGTATTCTGTCTTTTTACAAAGGGAGATTGGGAAAGAACTACTTGTGGAACGGCATCAATTCATTTAGGTGAAAATTGGATGGTACATTTGGCAGACATTTGGGATTTGTTTGTATCATAGTTCTGTCTTTTCCAAAGTGCCAGAGAGGTCCTTTGGTTGTGAATGCCTGAATCTCACTCACTTGCCTTGCTGACATCAAGGCTAGAAGATGACATGTTTTCCATAATACAAACTTTATTAGAGGTCTGTGCATAGGTTGAAGACAGTGAGAGATGACATGAGATGGCTCGGTAAAGTGTTTAGACCCCACGGCACAGCTCGACAACATACTAGATGAAATGCCCTAAAAAGAAGCTCTGTAAAGTTTTTTATTGATCTAATCTGAAAAACATAGATGGAGTTTGAGAAGACCATCTATATCTGAACATGGCAGCAAGTTAAATTCTAAAGGATGAAAACTTGGAACCTACTTTGGCCAGGAGTACCGGGTAGGGAAGGATATTAGCTTGTAGGGCAGTGAAGATAGATGAAGCAAGCTGTCTTGTGCACACCAAGTGAAGAAACAAATATCACTAAATCAAGCTGTCATGTATACACCAAGGGGCAGATTTACAAGCCCCTTGTGCCACTTTTGCGTCACTTTTCCCATGTTAAAAATGACGCAAAAGTGGCGCAAGGGGCTTGTAAATCTGCCCCCAAGTCCAGAAACATTTCCCTCTTGCTCCGTGAGTCATGTTAGTGGGATACACACAAGTGTGTGCTAACAATCGCCTGCATTCTAGGTGACTATCCAAATGGTTGAACTCTGTGTGGTCAGAATACAAGCCAGGAGGTTGAAAAAAGATAGGTCATGTGCCTGGCAGGGGAATAGCTACCTTGGTGTGGTAGGTGCAGTGGCACTGGGTCCCAGAATCTTAAGGGACCCATTGAACCCTGGCAGCAGTCAAAGGGACCAATATTTTTGCTCGAACCAGGGCCCATGGAATCTTTGCTATGCTACTTGGCCTTGTTGTTTCTATAAAAGGGCCAAGTGGATATTGAGGGTAGTCTTAGGCAGTGAGACAATTGCAGCAGCTCTATGAACCAATATTATCTCCACCACACCAATTCTATTAGTATTAGAATGCATGATTCCCCGACCCTTTAAAAAAACTGCCATTTCTTTTTCATACTGTGGTCACCATGGTATGAAGATCGTCCTCTGAAGGAATGTTTTGATCTGCCCTTGCTTCCATTAAAAGTAGTTTGTAACCTGCATTGGTGAACGCCTAGTGAGAAAGGTGCATCTGAATCTGTTCTGATCTCTTGCAGGGCATCATTAACATGCTTTCCAATTATGCTCTCTGGATGAAATGGAATTACTGGCATCTTGGTCAGGACAAAGTATAATGCTCTTTACCCAGCCCTAGCAATGTAATAATGTGGTACTCACCAACTGACGGAAGCCTGCATTGGAAACATGTCAATGATTATAGCTTAAGCATTCTTCCCTTCAAGGAGGATTGCTTGACTCTCCATTATTCTATCCTTTGGTATCACGTTGGTGGATGATGAGAGTTGTCTGCCCATATTTAGTGATTGCATTGTATTAGGGTGGCCTGAGAATTAGTGCCTTTATCAAGGTAGCAGTCATTGAACTCACTCAATATTTCATCAGTATATCAATGTATCTGCTTTCTCTGTCTGGTAGTGTTGAAGTGGGAGTGATAGGATTTCAGCAACAGCACTAAGCTGCTACCCTGATAAAGAAAG
The DNA here is from genome assembly GCA_963921515.1 of Calotriton arnoldi. Taxonomy (NCBI): domain Eukaryota; kingdom Metazoa; phylum Chordata; class Amphibia; order Caudata; family Salamandridae; genus Calotriton; species Calotriton arnoldi. The sequence continues at coordinate 323,283 of CAWUFW010013466.1, forward strand.
GAGGCTTTTGATTGCCCATGAGGCACACTGGGGCACTGTCCAGAACTCTATCCTTCTGCAGAGGGAACGGTTTCAGGGGCCTTAATAAGTCCTGCAATTCTTCTCAACCCTGCAATAAGTAAAAATTGGATTTATTGATTTTCTCAGCTGTACATTGAAATCATAGACAAAATATTGTTTCTCAGTAGGGACCATGGGGAAGTCAGCATGCTGGGTTTTCTGGCATTCCTTGGGAACAATGCCGGCTCGCAATGCTTTATAAGCATTGTCGCCCTCTTCCTGCTTCTTCTTTTCTTCCTGTAAAACGTCACCCTCCTCTTCATTCTCCACTGCCCCCTCTTCATGTCTGGGTACAGGAGATATCATTGGTTGATGGGGGGAATTACTGGAGGAAGTGGGGGGCGGCGGAAGTTGAGGTGCTGTCAAATGTCATTGGTAAGGTTAATGTGATGATGAAATTGGGAATCTGGTATACAATTCATCCCATATATGCTATAGCAATTACAGAACATCCACTGATATCTGGACCTCTAAAGGCTAGTGCTAGCATTTACTCACATATTGGAAAGGTTGGTACTCTTTGGAGTAATGAGGCTGCTGTGGAACATAATACAATCTAGGACTGTGATAAAAAGGTAGATGTGCTTCATCTTTCAATTCCTGATTTGGTCATTATCTGGCAAATATTTTGCTTTTAGATAGCCTAAATTGTAGGCTGTTCTATAGCAATGTTTTGGGAACTATTCTCTTTTTTTATTCCAGAGTCTGGGCTAGAAGTTGACTCAAAGGGAGAACTGTGGGTAAGTTGGAGGCGGCTCTGCTTGGACACTAAGTTGAAGTACAGTACCTGAAAGACTTTTTTGGTTGTTAATGGTGTCATCGTCAAGATGGTTGTCGACAAAGGTAGAATCAGGAATGCTGCTGATGGTGCCACCTACAAGAGATCCAGGGATGGATTGTGAGCCACTGAGGATGGTGTCATCAATGAGTAGACTCCCGCCAATGGTACGAGGATTGGAGTCATCAGTAGTGGAGTCATCGAGGGACTTGTGATCAAGAAGCTAGTCAAAGTGGAAAGGAAGATAGCAGTCAAAGGTGTCATCAGCAAGGTTGATGACACACCCTTACTCACTGATGGATGATGATTAGGCCTTGAGCTTATTAAACACTGACTGTGGTCCAGCATTGATGAAGGTTCAGACAAGAAAGCAGATAATAGTTCACAGATGCTAGATTCATTCATGTGTTTGCTTACTGCTAGATCTGCAGGCTTTTTTGGTGTTTTTTGTGTGAGAGACATGAAGAGATGTAGTGGTTTTCAATACTATAGTGATGCTTATATTATTGCACCTTCCTTTTGGAAGTGAGAGTACTTTGAATTATGCTGTGAAGATGAGTTATAGAGGGAGTCTCTTTTTCAAGCTGGTATGAAAAGTAGACCAGATACCTGTCCCTGTCCCACAGATTCTCGGCAGTGAATTTCGTGCAAATTATTCATCTTGTAGTCTTATAATAGGGTGGAGGCAGTAAATGTGTTCTTGATGCAGATAATCAGCATAATTCTTCTTTTAACAAAAGGGGAACAGCCCCAATGCAGGATTTCTTCTTCTGAGGAATGTCAGACAAGGTAAAGTAAAAGTTTCCCTTTGTTTAGTAGAATAACTCTCACAAATATTTTTAGGTGAAAGCTGAAGCTGGGCTTAGCAGATAAAATTCCAGTGACTAAAAGTTTTCTTAAAAAATTTAAAACTTAGCTGTGAAGTAGGTACAAGACTTCCTCATACTAGATGCGTGGTAGAAATCTGAACTATAGCGACCTCGAAATAGTGATTTGGGGTGCGCAACTTTTTACCTCTATGGCTGTGTTTTGGGCAGTTTCCGGGTGAGTGTGCTACCAAATAAATAATACTGTGTTTCATATGGGCTTTTAAAATTTGTTACTGCTATGTTATAAAACCAGGTTTTCTAGCCAGTCAACACAAAATGATTCAGACATGCAATTATTTAAATGATGCATTGCTGGAGAACCATGTGTCCAGCATTCATCAAGAGCTATTACATCAAGTATTACACATGTACAGTCTCCAGGTTGGTGATAATTGATATTTCCTTGCTCTAAAGAATGTTTTAGTTGCAGTGGTAGAGATGTTGACTGGGCCCAACCAACATTGTGTAACCTCATGCGCTCGCGTGCACTTGATGTACCTAGGTACCAAAATAATCGCTGGAGAAAACTCAGCCAGTTTTTGTTATTTTTCAATTTTGCTATTTTCCATTAATTTTTAATGCAACAAATTAGCATTTTTTAAAGCTTTTTTAGATAAAACGGTGAGTAGATGATAAATGATATGCCAGCAATATCTTAGAAAAACATGTGGAATATGCATACTTAAACAATATTGCATCCAATGAAAATCTACAATAATTTGACATTAAGATTTACATATCATTATAGTAAACTAGAACGCTTTAACGATTTTAAGTAATGAGAAGAAAGAAACAAGGGAGGAGGAGGAAAAGGTGCAAAACAGTAATATACTGTGCAATATGGATGCGTTTTTGGAGCAACCCATTCTGAAATATTACGTATACATATTAAAATAAGAAATTGCACAAAAACACAACAGAGAAATTCTATAGATTTAAAAAGTTTTTTCATATACTATAACAAATACATAGAACTTACATCAAATGTATCCAGGAGGTTTGGAAAGTTATCATTCTGAATAAAGTTTGGGTGGCATGCGTAACATAAACACATATCAAGAAAATGTGTTAACAGTAGCCAAAATAAATCTTTCTTTGAAGTGAGCTCTGTCTCGTGTGTGACTATAACACATATCATACTCCTAAGCCTTAGAGGAAGTATTGGAAGTGTTCTTCCAATTCCGCGCAATTTGTTGGAAAGTGATCACTATCAATAAATCAACTAAAACATATTTTACATGACAAGAGGACTAATCATCGGATAAATTTCCCATGAAGATATTCAATAATTTAATAGGCACAGCATTATTAAAAATCAAAATCATTAGCTTCCTTACCGTTATCTGGACATTGTTCATAATAGGGCATGAGAATAACACATGCATAAGAACATAAGTTAACATTTTGCGAGATTAACGCTTTCTTTTCCCCTTTCCTCTTAGCTGAAGAGGAATGGATAATAAAAAATCTGCTATAATGAATGAACAGCCTTTGAGGTGTATTAACTACACAGAAGGTTTTACTGATTTTAAGCACATATAATCCCATAACTTAGGGGCCCATTACGATGGCGGGCGGAAGCACAACCGCCGTGCTGGCGGATGCAAAAACCACCAGTTACCGCCGGCACGCAGCAGTCCACACGCCCGCCCAATTATGATGCGAAAAGCAGGCCAAACACCGCCGGCAAGCCAGCAACACCGTCCGCCATCAAAGTGCGCCCGCACACGTAGCGGCGCAGCACAACTGACACACACCGTCCGACGAAACACGTCCCGCCCGGCGCATAAATTACGATGCCGCAAACAAACGGCTCCCACGGCAAAGAGACACCGCACGTGAAAGAGAGGCGGAAACACGGACGCAGAGCACGGACAACGAAGAAGCGGCACCCCGGGCATGAATCCAGCACTGCAGGCCCTTCCCATGCTTCTGCTGATGCACCACCAAGGACGCAACGTACCGCGGAGACGCAGGTAGGCACACACACAACAAGTGCACGCAAACAGCGCACACAGTGCAAGGGCGGAAAAGCGGACAACCCCCCACCAGCGCGTGCACACTACACATCCACCATTGCATCCACATATGACACACAGGCCAAATCCTAACATCGCGGAACACATGTGTACACACCACCTGGGACTAGGAACCAACCACCCCGTCACGGCCACAAAGCGCCGATGACGCCGCCACACATGCGCACAACGCAGAGGCCAACCGCAGCGCCATGCATGCGTCGCACACAGACACAGGGACACAACCAAGCAGCACACACATCAGCCCCACCCCGAACGCACATGACACGTGACAGGCCGGCCACAGACATGTCCCCAACGCCCAATTCACGGACAACACCCAACGCCACACAACCGACGCACACATGTCAGTGAAGTCACGCAACAGCAGGACACACCCCAGTGTAACAAACATGGCGAAGCACACAGCGGCGGCAACACCAACTAGGAGAAGCAGGGCCCCTTCGGGAAGAGGAACGCCAGTACCACACTGAAAAACCCATACCACCCTGCACATATGAACAAGACACATGAAACGGAACACCAAAGAGCCCGGGGACCGACAACAGGTGGCCCAAGAATTACATCCACACACAAGGCCCAACGCAGAGCGGAAAGGCAGCCTGCCGCCCACACAAGGGAGAGCAGACAGCACTGAATGACCTTCCATTCCAACACCGAAACCACAGCCCTACGACAGAAGCCGGTGAATACAGCCATTGTCCAAGAATAGACCAACACAGGCATGCCGAGGAGACCGACCACAGGGCAGATAGCGCATATCACAGAAGCACACAACGGACGGGGAAGAAAGAAGAAAACACTCCCCCATGTCGGCCACATGCAAGTTAATTGGAAGGAGTCACACAGCACTGACCTTGAACTGTCTGAGAAGCATGTGGGAAGAGGGCCCGTGTCCTCCAAACAAGCCAACAGAACACAAGTCCTGTCTCCCCACGACTACACAGAGCTCACAGCAACCCCGGAGCGTGCACATTGCAGACTGCACACACAGCCGGAGCACGCCACCTCTACGAACCGCTGCGAAATGGCAACCGCAACACACCTACCCAACTACGCCGAACAGCTCAAGCTGTACCAAACCAACACGATACATACATTGGGATGCGATCTCCTGTCCCTGCTGAACGTAAGTTACCGACTGACTTACCGCATCACATTGTTCAGCTGCGTCATGCCCGTCTTCTACTGTCGGAGGTGTCCCTACCAGCATCCCGTCGAGATATGCCTCTCCAACCCGGCATGTCTGAAGGCGGACCTGCTACCACTACTCCTCCCTCTGGACGCACACGACAGGGCCTGCTCTGCCTATGGGGGCATGGCGTATGTGGCCAACATCGCACGCGCACTGAAATGGAACCACTGTGCCTCCACACGACGGATCATCGAGAACAGCTACATCGAATGTCACCCAGCATGCCCCATCATGGTCCTCCAAGGGACAACCTACGAACAACACCTTGACAGCCACCATCCGCTTCATTGGCTGGCAAACATGTACACCACCAATGACATGGAAGCCCTGCTGGACGCCATCGCATACCTGACAACCTGTAAATACGTCGGACCACAACGCAGGTTCCCCGAGTGACCTATGAAGTCCAACCCCGCACCCATGCTCAGCTTCCGCACGGACTGGCCAGTCACCACCACAACAGCCATACCAAACGACCGGCAACTGTAACCACACCATCAACGACATCGCCATGACATCGGATATGACCGGGACATGCACACTGTTCCCCATCACATCCAGGAACACCGCATGCATCGTGGGAGGCAGTGGCATGGGCTCTGTGCATCGCACCCACATGGACGGAACTGCACGAACAACCAGGACACGACATGGATCCAGCGCACATGGACACACACACCGCTCAGTGGACATGAATAGGTCGCCTGGAGTCTGTGGGTGCTGCACCCCTCCCACCCCCGCCCCGGGAATCCCATACCAGGACCTTTGCATGGACGACAAGTGCATACAACAACAACACGACCCCAGTGACTGTGACATGTCCAGTAACCACCACAGTGCAACAACAAGTGGCACGCCGCTGCATGCACGCAAGCACATGCCCTGATGTCATCTCACATGCACGCGTGCATGAGGAACAACCGCAGCAAACCTGTCACATGGAACTGAGATGGACTGTGCCCATGATGCCGAGCGGTCTGGTAGGCTACATGTATACCGTCTGTGTCAAAGTCCGCAGCTCCGCAGCTATACGTAAATGTACATTAGCACAGCCTTGGCCAAGCAGATGTAACCCCACACCCTATCCCATTTGTAATCATGCTCAGTATATCCTCAACATGTATTCCGCTGCCAGTAGTGTCCACTATACTGCATCACAGAGGACAGAAGACTCAATATAATGTTTGAAACCAAAACTGTCTCCGCTGACTCATTTCACAAGTACGAATGAGAGAGGATGAGAGTATGTGAAGTACACGGCAGTCGTGACATGACCATGTAGTCCACTGGTATTGGATGTCAACGCAAATGAGTAGCACTACTGTGGAAGACACACATGTGTCGTGTGAAGTCGTATGGACGCAGTGCTCAGGTGGGTGGGTGCGACGGGTAGATGCGCACATGCCAAGTTGGAGCACGCCGTGTTGGGAGGGGTCATGAACAGTACACCACCGCTTCCCTGGGCATTGTGAGAGGACACCTGTCGGGGGGAGTGAACACGTGTGTGCACAGCAGCCGGGCACACGTACAAGGCGGTACCAGGCGCACCTCAGCCCACCCTCTGTGGACAAGCTGGATCCTGTTGTGCGCCCGCCATGCCCCTTGACAAGGCACACACAGCCCCAGTCGACCAGGTGTAACCCCAACATAGTCAATCCGCACAGGCGATACAGGGCACGGGATGGCAGTGGAGCATGGTGTGTGAGAGGTCTCCTCGCGCTCCTCCTGGTCATATCACGCAGGCAATAGAACCTCAACGTCTAGCATGGCACAAGTCACATGGAAGTGTAGGGGGACGCACCACAGCACGAGCAGCACTGACGTCACGGGAGGTGGCTCGCACCATCCCATCCATTGCCCATCATACCAACCACGACACATGCCATTGCGACTAAGTGCAAGCGCGTGCGCCACCACCCCCGAGCCCTCCCCAGAGAGGCCAAAGAGTGAATGTGTGGGCCAACAGCCACAGACGGACGCGGCCTGGCCGCAAGGGCAGCCACAGCCACTGGGTGTCGCAGGTGGCGGATCCGGAAGGCGAAGACTGTGATGCATAGTCCATGCAGGCCGGGTCTCCATTTGGGGCACCACGCAGGTGGACGGCGTCCCGCCACACATCATACCCTGAGACAGCCCACTCGTGCAACTGGACCCACACATTCACTCCTTGCCCTCTCTGGTGCGAGCTTGGGGCTGCCTGTGCAAGCGCTAGCCTCGCAGGTGAGCATGCATATTGGGGGCGAGGGGAGGACATGAGGGCTGGGGCGAAGATGACTGTATCACTGTCAGTTAGTACAAGGGATGACCCAGATGTGGAAAGGAAGAGACGTGTCCCGTGTGTACTGCAACTAGTCGCCAATCCAACTACCCCCCATGTCCGGAATGTAAGCCCGCACCTAGGCCCGCCCATCCGCCACATCGAACATACCACCAGCACGACAACCTTCCCATTCGAAACACTGACTGGGGGTGGCGACCAGTGAACAATCATGTGTAGCCTACCCACGCGTACATGTGGGCCCTCCATGATCCATGTCACCTGCGGCAAAGACATGACATGCGCAATGAGGGAAGTGAGGAGAGCTGTCCGCCCCACGCGCAGAAGGTGCATCAGCTCCACAGACCCAGCAGCGAGTCCAGCAGGGGTCACATGTGCAGGGGCAGCTGTGCCTGGTGTGAAGGCACATGCATATAGACAGCACATCGACCAATGTGTAGTCTGCCCACATCCACAGTCCATCATCATGCGGACATAGGAATTTAACACAGGGCAACACATCTTAGTTGGTGCACCCACCGTGACCAACAATGCGCAATCATCGACGTACCCGCCCTGTGCATGGCCCCCACCCAACGGAGGCACATCCAGTGCCACCATCCCACACACACAAGCCTTCCACGGAACATGCTGTGTCCAATGGTCAGTACAGAGTCAGCGCCCATCTGGTGGATCCTGAACAGGAGACACATGCACACACATGCCAGCTCCCACTATGTACGTCTGCCACCTGGCACGTGCAATGTAACCTCTCACCTGTGACTGCAAGCACACAGCCGTCTTGGCATGGGGCTGTCAATGTGGACACCAGTCAATGTTTCGGGAGCTGTGATCCGTACAGTGCTGTACATAGGGTGCAGTGCTGACACCTACTACTGTCTCATATCCCCTCGTGCCACAGGTCCCACTTGTATTGGCTGCTCAGCCCGTGCCCACATCGTCGTCGTCGTGTGCCATACTCATCCAGCCTCGGAAGCAGTTCCATGCTCAGCAGACACTCATGTTGCCATGGCGTTGCCGCTTGACGAATATGCAGTCAGTCCCCATCAGCACGCCCCGCAAGTCATTGGGGCCTAGATCCCCATGTGCATGCACATGGCAGTGGTATGTCTCACTTGCCATTGCCATTGTTGGGAGACCTGTGTAAGTGTATTGTGGCCGTGCCGTCCCAGCTTGACAGCTGGGCTGTGGCTCATGTGCTTGCTCAGTCATGTCAGTGATGTGTATGCGAAATTGCTATGTGCCGTGTTGCTTTGACATGTGTCCTCTGCCATTTAACCCAGGCGGAGACCGAACATTGACCGCCCATACCAATTGCTGGCGGACATGGACGATACAGAGGTAATCAGGAAGTTTCGGCTGGACAGGCCAACTCTGCATCGACTGTGTGCCATGTTAGAGCCCCATCTCCGTCCCCGCAGGGTGTATCCGACTGCTGTCACCCCCACGGCTAAGGTGATGGCCGCCATGCATTTCTTCGCCACTGGGTCATTCCAGCACACAGTGGGCAGTGGAGGAGGGATGTCCCAGCCCATGTTCAGCAAGGTGCTGAGGGATGTACTGGCAGCCATGATGCTGTACCGGAACAGGTACATCCGCTTCCCCAGGGCTCGTGAATTGGCGGCAGTGAAGGGTGCATTCTATGCCCTTGGCAGAATCCCACACGTCGTGGGAGCCATTGACTGCACTCATGTTGGCCTTGTTCCACCACAGGCCACTGAGCACCTGTACCGCAACAGGAAGCACACGCACTCCCTGAATGTGCAAGTGGTGTGCCTTGCGGACATGGTGATCACCCACGTGTGTGCAAAGTTTCCAGGCTCGGCCCATGACGCACACATAATGCGCAACAGCATCTTGCCACGACTGATGGCCAATCTGCAACAGGATCGTGCCTGTATTGTCGGTGAGTATGTGGAGTGGTGTAGCGTGCTGGTTGTGCGATGCTGTCCCCTGTCCAGTTGGAATAGCTACGGTTCTCTGTGTCCCTCACACCCAGGTGACTCTGCGTATCCGAATGGGGCATGGCTGCTCAGTCCATTGAGGAATCCTCGCACCCCAGCAGACGATCGATACAATGAGGCACATGGGAGGACCAGACGTGTGGTCGAGCGTACCTTTGGCCTCCTCAAGTCCAGGTTCAGGTGCCTGGACCGCACCGGGGGTGCACTGGCGTACTCCCCACAGAAGGTGTGCCAGATAGTGGTGGCGTGCTGCATGCTGCACAATCTGGCCATTCGGAAGCAGATCCCCCTCATTGTGGATGACGGAGATCAACCAGGGCCCCAGCCCGCAGACCAGGACAGCTCGAGTGAGGTGGACAGCGGAGAGGAGGAAGCTGGGAATGTGTGCCAGCAGCTCATCGCCCGCTACTTCACTTGACGGTGAGTGTCCATGTACGACGGATGATGTGTCTGTATCTGTGCAGGTGTGTGTGTGCTGTGTCAGGGTGGCCGTATGTTCACTGCGTGCAGTGTGTCAACGCTCCATGGCCAGGGTAGTATGCCACTGTTGGTGACTGTGGCATTGTGCCCTATTGCTCTGTGCGATGTGTGTACATTGCTTGTAGTTGTTGACATGTACTGTGTGATGGGTGTGTGACACACTCATTGAATGTGCTCCTGTTCTGTCTCCCACCCCTAGGTCCCTACAGGCCCTCCGGATTCCATTGCCATGCCACGCATCAGGTGCCCTTCCGCCCAAGGTGGCCGTTGTATTCCGTACAAATAAAACACAGGGCACAAACAGCAGTTAGTGAATAAGGTGCATTTATTACGAACTGTGACATGTGATTGTGTGTAAGGTGATAACAAAAGTGGTGCGTGCAGTGACAATGAGCTGTCGGTCATGGCTGCGTGATGATCAGGGTGTACCCACTGGTTCTATGTCCATAGTCCAACACACACATGCCATCCAGCTGGCTGTGTGGAGTGGGATCGTAGAGCAAGTCAATGCAGTGGCTGGTCAAGGAAGGCTGGCGGAAGGCTGGCTGGCTGCCTCACTTGCGACTGGAGCGTGCGAAGTCCTCCCGGGAGATCTGTTTCCTCTTCGGACGGCCCCTTCCACGTTTGGGAGGGGGTGTGTGGTGGCGACCTGCTGGTGGTGGGTGAGGTGTGCTCACTGGCTGTGGACGCAGGGGAAGTGGACACTGCTGGCCGACCCTGCGCCCTAGCAGGTGGTGGCGGAGGTGGTGTTGCTGGCCTTGCCTGTGACCCCACCGCCACCACCAGCTGGCCCATGAGGTCCACGAGTTGGTCCATACGGGACACGAATTGGCCCATATGGGCGTCCATGGACCTCAGCACCCCCAGCACCTCCCGCGTGTCAGTAGCAGACCTGGCCCATTGTCCTTGGGCCTCTTCATAGGCCCCAAGGACTCTGGCCATTTGAGGCAGGGCATGGCTCCCAGGGGAGGCTGGCGTTTCCCTGACCCTGCTCCTCCTACCAGTCCTGCTGCCACCGGCCTGCCCACTAGCCACATTGCACACCACGGTCCTCGCTGTGGCTCCCAGGGTGGATCCAGTCGGGCCGGGCCACCACCTGCGCTGGGGCTGGTGCCAGCGAAGACGTGGTGGTGGTGGAGGCGGTGGTGGTCGGTGCGGCGATGGTGGCGGTTGCGGCAGTGGTAGTGGCCGCAATGACCGTGGGTGTGGCCGCAACGACAGTGGCAGCAGGGGACTGGGACTGTTCAGCATCCCTGGATGATGGGTTGGTGGGTAGGAGGGGTCCTGGGGAGCGGCTGGGCCCTGCCACGCCAGATGGGCCAGCTTGGTGGTCCGTGTCCGAAGAGGTGGACAGATCCTCCAGATCCGTGTGTCCTCGTTGGGGGCTTGTAGGCTGGCTGTGCTGGCTGCTGTCTCCATCCCCAGCGTCCAGCAGTTCGTCACCTGTGGAGAAAATGAGATTTGTTATTGTGTTGCACCTGGCGAAGTATGTATTAGTCGTCTGACATTGGCAGTTCGTGCAATCTCGTACATGGGTTTCCCGGAGGCGAGTGTGTGGCTGTGGCATCTGTAGTTGTGTGTGCTAGGCAATGGGACTGTGTGCTGTGCACATGTGGCATGGGACGGATTGGCCATGCCGATGGGTGTGTTGCTTTGCCCCTACTCATTGTGACTCTGGTGTATGCGGGCTCCTGGCCCATCCTGGGTCTGGTTTGTACTTTGCTTTTGGAGTTCATATGGAACGCTTAGGAACGCATATGGGAACATGGGGGCCATGCCCCAGATTCGCATTTGGGATGGAATATGCTTTTGGGGTTCAAATGGAACGCTTAGGAACGCATATGGCAACATGGGGGCCATGCCCCAGATTCGCATTTGGGAGGGGATATGCTTTTGGGGTTCAAATGGAACGCTTAGGAACGCATATGGCAATATGGGGGCCATGCCCCAGATTCGCATTTGGGATGGAATATGCTTTTGGGGTTCAAATGGAACGCTTAGGAACGCATATGGCAACATGGGGGCCATGCCCCAGATTCGCATTTGGGAGGGGATATGCTTTTGGGGTTCAAATGGAACGCTTAGGAACGCATATGGCAACATGGGGGCCATGCCCCAGATTCGCATTTGGGAGGGGATATGCTTTTGGGGTTCAAATGGAACGCTTAGGAACGCATATGGCAACATGGGGGCCATGCCCCAGATTCGCATTTGGGATGGAATATGCTTTGGGGTTCAAATGGAACGCTTAGGAACGCATATGGCAACATGGGGGCCATGCCCCAGATTCGCATTTGGGAGGGGATATGCTTTTGGGGTTCAAATGGAACGCTTAGGAACGCATATGGCAACATGGGGGCCATGCCCCAGATTCGCATTTGGGATGGAATATGCTTTTGGGGTTCAAATGGAACGCTTAGGAACGCATATGGCAACATGGGGGCCATGCCCCAGATTCGCATTTGGGAGGGGATATGCTTTTGGGGTACATGCTGTGAGCCATGGGTGCCGAACGTGACATGTGTTGTGGCAGCATGACAGTGCATGGTCTGAGGTGTGTGCATGCCTGACATGCCCTGCATATTTGCTGTCTGTTGTGGTTACTGGACATGGCATTGGACGCATCGTTATGAGTGAGTGATAGTTGTGTGCCAGCCAACGTATTGCAGTTGTCCCATCTCCTTGGTGTGCGTGCTGCCCTGTGCCATGTGCATCACTGCAGTGCTCGGGGGGGTGTGGCCCATGTTGTGTGTTGTTGCTCACAGTGTGTCGTGCGCTTAATTGACTTCTGGCACATGGTTGGTCATGGGCATGTGTCTTAGCGTGACTGCTGTATGTGTGGCAGCTGTGCGGATGACATGCCTTTCATGTGACTGGGGCTGACGGATGGGATGGATGGTATGTTGTATGTGCATGGTGTGTCTGTGAGTTTGATGGGTTCAGTGGTGTTCGTGTGCATTTCTGTTGTTCCGCTCTGTTGCGTCTAGTGTTGTTTGTCTTACATAGGCGTAGTTGTGGGGTGTGGGGTTGACAGGCAGTGGGGGCTACATGGACAGGACTTCAATGGTGTTTCGGTTGTGTGTGATGAGTTGCACAGTGGCTGCCGTGTGGGACTATATTCAGTGTGGCTTGTGCATGCAGACGTGGCTCCTTGGGTGTTGCTATGTCTGTGATGGGTCATGTGGGGTGTGAGTCTGCTGTTCATGTCCGTGTGCACATTGTTCACTTGTTCGTGACGGTGGGCGGTGCTGCGTGTCCGTGTGCTACGTGACATGTCCCATGTGTTGGTGGTGTTATGGTCCTCATGCCTCCAGTAATCCAGCCCTGTCCAGTTTCCCACCTGCAAGTTGTTCGTGCGTGCACTGTACTGGATGCCACATGGCTCTAAGCGGGGGCTGCTCCATGTTGCAGGGCTGGGGGGGATGGGGGTGTGGGGGGTCGGGGGGGTGGCTGTACACCCACTGACACCGATTGCTGTGGACCGTGATGTCTGCCTTTCGGCTGTCGTTGTGCACTGCGGTGGCTGACACGTGGCTGTGGGGTGTGGGGGATGCTCCTCCTTGCTGTGCTGTGGGACTGGGGCCTGGTGTGTGTTGTACTTGGGCTGTCCACCGTCCCACCCACTGCACTTTGTGTTCCTGCCACTTACCTGTTACTTGTCGGTTAGTGCAGCTGTGGCGGACACATGGGTGTGGTGGGTGCTCGTTGTGGCGCTTCTGGCATATTTGGGGACCTGTTGGTGGTTACGTGGCTGGCTTAGTGTACACATGTCCCCACGCATCTTACAGTTGTTCGGTTTGGCCTGTGTGTGGTAGTGTCTGTTGCATGTGCGTGTGATGTGTTGTGTAATGTGTGCTGGACATGGGGGTGTTTGTCCCTGGGAGCTGTGGCATGGTGGTTGCGCATGTGAGTACATAGCGGTGTGCTAGTATACATTAGTTTGTACTTACCAGCCTCCACTCCTCTGCTAATCCGGCGAGGATCTCCGGATGGATTACGACTCGCACCTTCTCCTCCCACGCTTTGAAGGTCTTAAAGAGCGCGGGATTCCCTCCGCCAGTGACGGCAGCCAGCTCTCTGTTTTTGCCCTCCTTCTTCTTGACCAGGCTCTTTACGTCATTCCAACGTTTGTTTATCTCGACTCTGTTCCTGGGCAGGGTCCCGACTGCATTGACCTGGTCTACGATCCGGGTCCACATTCTGTTTCTGGTGGCTAGTGGTGTGTGCTGGACCATGTTCCCATAGATTTGTGGGTACACCTTGATGATCTCGTCGACCATGACCGTCAGCTCCATGGGCGTGAACTTGGGCATCCTTTGTGGTGCCATGGTGTTTGTGGTGCTGGTGCGGTGTGTGTTGTGTAATGTGCAGGGGGTTTGTGGTGCCGGTGTTTGGTGGTGGTGGTGGTGGTTGTGATGTGTGCGTTTCTGTGGTGTGCTGCTGTCCTTGCTGTGTCACTGTGTCCTCTCCTCTCCTCTCTGGTTTGCAATGTAGCAAGGGGTTGTGGTCTGTGGGAGTGCTGCTTTTGTACTCACCTATGTGGGTGTGTCCTCATGGTCAGTTGTTTTCAGGTGTGTTGTGTCTGGGGTTCTGGCCTTTGTATTTTTTGTTTGTCCGGGGGGTGTTTTCGGGATGTGTACTGTGCTTGTGTATTTGTGTGTGCCTTGCTGTGTGGACTTGTTGGCCATGTTGTGTGCTATTGGTTTTGTGTGCGGATGGTTTCTGTGCAGGTACGTGGGCGCCATGGCTTCTGCCGTGTCGATTCTCATCGGCGTTGTTTGCGCTGGCGGGCGGTATATTTGTGGTTTTTCCGCGCTCATGGCGGTGCGATCGTAATTTCACGTGCGGTGTGTCGGCCGTGTGGGCGGGCGGTTTTGTGTTGTCGTGCGTGTTTCCGTCCGTGGCGGGCGGTTTGACTCCGACTCGGACGATGGCGGGCGGTATTTTGTGTGATTTTTCCGCCAATGGCGGTTTTCGGTTTGTGTACTCATAATGGCGTGGTCGGTGTTCAGGCGGTGTGTGCGGGCGGATTTTTGCCGCTTCCATGCCTGGCGGATTTTTTTACGCCGGGTATCGTAATGAGCCCCTTAGTGTATTAAGATTTTTTTCCAAAGTAATTCAACAGGTTTTAGTGCCTTTTTTTAGTATGCGAAGTAAGTCATGTTGAGAAAATACTGCTTCACTATTGTCTCATGTATCTGTCAGAGCTTCCACCCATGTTACGTTGAATGCTTCATCATAGGCAACCTCTCCTGGGGCTCCTGCGGCTGGGTGAGAATTTTACATAGTCACACCATAGGATGGGCTCTTGACGAATGTGTGACTAAGGGAGGACATCTTCCCTGTTACTCACTGGAGCGAGCAAGTGGTTGTGGGTAGGTATGAATGCTGAATGGAGGTTAATGTAACGTCCTGAGCCGCTCCTCCCACCATTGAGGCATCCCCGGATAATACTTGGGGTTGGATCTACAGGTAGGAGTGGTTGATATCGATTGGGTGCAGATACGCCTAGACCACTTACCTGAATCAGGTTACCATAACAGGGTGTATTGTGTGTTTTTCTCGAACCCCTGTGCTATATTTTTTTATTCTTAACTTCTCCTGGTCCTGATGAAATGCCATAGGATCCATTAGGGACCAAATAGGCATGAAACATGCCAACCTGACTATTAATCTTATCACTATTCACTCAAATTGCAAGAACAAACAAACCCTTCTCACTGACAGTAGGGCACACGGGTACCTTCTTTGCCTGTTTTTAACTATATCGGACGGACCCAAGAATAAATACTACCTAGGGTACAGCTACATTATTTTTAACTCACCTGCACACTCCCTACACACCCGCACTCACCACTGCGGCGTTCCTCTAGAAAAGGTCTCCGCCAAAGAGCCCTCTCGCTGGGCCTGTGGGGGACTGCAGCGCCACCCCCACGAGGAGCACAACACCCAATGATGAAGCATGACACCTTAAAGGGTGTGTGAGGGAAACTCTCCAATTTGGAGGATTTCCCCTGCATCCAACCTTAACTCACTAAGAAAGATATGCGTTTTCTCCACTACTGTGGCCTTTTACCTATACTTCACGCTGCCGAATGCGCTAGCACTTACTCTTAGGAACTGTTACCCTCCAGTGATTAACACGTATTATCTTGGGAGCATAGGTACTGGACCTCCTTTTCTTAGCTCCCCGTCCCTACCTTTGTGCATCAGGACATTTTCCCTCACTAGACCGGGTGGCGGGTATCCCCTCAGTTAGGGTGAATTAGCACAGAAATCATGTAGTAACCTCTCTAGTCTTAATTGTGCATGGTTCTTAATGGTGACTAGGCCAGATTGTTAGGGATCCACAGCCTTGAAGAAAGCCCTTGACATATATAGGCAACTGAATTGGGCAGAAACATGTGGGCAGAAGTACTATGGTTCAAGCCATTGCACTCTCACTCCATTGCAAAGCACTTTTTAGATGCACCAGAGACTACCATTATTAAAGGTGAAAACCTGGTTACCTCTAGGTACTTTAAATTAATCTGGATCCCCTCCTGTCCAGAAAGTACTTTATCTAAGAACTCCCTCCGGTGGAGTTCCCCCTGGTGGTATCATCCTACCATGGTGGTGAGAGGTTCCCTATGATGAAACATGCCACTTTACGTGGGTGAGGCTTCCTCTTTCAAAAGGTTGGTCTTTCTTCTACTACCCTCTTCCAAATTGGGATCTCTGCAAGCTTGAATAGAGAAACCAGGGATAGAATTGTACAGTCACTGCACCATATTGTGTTTGGGGTTCCACAGTCTAGCTTAACCCCCCCCCTCTCCCTTTATGTGATTAGACGAATTCACTTACCACCATATATACACTGCCTTCGTCCCAGGATCTGTTTCTTTCCTTTTCATCATTTGCCTCATGCTCGGTTTGGTCAATTACTCAAACAAGGATGCTACCTGTGCTGAGGAGGAAGAGAAATTTCACTGAGGAGGAGACAGCCTTTGTGGTGAAAAACTACAAACAGCTACATGGGATGCCTCCATTCTCCCTCCGTGGAGCCCAGAAGGCCATTTTGTTGCAGGAGGTGACTGATGCACTAATCGCATTAGAGGATAAGGGAGGTCTAGACCATGGGGAACATAAAGAA
The DNA here is from genome assembly GCA_963921515.1 of Calotriton arnoldi. Lineage (NCBI taxonomy): Eukaryota > Metazoa > Chordata > Amphibia > Caudata > Salamandridae > Calotriton > Calotriton arnoldi. Next base: position 340,078 of record CAWUFW010013466.1, read on the forward strand.
AAATGGCAGGATGAGAGGAGGCAGTGAAGGAGAAGTTTTCCAAGACTGAGCTTGCTAAAGGTCTTCCTGAAGAACCAACTGGAGCTTGGCTCTATCTCACCTCTCTCGAGAAGGATGTCCTCTCCATCATGCACCTCCACCTGCTATATGGGATGCCTCTTCTAGACAACACTAATGTGGTGCCAGGTAAGATTCTACCTCCACCCCCTACACTCTCCTTAACTCTAATCGTTCTCTGTTTCATGTGAGCCTATGTAAGCCAGTCAATGTTTTATATTTTGCAAAATGTGACTTGTTGTACTGATTTTAAATATGCTTAAATAATATTACAAGTTCCAGAATTCTAAGTGAAAAGCTGGGAATGAGCTAGCTAGACATACATGGATCTTGATGATGTGTTAGGTATGTCTCTATAACTATACCTACAAGCACTCATCCATTTCTGAAATTCACTCTTACCTACATTGCCTGTTGCACACCACAGTATATATATCTTTCATAAGTATTAATAAAATTTTAAATGCTGTGTTAATGTTATTTTTATTTTCCTCCTACTGCCAGAGAGAAGGCTTCAGCTGGAGCAAAAACCCATGTATCTGCAGAAGGGCACATATACAACATACAGGGCCCATCTTGCACCAAAAAAAGACAAGTATGTATGCTAGCAAGATGTGTATATTTATTGTAAATGTACACAGGAATGACAATATATGTTTACCCATGTCTTTAAAGTGGTGTATAAACTAACCTTGGCATGTATACTGATGCACTGATATATGGCAATATTTATTTATTAATTTATTAGCCACAGTGTTGTTGTCCATCCATTTACTTCAAGCGTGACTTCTCCTCTGAACAGTGCTCTCACACTAGGATGGAAGACGCATATAAGTCTATATCAGCTCTTTTTCATTAGGCTATAATATCTTGCCTTTTTTTCTGGAGTGGTAGGCCTATTTCTTTTATCATACATCCCCATTGTCAACATGTTCAGTATGCCAGACTATTGTTTCCCATATTGTATTGATTTGTATTTCTTAGCAGAATTTTGACAATTTTCGGGCAGGTATATAAGTTATGTTCAGCCTTGTTCAAGGTAGCCTAATATCATTTGGTGTGTCTCTCAAAATTAGCATTCAATGAATGTACTATACATCTTTCTTTTTACTTACAATGATTTATTCCACTATGTATGTCCATTTCTCCCGACAGCTTCTGTCATAAAACAGCCCTTGGTGTCAACCTTGGAGTTAGCATCAACTAGGATATTGGATGACATCCTGGTAGCAGCAGCAATCAGGTTCTATAACATCTGCCCATCAGATAAGTCTAATGTCTAAATGCATTTCATGATGGTGTCTAAGCTCCTGTATATATTTCTGTAACATATCTGCTATTGTGATCATGACAAGTTATTAAGATTGACTATATCAATTGACAGTGCATTTTCTCTTTCTAGCTGCTGTCAATACATTTTTGTCAAATAAAGCTTCAAGGACTCAGGTTCAGCAGCTGGCATCATGGAGGATCTTGAAACCATTCATCGGTGTAGCTGAAGCTGGTAAGTTCACATTGTAAAGATTTAATAATCTCATTCATGGATCAACCCTTCAAACCATATGTTGACTTAGCCTAACATGTAAATTCCTTTAATTTTCATTTGCAGGAAAATATTTATTAAAGTAATTTGTTGTTAAATAGCATCAAAACAGGAATGTGATGTACTTCATCTGTTGCTATCTTCTTTCAGGTACTGGGGACATTGAGCTGGTCGATGATGCTGAACCATCTACAAGCAGAGGATGACAGGCAGTCCCAGGAGAGAATTAGATCCTCCTCCCATCATCAATATCCATGGCCAACACTGCCCAAGAAGAAGTGGAGGAGGAAGAGGAGGATGGGATGAGCAGAAGCTGGTTAAGGAAGGGGACATGTATGAAGAGGTCATTGCTGCCCCCACATCAAAAATCTTGAAGAAGGACACTTCACGGCCAGTCAATAGTGTTCTTCTAAAATCCTTTCTGAGGACTGGCAGTCCCAAGTCATTACCCAAGCAGCCACGGAGGCTATGTCTATCTACACATCTCCACGGTCACCTCTACACAACTCTCACATCACAGGTCACTGAGTACAATTTCCTACACACTTCCACACTTCTTCCATAAAGATGCATCTCTCCTCTTTTCTCAGTTATCTGAAGAAGAGAACACCCTTGGTGAGGAGCAGGTATTCCCGGTTGATGAATCTCCTTCCCTCAACTTCTCTGGTGCCACTCCTCTCTATGCTTGTGAAAGTGCTGGCTATTTGGGAGGATATTTGTGGAATGGGGGCCACTCTGCATGAAATATTAGATTCACTTAAAGGACCACCTCAGATCATTGACAGGCATACACGTGCCTTGGATAATGTTGCAAAATGTTAGCAAGACATGGCACCATGAACAGCTAAGATCTTTTATAAAACAGAGTGCAAAACACCATGCCTTGGTTGTGAAGGTGATAAAGGCAATCAGCAATAAATGTCAGTGTCAATCTTCATGGTCAAAGCATGCAGCAGTTTATATACAAACACCTGCACCACCTACCCCATCTAAACAACCGCCTGCGCCACTATCTGCACCACCACCTACATTACCAACGTCAGTGTAGTCTGCAGCACCTGCACCACCACATGTATTATCTGCACCACCTCTACAACCACCCAGAACACGTTCACAGTCTCTAAAATTCAGACGACCAGCATTGATTGCATAGGCAAAGTAGTAGGAGCAAATCCTCCTAATAAGTGTGTTATCACCATTTTCTTTAAATACAAACATGAGCACTTTTTACCCCACAAACCTGGGTCAACCTTTCATCTGTGTTGATTATTTTGTTTATTTTCAACAAAAGAAAGTGGTATGTAAGTTTCCTTCTTTGTATATTTTCAAAGGTTATGCTTCTAAAATTAAATAGAGATATAGAAAGAATTTTCAAAACTACTACATTTCCTTGGAAGGAACATAGAATGCTTCATGCAGTATGTTTGCAAGATTTAAGGAAGAGATTTTGTATTATATTGTATTGTATAGATTTTCTATTAACCAAGTAAATTATGTTTTTCAAAATACTCTCCGTGATAAGGGGCAAAAATAAATACAAATGAACTCTTAAGCCAGAAGGAAAATGCAAGCTTGGATGGAGCTCGGCAATTCATAAACAAAAGCATCAGGAAGTGTCAAGGGAACCAGTCTGTATACAAATGGGTGAAATCATCATCCATAGTCCCAAAATAGTCCAAAATTAGGAGTGCACTTTCAAATTATAAAATGAAGTCAAAACCCAAAGAAAAAGGATGGATCCACCGCAGGTTCCTGGCTTGGAGGCAAAAGTAACTGCCCATCCTCACTCTCACTTTTGAATATTATGATCAAATCCTCCTCTATCTGTCTGTTGTAGGACCAGACACTTCATGGGAAGAAAGAACATGAGGAGGGGCATGGGAAACCATAGGGAAAGACAAACTGGGAGACAGGACTGCAGGAGGTGAGGCAGGTTGGGGAGGCAGATGCGATCGAATAGCTGCAGTTAAGGAGAAATTGACATCATTACCTCCTTAAAAGCAGTCACTGGCACAGACTCAGTTGGAAAGAATGGGCATCACAAGAGTGGTGTGTCAGGGGCAGAATTGTCCCTTAACTCTACTTCATCTTCCGGGCAGGCACTATGAGGAGAAGTAGATGCAGGGGGTGCAGCTGGGAGTCCTAATGGAATGGGGGCCTAAGGAGTTAAGAAGGCGCTGGGGCAGGCCCAGATGGTGTTGACACCTACATCTATGGACCCGCTTGTTTCAACTTCCACTGGCCCCCACCAGGAGACTCTTCAGCCTCTGCTCGGAGTCTCTTGGTGGAAGAATTTGTAATTCTCCAGGAGGGTGCAATACCCCTGTTGGTGTTATGGTCCTCTTCCTCCTCTCTCGTTACTTTGCCAGCCCATTAGGAATAGAAAAACAAGACTTTGTTAAATCATTGGGTAAATATTAAATTTCTCTATAATTTTAGCTGACAATGTGTACACTTTCCCAAACTCCTCACTATCTGGTGCATTCATATGAAAATGATTTGAATTAGAAGTCTATTAAATTGCTAATTCACAATAATGCTGACTAATCAGCTATTTAGAGTGTGTGCTAAGTTTAATAAGTGTTTTGTTGGGTGGAAACCCATTATTTTTTACCTTATATAAAAATAGGTGTACAACAGGTTAAGCCCGCTGTTTACCTTCAAGGAAATATTTTTCCCACCAGCCTATAAAGCTTAGTAAAGGACTTTGAGGTGGTATCTATATATATATGTTGAACAACTATGTTTTTCACATTACTTAGTAGTTGTGCGAACCTATAGAGTAAAACATGGCAAACATGTTGTTTCAGAAGTAGGGTAAAGGTTCACAATGTCAGCCTTTCCAAAATGACAAATAATAATTAGTACTCAAGACAAAGAAAACTTTCAAGAAACATGTATCCTATTAAATGTGATATGTCCAAACTTTGAGACAACCACAAAGAATGTTAAAGACCATAAGTAAGATTATGAGAAAATGAGAAAGCTTACTGTGAACACATGGCAGGAAAGCGCTCTAAAAACATACGTTCACCTATGTGCCACATACAAACATACATGTACTTACTGTTTCTCTGCTGCTCAAACTTTTCCAGCTGAGCATGGAGGGTCAGTCAGGCAGTTTCAGTGGTGTCATGTGAGGGTGCAGTGTAAGTGGCTGAGAGGACAAACCTATAATGTCCTGGGCCTTAATATCAGCCCAGCAATGCAGGTTCTCCAAGCTTCTATGGCACACCTTCCTCCATCATTTGTGGACGCCCACTGCACTGCAACACGTGGCGAAGTCCCTCCAGGATGTTTCCTGAAGTTGAGGTTGGCTCAGAATGAAAACAAAATTACTGACTTCCTTTTCCTATATGTCATTTCCTGTTTATTAATAGTAGGCCAGGGTATCTGCCCCAAGTGTGGAGTCTCCACCCCGAGTGTGGAGTCTCCGAATCATGTGCAGAGAAGAAACTCCACACATGGGGCAGAGGCTCTGCATGTGGGAGGGAGATTTTTCTACATGTACTAAAATACATCCTACTGTTTTCCAATAACAAATTGATAAGAGGGAAGGGTCACGTACCAATTATATTGGTGTAAGGTTATTCTTTTTATATGTTTTTCATTAAAAATTAGTGCAGTATGTGAAATGAAGTGGCTGTGTGCTGATCTGAATTAGTGTAACAATGTAGGAGAAAAAGAATGTCAACTTTATTCTCCTTGAGCAAAGCATTTTGTATGATAACATTATGCAAACTAAACATAGTTGTCTCAGAATGGTATTTATGGACAGTTTGATAGCCGTCCAACATTTCTTCATTGACAACAGAAAGTTCAACTACAGAAATGCAATAACCAAACTACCATCTCAAGAAAAAAAATAATTTCATCAGCTGATCCCGCAACTGCAGACCCTGACTTTTCGTTTTTACACCATCACAGTGACCTGGATATGGGCGTTGATCAGGGTCAAGATCTATATGTAAGCCCCATTGTATGGCATATGCTACAACAATCTTGCACATAACATTTGAGGAGTACACTTGCATCGCCAATACAGTCAAGACATCTGAATAGTGCCTTCAGTACACCTAATGTATGTTCAATAATGGCTCTTCTACGTATGTGTGCCCTATTGAACCTCCGCTGAGATACTGTGGTTCCACATCTGTAGGGTGTAAGGAGATGAGGAGAAAGAGTATACCCAGCATCACCTAAAAAATAGTATTTAAGAATGGCCAACTATTCTAATTGTAGTATATTATAATACCTACCTATATGCAGTGTATGTCAGGGTCATATGTGTTTATTGAGTTGTAGTACATTCGGGCTTGCTTGCCTGAGATATCACAACAATGTCACAGGAAAGCCTCAGGAAAGATCCAGTGGCCATAAAATGCAGTGCATTTAGCATTTTCACATATGCTGGGATAGCCTGGGAGCAGCCTGTAGGTGAATCCAGCTCCTGCTCCCAGTCAGCAACCATGCACAGAATCACATCAGTTGGGAAGTGGTATTTTTAAATAACAGCTTCCCTGGACATACCAAAGATGTTAATCCTTTGCCTGTAAAACTTCTTTACATGTCCTCAAATAATTCCTCCTCAAATGAAAGGGTAAACCCACAAACCTGTTCAGTGATATAGTGAAGGCGGGAAATGAGTTTTGCTGTGTGGACTCCTTTTTTATGTAATCAGCTGGAGGTGGGTGGTGTAGTTGAGAATAAGCATTCCAACAGTAAACAGGTGTGTTGCAAGTGTTGAAACACAGTCGCTGGTAGGTAGTTATAATTAGGATGTAGTCCATAGGAAGAGCATTTTTTTCATTTGCCAATAACTTTGGCATCGTTTGACGAATCTTTGTGAAACTAATTTGCCAGTCACTTCAGTTGCTGTCTTGAAAATGTCATGGTGATCCATCAAGCGGGGACTGAGAAAAAGGGGTGGTCCCAAAATGCTTTTTCTCCTTGTTAATTTCCATAGAAAACTTTAGATGCAGCTACAGCCCGAACTGCTGAACGTATTTACACCAAATTTCGGAGAAACATATCTGTTGGTCCAGAAAGTGGCCTTTTTGTTAAATGGTGTAAATTCGTTCAGTAGTTGCGGAGATATTGAAAGAGGATCTGCGACCCCTCCCGATCTTGTGCCGGAGATCTGATTGGCTGCCAACACTTCCAACCAGGAAGTGTTGGCAGCCATCTTGTGACTCAGTTGAATCGAGTCACAAGAAATAACGTTAAAAAAAGAAAAGGGGCAGGGTAGAAACACCCTGACCCCCTAGGCCTCTTGGTCAAAAAAGCAATAAAAAAAATATTCAGCGGGAGTCGTGCTGGATCCGCGACTCCCGCCAACATTTTCAAAAAAACAAAGCGCGGGCTCCCGCAATTCGTTTAATATAGGCCCAGGTGGGCCAGGTCCCAGGGTCAAGTATTTATAGCAATGCAAAATACTGTGTATATATATATAGTGTGCCACAGGAACTGCCACCTCCCGGGGCAAAGATATTCCAAATGATGCTGGAGGGTTGCACAGACCCCCGCAGCCCCGGGGACTGCCACCTCCCTGGGGGGCACTGTACTATACAAATGTGGGGGGGGGCATGTCATCAGTGATGTCATGAGTGATGTCACTGACCATGTCATGAGTGATGTAATATGTGAGGTCATAAGAAGTGCATTGCGGGGGCGGGAGGTATAGTTAGCTCACTAACTATAACGGCTGAATTTCTCTGGTTTTGTACGAGTGACACCTGAGCCTAACTATAACGTCTCTGTAACCTTTGGTTTTTTCAGTGAATATATATCTTGAATTTGGTTCAATACTTTTAATGAAGTTATATTCATAAAACAAATAAAATAGTTATAAATAAAATATAGTTAAATTATGCATTAATAATTTTTGGAGGTTATGTATACATTTTATAGAACATTTACCCAGTACCTCGCTCCTCCTCAAGCAAGGGACACGACACTTAGGAGTGTTGCCAAATAATCAATGTATTAATTAATAAATAAATGTATTAATGAATTGTGTAGCAAGAGAGCACTTCATTAATAAATCGAATACTTGGCAACACTTATTTTTTTAAATTAGATTATATTTTTAATTATTGTTGAAGTATATAAAAACATGTTTCTCAATCACAATTAATAAATGCGTTAATTTAAAAGTGAGTAGATTTAAAATTATTTTAGAAAAAATATATTTAACATTATTTCCTACGTGTTTCTTGTCTAATTCCCTGCCTCTATTATTTTCTATGGAAAAATGATGTAGTACCAGCGTTTGGCCATGTCTGGTGCATGAATTAATATTGTTTTTATTTTTTGGACAGTAGTAACTTTATAACTGCAATGGATTTACTCTTTTGTGGGCGGTTAGTGTTCCTTTCTAAACCCCTCCCTGACTCTCCCTAAACCCCTCCTTACTCTTCTCTATTCTACTCCACTTTAGTAGTATTTAGGCCCCTTTTTCCACCCACTCCTTTGTCCCTCCCACAATTACTACTAAAACATATATGTTAGACCAGTCAGCCTTAGGGTTGTCTTCCCACAAACCTTTTGCTTTACCCTCTACTTTTTGCTGAAATTTGTTTTTGTTGACTCTCGGATTCTGTGCACTTTACCACTGCTAACCAGTGCCAAAGTGCTTTTGCTCTCCCCTTTAAACATGTACTTTTAAGTTCTGCATGTCCTGGTAGCGAAAAACTCCTAATTTTTTTTTTCACTACTATGAGGCCGATCTCTCCCATAGGATAACATTGAGGGGCCTCATTACATTTGATAAGTGCCAACTTTTGATTTGGAACAGGTATAGATTTCATGTTTGGTGCCTGACAAATTGTAATTTAAAACATTCTTTAACAGTAAAGTTGGATTTTAAGTTACAATTTTGAAAATGCCACTTTTAGAAAGTTAATGAAACAACACAAATGCCGAGACTGATGTCCTTTCATACATCACTCTCTCCTGAGATCACACACACACATGTTATGATCAACAGCAATTTATTACTTTTTCTGTTTTCTTTTTCTTTTGATCTGCACTTTTTTCAAAACATGTTTCAAGAAATCAATTTATCAACACTCATTTGTACAAACTTGACAATACACACAAAGGAGGACATCAATTACATTTACAATACAAATATAAATAGAGACAACAACTAATAAATATTCTTCACAATGAACTACAATTGTACAGAAAAATTATACAGAAAAAACACTGATAGAATGGCCTAGGTTCTGTTTTTTTCCGAAAATCAATTTGTTCTTAGCCCACAAAATTTCTTTAATTGTATAAAGCACACATATTTCTGAGTAAGCTAACACCAAACAGTGCCAATATTGGGCTCCAAGTGAAATCACAAATCCTTCAAAAAATATAATTTGTTCGGAGCAGCAGTATTATAGAATGTGAAATGGTGCCAACACAGAAAGGGCACGTTTCCGGTAACGATTCATACACTTGCGATTCGTTCCCAATGCATAATGCTGACTTGTGAGCGGGAAAAGGTCGCTTATGATTTTTAGGGCCTAGCCAGACTGATTATGGGCCGAACCCTGTGTAGTTTCATTGACTTTTAGAAAGTTGGCATTTTCAAGCCCTAACTATTTGTTGCCTGCAGCCTGTTCCTGGGTCACATGAGAGGGTGTAGGTGGCAGTTGGACTTTGTTTATTCCTTCCAGACAGCACACTATAGAGGGATTAGGTGTATCTCGGTGGACAATCAACTGGCAGGATGGGGAGGCAAAGCTGGACACAGCCCACTTGCAACAGAATAGGCTGTGCCCTGCCTCAACACAAAGGACATCTCACCTCTGCATTGTTCATGCCCCCAGTTTGGAGCCAGGGCAGGGGAAACAGGAACTTCAAGCACTTCAAAGGGAATTCTCTAGAAACTTCTACTTCAAAGAAGGCACCAGGCATAAAAAAAGGACCCTCAGACCCACTCTTCAGTTCACTTTCTGGACCTGCGGAAGGACTCTCAGGAGACTGCCTACTTCTGTGGCCTGCTCTGTACTCCACAAAACTGCTTTTCTGCACCCGGAACTACTAATTTGCTGCCTGGAGCCTGCCTTGAACCCTCAGAGGCATGCCCTGCTCGTTGAACACTGTTTCCTTAGTTGAACCCAGAACTATCAGAGTGACTTCAAGGGCTAGTCGGTTGGCCTTCTGATTAGTCCCTCTGGGACAGAAAAGGCTCCAACCAGCTTGAATCCTCATCTGGACCTAGCCTGAGTGGCCCGTAATCCCCTCCCCAAGTGGTGGCCCTCCAGTCTGGGAATCTTGGTGGTGGTGTTAAAGGTGCCCAGATAGCCAAAATCCAAAACCTGAGGCTTAGAACTTTCTTGCATCACCTGTCAGCCTGACTTCACAATAGCTCCCACTACGTTCTTCGTAACAACAGCAAATTCTGTTCAGCCGTCCTTCGCCAAAGGGGTATCCGGCCTCGTGGAACTCTCGTAGGCTACATCCTCCAGGCTCATCCCACATGAGATTTTCAACTTCCAAAAAAGTGACTACGTCCGAATGAAGAAATCTTCACCACAACTTCATCCAGCACCTCCCAGATGATGACGCTCCCTCCTCGGACACCTCCTGCAGCCTTGCCCGCTGAACTTTACCCTCTCTGAACATGTTGCTTTGAAATTCCTTCTAAGTCCAAAGTTAATTGCCGAGCGGGCCCAATCCACTTTTTGTATCCGACAAGTGCTCTATGGCAGTCGGCCATATTTTTCTACTTTGACCCGGTCTTCCGTGACTAGATGTCCGTGGTTGGCGCTTTGACCATTTAGGCACTATTTTTTTCCCTAAACTTTAAAAATTCATAACTTCTGTTCTACGGTTGGATTTTTGTTATTTTGGTGTCAAATAATTTATTAAAATCTAAATTGGTGTGGGATTTTTCTTGTGTTGTGTTCTCACTTCATTACTGTTTGTGTGCTGCATAAATGTTTTACACATTGCCTCTAAGTTAACCCTAGCTGTTTTTGTGTAAAGCTACCAGAGGTTCAAGCACAGGTTAATTTAGTGACTTTTGTGGTTCACCCCGATGGGGATTGTGGCCCTTGTTTGAATAGGGGTCGCACTTCATTCACCCAACAACCCAATTTCTCACAGTATACCTACAGATGCAGTGACTCCATAGTCGGGGCAGAGAACTCTGCTGTAGGAATGTGCCCTTTTTTGTATGGTCCCCTCACTTTTTGCTAGATTTTTTTTTTTTTTTTTACTCTGGGTACTGGGACTCTGTTAACCAGGCCCCAGGGCATGTGTTTTGACCCTTAAAACATTTTGAATATGTCTATACTCCTAAGTAGTCCCTCCCCCAAGGGGTCAATAGGAAGTGTAGGCTACAAAATTGAATAATCTAGCCTATACTACTTCCAGGAATATAGAGCTCACACAGAGTATAGGGTAGCGAGGTGCAAAAGGAACGAAAAGGCTGTAACACAAGTGAGGGCACAACAGGTGTTTGGACAAGAGCCCTCACTCACCCGAGGGTGACATGCTTCATCATTGGGTTCCTCCACACACTGGGACTGCAAGGTACCCAGTGTGGGCCACAACTTCCCCGTAGGAAAGGAGCAGGAGTGTTTTAAGGAGCACGTCAATGTTTTATTACCTCTTGGGTGGAAGTGAGGGACAGAGTGCAACAGAAAAGGTGTATTAAAACTATCTCAATAGGAGCAACAAACTTTATTACTGTGTCGTAGAGGATAGGGGTTAAAAGCATAGTGAAACAGGGTTATGGATATATACCCTGTGTTGCGGTCAACATGTTTCTGCCCTATATGACATCAAATGTTCGAGGCATTCTTCAGGACCATGATATTAAGTCACTCTGCAACAAAAACGTGCACAAATAATAATAGTTAAAAATAGATATTCAGGCCCATACTCTTGATCAACCGTGCACAGTGGCAGCAATTTGTTGGGTAGGTCAGGCGGCCCTACAATAGAATAACAAAAACACATATCCAATAGTGTGTCAAACACCAGTGTACACCATCACCATATTCACAAGTGTATACTTGTTCCCAAAATTAGTTCATAGTAACCTTACCTATGAACAATATGTAAGGTCCGACTCAACCATCTACAGAGTCTCTTCACACGTAGATTCCTCTAATTTGAGGTGCAACAACATGTGTCACAAACATGGAAAAACATAAAAAACAAGACAACCACATTTTTCAATAACTAGGAGAACAATGTTGGATTAGACGTATGCACTCATTTATTCATAATGAGATGCGTTAATGTATAATGTACATGGGTGAAAATAAAGAGACGCTTTATGTATTTAATTAGACAGAACGCTCATTTTTAAACAACCACCAGCTCTGCCATCCGTGTGATAGCGCAAAAACGACATACATACACGGTGTCTACAGGTTGGAACAGACTTGGCCATAATGTATAGGAACAGCCAAACTACTTCCGATCAGGCAAGCATTTTAGGGCATACATGTTAGCATTAATTGTGTTGTTTGCTGTAAAATTAAGCGCTCGGCATTACCGGCACCATGATTAAACGGCAAACATACCCCGAGTACGAGTGTCAGTGCAATGAACTGTGAAGCAGGCGATCGTAATCACATAAGGTGATTACGACTGGTCCCATGCCCCAACGTAGCCTCTACACAGCAGAACAACACAAGAACAAACCTTAATTAAATATCCAGTAAGGACATAGTATGTTGTGTAAGAAATACACCAATGCCATAGAAAGTTAAATGTCACCTGTGGATTGCAACGCCTATTGTGCCATTCATTAGGCTGACATTGAAAACTTGGTTTCAGGCCTACATATGTAGCTGACTTCTTCAGTTTTTAGGCCTGTAGGCAGACCTATCAAAATATACTTTTTGAAAAGAGGGAATCTTTACTTTTAAATGTTGAGGGAGTCATCCGTAAGCAGGCCTTGTAGCACACGATATAGGGTGCCTGATATTGAAAAGTAGGGCGTCTAAGAATGTAATATTTGCATGTTCCTACAGTTACCAGCCCCCAAAAGCTATATTCACTGTTAGGGCTGTAGATTGCTCTATGAAGGAAAAAGGAAAAGTACAGTCAAAATGCTAGTTCTGTATATTTGGTTTGAAATAAGTTAGATATATGGTACAACCATGGTTTTTAATGTTTATTAAAAATCCAATTCAATGGTGACATAAATTTACAGGAAAAGTAACTTTTAAATAGTTATACTTTTCCTACCTGAAGCTCTGCGTGATCATTAGCATTCACCTGTCTGTAGCGAGCCTTTCAGTACAGCTTTGATGGGAAATGCCATTTGTAGAGCAGCGACAATTGCTTGGGCCTGGCAGGATGGCTCAGGTGAAGAATATGACCCAGTCTAACTCAAGCAGAGCAGTTTAGGAGTGTCCAGGAACTTCACTAACTTAAACAGGACCTGGAGAAGACCTGTACTTTAATAGTTTAGTGATAAGGGAAGCATGGAAAAGCGGGGTCTTTTGACCTCAAGCACCCTTTAGCCTCCTTGCTTTAGTTTAATTGGAAGAAGGAGAAGACCCTGGAATCAGTTCAGAGTGGTTGAGTAGGAGGAGACTACTCATTACTTTAAACACACCCCTAGGAGTGTCACAAGGGGAAGGAGGATTTTACCAGCTTGGATTTTACAAAGAATGATGCACTGTGGGGCCATTTGTGGTGAGGCAAACAGAATGTGCTGCAAAAGTGGGAATGTTTTGCCAATTGATTAGGGAGGGGGCCTGAGTCACCTCTAACCACTGGCTAGTGAAGGAAACAGAAGTAGCACCTCACACCCAGGCCCGGAGGCATTTTCTGGACCTGAAATAGAACAAGAGAGGACTAGATCTGCTGTCTCTAACCCGTGTTGAGACTGGAGGGGCTGGCCCTACTCCCACTTGTAACCAAGATAAAGAAATTAACTCCAAGGGTCAGTTGGCTGACCTCCTGTGTGGCTCCAGGGACATGACAAGCTGCAAGAAGCCTTTTTTCCTGAAGTGACCAGTGAACCAGGTACAACTGCAACTGGACTGGAGGCCTCTGCTGGAGAATGTCCTGGCTCATAAGTACTGTCCCTGAGGTCCTGGGAGGCTTAGACGTAAGTAAGAGGAACAAACCCTAGAAGTCTGAAAAGTTGGGACTTACAAACATTTTGGACTTCTAAGACCTCTGTAGCTTCAGCAAGACCTTGCGGCGTTGGATATAGCTTCAAGTTTGCCCCGCTGGAAGATTTTTCAAAAAAAGATACTAATGCCCTGATTTAGCATTTGTTGGACTGAGTATAGGCAGACAGGGTGGTGGAGGATTTTATGTTGCCACCCTGCCTTTATTCTGACCACCGAAGTGAAAGACGTCTGCTAGCCCCACAGACTTTTGTATAGATTGTCAGGAACCACTGTCATGGTGGTCAGTGTTGGATAAATTTGACAGAAAGCACCGTAAAACTTGACTGTCATCTGAAAAGCCCAAAGCAGGAGTTTGTTTTTGAAAAATAAAAAACGAATAGCCTCTCGCACCTTAGAAGTAATCTTCCTTGGTGCGGGGGTGATTATGTTTTTTTCCTGTCCCTCACGGCCAGGTTTCATCTGGCGGTGACAGACAGGAAAAAATACAAATAATGCTGTCCACCCTAAATAGGGCAGGTGGTGTTATGTGCTTCCTATGGTGGCCCCTACTTTATCAGTACATTGGAGGAAGGTGTACAGTGATGGAGTAACTTTTACTCTGTTGGAGTAAACCTGGTGGCCCGTCCAACTCAAAATCGAGTGAGCACGCCTAGAGTTTGGCAGAGAGGGTACTACTTCGCAATTGTGATGGAGCACCCTGTCTGCCAAATCTAAATTAGGCCCCAAGTCCTAAGACAGAAATTTTGATAGGGCGAAGGTGTGAAAAGTATTCACCTGGCTAGAGGACTTTTCTTGCAAAACCAATGGCTTAATCAGAATCTCGTCCATCAGCTACCCGGGTTCAAAGGGCTTGAATTTAACCTTCAACCATGCCTCATGGGAGGATTTAGACCTCCATAAAAAGGACTAACTCAAAAGGTAAAAAATTTGACCGAGACAACCCACTTGGTGTATATGACTTGCTTACTTGCTTGTGCTTATGTCCCAGTCAACCACGAACTGTGATTTCTGGTTGGTGCTTTACTTTTTATTGTTGTTTGTTTGCCTTAAAAATCTTTAAAAAATCATATCGCTGGTCCTCGGACTGGATTTTAGGAAAGAGGTTTTGGGACAGGACAGCAAGGACGGAGACCTGGAAGAGAAGAGATTGCCTGTATTCTGTGTTGTGAATTTGTGAAATTGGAGTTGTAAAAGGAGCAACTGAGTACACTTTACTTTCAGTGACCTTTCATTCTTGGCCTTTGTGCAATTATTTCAAGGATATTTATTAATAAATTAGTATTTCTGGTTACAAACTTGACCTTAAGAACAGTTTTGCTTTAAGTAAACATGAATCTCACATTCCATTCCAAATTGCTGTGTAAAATATCTTCTATCTTTTTTAATCCAACAAGGAAAGCAAAGTCAGAAAGTTATCTTTAAATAAACATGAATCTAAATAGGCTTCCAAATCACTGTGTATGAAAGAGCTTCTAGTCTTTTGATTCTGTTAAGGAAAACAAAGGCAAAATATTGCCACAGGTACACCCTTTTAGACACACTCAAGCTTTGTCTTTAAATCTCAAGATGCTGCAGCAAAAAGTGTTTGCCCTGAACTTGTCCTCTTCTCTAACCGGTTTCTTTAAAAATACTTAGCAGTTGATCTCAGGCTGGGTCACATTTTCTAGAGGGAACCTACCCAAATTGGCTGCCTACAGGACTCATGAGGTATGTGGGGGCAGATTTACAAGAAAGTGACGCATCTGTAGAGATGCGTCACTTTCCCTGCGCCACTCTGAGAAACCCTTGCGCCCCCATGGATGCGCCGTATTTACAATACGGCGCACTATGGCGCAAGGATTGACAGATGCGTCAGAAATTCTGACGCATCTGTTGGGGCAAAAGTCACGCATTGCTGGAGTCGTGTCACAAGCACGGCGCAACTCCAGCAATGCGTGTTGAGGCCTATTCCCACTACACTGCGTCACTACTTACGCCTGCTTCAAGCAGGCGTAAGGTTTTGACGCAGTGGCGTCCTAAAAGTGGTGCAGTGAAATTACGAGGCCTTCCTGCATGGGAACGCCCACCCTGCATACATTATACCTGACGCAGGTGTAATGTGACGCAGTGCTTTACAACGTGACGCATTTCCCTAGATGCATCACGTTGTAAATAGGCCGCATTTTTTGCGCCGCCGTTGCGTCAAAAAAAGTGACGCAATGGCGGCGCAAGAAGGCGCAAGGGGCTTGTAAATCTGCCCCGTGGTCCCTTTCTTAATTCTTAGAAATAAGGTCTTATGGAGATGGTATACCCACCACCACCTGCATGACATAGCATGTGCTTTGCAGTGTCATGGGTTCCAGAACAACAGACTCTCTGGGGCAGTTTTACAAGCCCCTTGCAACACTTTTGCGCTGCCGTTGTGTCACTTTTGTGATGCAACGGCGGCGTAAAAAATGTGGCAAATTTACAACGTGACGCATCTAGGGAGATGAGTCACATTGTAAAGCCCTGCGTGACATTATACCTGCGTCAGGTATAATGCATGCAGGGTAGGCGTTCCCACACAGGAAAGCCTCGTAAAAGTGACGCAGTGAAATCTACAAGATTTCACTGCGTGACTTTTAGGACGCCACTGCGTCAAAACCTTACGCCTGCTTGAAGCAGGCGTAAGGAGTGACGCAGTGTATTGGGAATAGGCTGCAACACGCATTGCTGGAGTTGCGTCGGGCTTGCGACACGACTCCAGCAATGCGTGACTTTTCCGCCAACAGATGCGTCAGAATTTCCGACGCATCTGTCACTCCTTGCGCCATAGTGCGCCGTATTGTAAATACGGAGCATCTATGGTGGCGCAAGGGTTTTTCACGCAGGCGCAGGGAAACTGACGCATCTAACAGATGCGTCAGTTTCTTGTAAATCTGCCCCTCTGTTTCTGCCATAAGGTGTGTTTCTGGCACCAGGTATTTTAGCACCAAGCATGCTCGCACTTGCAGTAGCACTCACCAGAATATCCCTGGCAGCGAGGGTGGGATAGCTTCTGGAAATAAGACCATAGCTTGCATTTGTGTCTTTCAGACACAGTCTTATGTTAAAAAATTCCTTCCTCCTAGAAGCAGTGGAATAAGCAATATCATGTGAAAAGAATAATTAGTTGCCAGATAAAGAGATGTATTTCAGAGTTTTACCTGCCATAACAACGTTTAATAAATCAGTATACTACAAAAAGAAGAGTTTCACTCCTCTAGGTTTAGCATTATTTCCAAACATCATTTGCTTTTGACCTGCCCTGCGCTATCTTTGAATATTCAAATTAATTGAATTTGACATACTCAGAACGTTTAGTAAAAAAAAACTCTTAAAATTATATTGGATCAAACCTTTCTATATCCTCATGTAAGTCCTGCTATCTTCCTACCACATTCTTTATGTCACTAACTCTTTATTCCACCTCCTTTATACTATTCTCATAACAGACCACTCATTAAGGGATTCAGTGATGTAATTTCTTCAAAGAGAACTCCCTTTGTTAATGCCGAAGCCATTTTAACATGTGTTTTGTTACGCTTATAAATTGAGGTGGTATTGGAAGACAATATCTTGATTGAGGAAGCAGGCTATGAACAAACTGGGAAGTAGATTATCTTGTTTCATCCATTGTAACATGTAAGGAATCAATTATGTCACATGGGAGTGAGAGATGAAATTAAGAGGCAGCTTTACCACTTTAAGAATGTCTGCTTTTTCTCCAGTAGAAAAGGAATGTAGTGGTTGGCAGGGGATTAAGAATGACATTCCTGGAACATTGGATTACCTTAGTCCTGACTCTTTGCTTTGACAGTGATCAAACATAAAAAGAGAAGAAATATTCATGGCCCCATTTAGCCTTCAGCCAAGAAAGATCATAGGATTTTGGCCATGAAAGTATTTCAAATGCTCCAATATTCTTTGGGAACCAATTGTCAGTCTAAGGATACAAGGCTTGACTGGGTCCCCTATCACAACATTCACTTGCATCCATAACTGCTCAGTACCAATCGATAATAATTGTGCCTATAACTGTGGTGTGTTGTGTAAACCTGTATATACTTCTATAAGGTTATTCAGCAATTTAAGAGAACAATGATCCTTCATTTATTTTGAATTGGTCAGACTAGTTACGCCACTGTTTCATTTGTTTTTAAAGTCATTATACTTGATATCATTGTAAGAAATTGGGTTACTGGTGTACTGGGGTGTGAACCCTGATCAAGCAGCAACCACAATTCTTGTCACGGTAAGGCACAAGCAAACCCCTAATTAACATGTGCTTAATTACGTGGTAGCTTGGCCCAGAGCAATCAGGCTTAACTTAGAGGCAATGTGTAATGTATCTGTGCAATACTTTAAAGAGTAAAAAAGTGAAAATACCACACAAAAAGATCCCGCACCATGTTAGAAACACTGAGCTTAATTTAGTGAATAAAACAAAACCAAAATGACAAAAACACAATAAGTAGAACCGGAGTTATGAATTTTTAAAGAATAAACTGCAATATAGTGCTTAAAAACATAAAGCACCAGCTGCAGCTATCTGGTCACACTGACCGGGTAAAATTCAAAAGTTAAGGCTGACCATGATGGAGTGCAGGTTGGATACAGTCCCAGGTTAGTCCCGCTGAAGGGGTACCTTCTCATGGTTTTGTGCCACGAGTCCCGTTCGAGTTGAAGAGGGTTGCGAGGAGCAAGGAGAGCATCGCGAGCGGTAGTCAGTGTGGCGCAAAGAAAAGGCCGGGCGTCACGGAGGGGTGGGCTGGACCATCACATTGGCACTCCCCTACTGGCTGACAATGCTGCTGTGTGAAGAGTTGGGCTAGCGCCGGCTCGACACATATTCAGTGCAAAAAGCACAGTTCCAGTGCGAACGGGCCCGTTCGTGGTCATAAAGAGCCCAAAAGCTTGATTTAAAAGCCTACTGAGCCACACCAAGGGTCCAGGACCTGAGAGGTACCATTTGGGGGAATCAGAAAGTCACTGAAAATAGGTCCAAGAGCTCTTGAGGAGCCTTTTATGTCCCTGAGGCTCAGATCAGGAGGCCAGCAGACTAGTCTTTTGAGTCACTTTGGGGTCCTGTGTTCAAGATGAGGTTGTAGGTCCAGTTTTCTTTGCCAGGCAAGAGGGCAGCAGGCCAGCACAACAGGGCAGCAGCTCCTTCAGAGTAGCAGTCCAGCAGGTTGGCAGTCCTTGTAACAGCACAGCAGTCCTTCTTCCTGGCAGAGTATCCCCAGGTCCAGAAGTGTACTGAAGTGGTGGTGTCTGATGTCCTTCATTTATAATCATGCCTTTGAAATGCACAAATGCCCTGCCTTCCCTGCCCTGGTTCCAGACTATCTACAGAGGGTTTGTAAGCCTTTGTGTGGAGCTAGGACACAGCCTATTCAGGTGTACGTGAGGCTAGGCCCAGCTCCTCCCTCCCATCCTGCCTGTGATGGCCCATTTATGTATTTATTTATTTATTTAAAAGGTTTTCTATAGCGCGAACATGACCACCGGGGGTATCAGAGAGCTTTACAGTTTATAAATCAAGAAAGGATACAAGGGGTAAAAACAGAACAACCAAACGAAATACAATGTTAACAGACTCGTAGAGCTGGGAGCCCTAGGGAGCATTGGAAGCTAGGAGTCAAAGGCAAAAGTTTCTTCATCTGTATCGTTTTTGCTTCCTTGAAAAAGACAGTAGAGGGATTCAGTCTATGTAGCGAACAAGGCCACAGGGGGTGTCATAGCACTGTACAGTATAACAGTTGCGAACGGAATAAGCAGAGGTCACAGAGGACCAACAGATCCACAAAACAGACTCAAACCAGCTAGGGTGTCCTCTAGCGCCTTGGAAGCTCCATTTCTATGGCAAAAATGTCTTCATCAGTATCACTTTAACTTCCTTTTTGAAAAGGGCAATAGAGGGATTCAACCCGACTTCAGGGGGTAAGGAGTTCCATATCCTTGGGGCGATACCCGAGAAGGCTCGATTGTAGTTTTTTTTTATTGAAATCTTGAGGTTTGAGCAGTAATGTGCTGGCACTTCTAGAGGATCTTGATCCACCCGAGAGCTCCAGTTTTTGATCGAGGTACATTGGGATGTCGAAATGAATGGCTTTATGTGCCATACATGCAATTTTTTGTTGTATCCTAGCTTCATATGGGAGCCAATTTAGGGATATCAGCTCTGGCGTGATATGATTGTTTCTTTTAGCGCCTGTTATGAGCCTTGCAGCAGAATTGAGGGCGGCCCTGAGAGGAGCCGTCTTCGATCTAGGAAGGCCACAAAGGGTTGCGCTACCATAATCCAGCTTAGAGATCACTGGGGCTTGCACCGCAACCTTTAAGTCATGTGAAGGGAGGAAAGGTTTTATTTTCCTTACAATGCTGAGTTGGAAGTTCGCTCCTTTGGTGAGTGTACTAATGTGCTTCTGCATGTTCAGACTCTTGTCTAGCATTATTCCCAATGAGCTTGTGGAATCAATGATGTGTGTTGTGCAATTTAGAGCTTTTAGTTGATTCATCCATTGTTCAATGACTGGAGACTGCTTGGGTGGTGCGATTAAGAGGAATTCAGTTTTAAGAGGGTTTAGCTTCAGGTGGCTACGTGTCAACCAGCTTTGTGTTTTCAGTAAGACTGAGTTGAGGGACCTGATGTCCTCAGGGGAGGCGACCTTCAGGTAAAGTTGGGTATCATCTGCGTACATGTGATAGTGAATGCTGGATGATTTCAGAATTTCTGTTAAAGGCTCCATGAACAGGTTGAAGAGAGTGGGTGAAAGCGCAGATCCCTGTGGAACCCCAAGAGTGAAGGATGAGACAAGGACTGGTTCACCTTGAAGCTTTGGGTTCTATTGTGGAGAAATGAGGAGAGCCAGTTTAGTACAGGCCCAGAAAGCCCCATCCTGTGCTCCAAGAGGTCAATTAGGTTGTCATGCTTAACAGTATCAAACGCTGACAAAAGGTCGAGGAGGATCTGTAGGCAGGATTCGTTTTGATCTAGCAATTCTAGCGCATCATCTACAATGTGAGTGAGCGCAGATTCTGTGCTATGACCCTGGCGGAAACCAGATTGAAATTGGTCCAAGAGTTGGAATTGTTCAATGTGGTTACACAGTTGGACGTGAACACATTTCTCCAGGAGCTTTGCCAACGTGGGGATGTTAAAAATTGGGCGGAAGTTGTGTAGGTCAGAGGGTTCTGTGGCTGGTTTCTTTAGAATAGGGGTAACTTGCCCAGACTTTAGGCAGTCTGGAAAAGCCCTTGCAGAAGTGAAGCATTGACAATCTTAGCCCAGAGTGGGAGTATGGAGGCTCTGATCTCAGAGAAGAGGTTCGTTGGCAAGGGGTCTTGAAATGGTTAGATGGTTTAAGAGTAGCCAGCGTTTTGCGTATAGTACTTTCATCCAAAGTTTTGAATATGCTCCAAAAGGCATTGTTTTTGGGGGGGGCAGAGCCGAACGGGCAGGACGACATCCAACCAAGGAGAAAGGAAGGTGTTAGGAGGTGGGATTGAAAGGTGCTCCAAGGCTGATCGTAGTTCAGCTTCGATCTTAGTAGTCATATCAGAGAAGTAGTCAGCGAATTCTTTGCAGTTAGGCTGCAGACCTAGGCCCAATGAGGAAAGGTTAGGTTGACTGTTTGATTGATGCTTGATGAGCTTGAACAGTTTTTGTGGACGGTTTTTTGCTTGCTCTAATTGGTTTCTGAAAAAGGTGGCTTTAGAGCATCTGATGCATTTGTTATAGATGTTTCTTAAATATCTCAGCTGGTTGAGATGTTCAAGGGAGGGGGAGGATCTCCACAGTCTTTCCGCTAGTCTCAAATTCCGTCTTTCAGTATTTAGACTATCATTGTACCAAGGTTTGGAGACTTTGGAGGACAATCTTTTTAGCTGTAGAAGCGCCATCAAGTCTAGAGCACTTGTCATGGAGCGGCTATAGTGGTCCGTAAGGTCATGGACATCAGACATGTCCACAGGAGGGGGCAGAATGTTATCACAGAGAGCAGTCAGATCACACAAGTTGATGTTTCGTAGACATCTTTTCCAGTGTCTGGGGTTTTTAGGTTGGACTCTATTAACTCTCACAGAATCTGAGATGAGGAAGGTGATGCAGTGGTGGTCTGTCCAGTCACATGGGACGATAGATTCCAGGTGAATGGAATTGAGCTTACCTATGACTAGATCTAAGGTAGCTCCTTTAATGTGAGTGGGCCTGTCGCAAATTTGGATCAGGTTGAGGTCTAACAGGAAAGATTTAAGGCTATTGACTGCCCCATCATTCATGTTGTTCCAGTGGAGGTTGAAATCTCCCCGGAAGATCTGAGTGCCATGAAGATCTGCGTTAGATGAGATGATATCCATGATCTGTTCTCTGAATGGAAGGTTGTCACCTGGCGGGTGGTAGAACGTGTGCAATTTGCATAGATGTTTATTGCTACAAGCAAACTAAATGCATAGGTATTCGGAAGACGGCAGGAGAGCTGATTGTGATTGTTTGACCGATAGACTGCTACGATGTATACAAGCGATGCCGCCACCTTGTCCGCTTGATCTATCCAACCTAATGATGTTGTAGTTAGGAGGCACTAGTATGTCCAGGAAGGGAGCAGATGAGTCGTTTAGCCAGGTTTCAGTCAACATTACAAGGTCAAGGCCCTGTGCAAGGATGAGGGCAGCAATGTCAGCAGCGTGTCTTACTGCCGATCTGCAGTTGAGAAGCACGCATTTAGGTTTTGGATTGGTGTCCAGCGTGGTGGAAAGTGTGGTGGTGACTCTCGTAAGGTTGTTCTCATTTAAGGCTCTGGTGTTTACCCTAGGTTCCCTAAAAGGGTCTGTAAAGATTGCTTCTATTTGGTGAAAGTTTGTTGCGGTGGCAGAGTGTGTAGGATCATGTGAGAGTAGGAGGTAATGAATATCCTTGTCAGACAGTGGATCTTTAAATCTAGAGGGCCGGGAGGGGTCATTAGGGTGGGTTGCTCTTTTCCAACTTTGGGGCGGGTAAGCCATGTTTGGTGATGCCCTACATGGTGGAGGGGAGCAGGAAGCCTGGTGCCCCAGTTAGATGGGAGCGCGTGGTTAAGGCGATTATTCTTTGTGGACCAGCTTAACCTCTGATTAACGGACAGGTCCGAGGTGATATGTAATAGGCTTCGAACCTCTGCCTTAAGTTGTTGGAGGCAAAGTGTGATATCATCAAGTCTGGCTTCTAATTAAGTGTGGGAGTGGGTTGCCGAGGCTTGGAGCAGGGGACCCTGCGGTGGGGGAGAACTAGTGGATGAAGGGATCGAGAGACCCTAAAGAGCCTGCGGATGCCAGGTGGGATGGAATTCAGGGACTTGGGGCTGGGGGCTCAGAGGGGAGGGAGATTTAGGGGAAGAAGGGTTAGATGAATATTGACCCAGAAAAACCTGCGGAAGCAGGGTAGGATTGTGGAATAAGTTGGAGGATGAGGTCAAGGGAATATCCGGGGTGATGCTGGGACCTATGGAGCTTGGGAAGTCAGAACTAGCTGTTCTAGAGGAGAGGTGAGCATGCAAACTAGTATGGTGGTTGCACTGGAGAGACTCAGTCCCACCTGGAATGGAAGGAGAGTTGCTATTATGTGTGGTGGTAACTAAGTGGGAGCCAAGCGGGGACAAGGTAGGGTCAAAAGAGGAGTCAAGGATGAGAGAAGATAAAGTTTGAAGAGTCCGGGGGACCTCTAAAGAACTGGCGGCACCTAGGGAGGGGGAGGATTTAATGTTAGACACTGTGTTCATAATGATGGGGAAAATATTGTCAAACATGGCTAGGTTGTGGTCTGAGGCTTGGATAAGGATAGTTCCATTTTTGTAAAGGGAGATGGTAGCTTCTGCTCTATATACCGGAGAGGGAGCAACCATCACTCTAAGACAATGTGGAGTCTTCAAGGAAGTGGACATCTGGAGCAGTGAGTAGAGGGCCATCCTCCATTGAGCATGTCGTTTTGTATAAAAGATGAGATCACTTACAGTAGCACCTTTTCTAATGGAGAAGTAGGGATCTGAGATAAGGGTTTCAGGGTGGGATTTAAGTAGTCTATGTGTAAAGCTTTTTGCAGCATTTTTTGATAGCTTGGGGGGATATTTGATTATGAAAGCGTTCTGGCCGGCTGGCTCCAGATTAGGAGAGATGGAACTTGAGGGCTTTGGATCCATGTCAAAGCTAGACTCAACGAGTGGCATAGGAAGAGTAAATAACTAGGGTTAAGGAGCCAGATAGTAATAGGAGAGGTGTCTTATGTATTCAATGTACCAGCTAGAGGAGCGCCTCTGGAAGGTGTGGCAAAGGTGGTGAGCATGGGTTCGAGGAGCAGCCTACAATCTTGTCAGGCCGGCCTCGACCGGGTTCAAGGAGCAGGGAAGTTGTTAGGGCATCCCACAAAGCTGTATAGTAGTGTTAGAGTTAGGTGACTTGAAGAAATCTTAACGGACAAATGTATCTTGGAGGTCAGATAGTGACCATTAAAGCCAGACTGACAAATGGATCCAAGTGAACTGTGTGGGGGCGACTCAGGCTATAGTAGAGGGGAAGGCGAGGCGAGTGATCAATCGGTCCCAATTGTCCACCTCAGAGCGATCATGTTTAATTTTGCTGACTAACCCAATGTGAGACAATCTATCTTGGGCCAATATGAGAGGAGGATAGGATGCATCCGCAGACTTTAGGCGTTTCCACGAGGACATTTTATTCTATTTTGCAATAGGCATTAAAGGGAAACCTCAGTAATCAAGTATGTAGGATTGAAGTATACTGACCAATCCAAGATGGCCGCCATACGTGGAGGATGGAGGATCCTTACACTGTTGGCCACCTTTTCATGGCCAACAGTGTAAGGATCCGGGGAAGAGAGCACACCTCTTCTATTCCTATTAAGTGAATTAGGAGCGCAAAATGGGTGCCAGACACTGGAAACTCAAAATGGGCACCTCTCACAGATGGAGACAATGCTTATGAAATCAAAAAGCGTACCTCAGCCCACCACAACCGCGATGCTCACAGCAGGAGGGAGCCATGCCAGATCAGCCGAGAAGTGAAACTCGGAAGAAAGGAGAGAGGGAGGCGATCCAGCGCAGCACGCCACTCCTCACAGCGTGAGGGCATAGAATCCGAGTTCTGAAGAGAACTGTCAGCTACCACATGGGCCAGCAAATCGGGGCCAGCCCCATAGGGCAGCATTGGCGGCACGGAGCAGGAAAAGCAAACAGAGCTGGCGTGAGGTAAGTGCCAGTGTGTCTCGTGTTGGGCAGTGAGTAAGGCAATCAGGAAAGCCGCAGCATTCAAGCAACCCCCCGTCACCGAGGCCCGTCCAACTCGACTCATCAGCGACATAAGAAGTGGAGGGCTCCGCAGCTCAGATGCGGGAAGTCACAACCTCCGTGTGCAGCACCCAATGTGGGGGATCTGCAGCCCAGATGCGGAAGGTCTCAACCCTCCGTAGGCAGGAGCCTTCTCTCCAAAGGCGGCTCGCTCCTCCCGGTATGCGCAGCAGGGCAGCAGGGATCACCCAAATTTCACGTGGCGGGATCTGCAGCTCAGACACTGGAAGTCAAAACCTACGCAGGCAGTAGTCTCTTAAATGGCGACTCGGTAAGCACGGGGCACCCCGCAAGGCAGCGGGAAATCCGGTGCCATCAGTGTTAGGAACGGGACAGCAGATTCCGGACCGCACGGTCTTAGCAGCGGGAGTCAAAAGGCAGTCCCCTAGGTACAACTACAACCGTATTCAGTTCCAGCATAAACGGTGGGAGGATGGCAAGGGCATGCAAGGAATATACACCGAACGTGATCCCTGCCCTCAGGAGCTCGCAGAGTGAGGTCCCACTCGATCGGCCATCTTGGTCATTGACCATCTAGTCACACATAAGCTTTCATTGTGTGTGGCTGTCTGGGAGAAATACACAAAGTCCAACTGCACCCAGTCATGTGACCAGATACAGGCTGCAGGCACCAAATGGCTACGGCAAGAAAATGCAAACTTTCTAAAAGGTTCAGAATTGTAATTTAAAATCCGACTTCACAAAAAGTTAGGATTTTAAATTAGCATTCCAGAGACACCAAACATGAACTGGTCATCTCTTCCCAGTTGGAAATTACACTTGTAATAAGGCAACTCCAATGTTATCCTAAGGGAGAGATAGGTCTTGCAGTAGTGAAAAACTAATTTAAGAGTTTTTCATTACCTGGGCATGTAAAACTTAAAGTACTTGTCCTACTTGAAAGCGTTCTGGCCGGCTGGCTCCAGATTAGGAGAGATGGAACTTGAGGGCTTTGGATCCATGTCAAAGCTAGACTCAACGAGTGGCATAGGAAGAGTAAATAACTAGGGTTAAGGAGCCAGATAGTAATAGGAGAGGTGTCTTATGTATTCAATGTACCAGCTAGAGGAGCGCCTCTGGAAGGTGTGGCAAAGGTGGTGAGCATGGGTTCGAGGAGCAGCCTACAATCTTGTCAGGCCGGCCTCGACCGGGTTCAAGGAGCAGGGAAGTTGTTAGGGCATCCCACAAAGCTGTATAGTAGAGTTAGAGATAGGTGACTTGAAGAAATCTTAACGGACAAATGTATCTTGGAGGTCAGATAGTGACCATTAAAGCCAGACTGACAAATGGATCCAAGTGAACTGTGTGGGGGCGACTCAGGCTATAGTAGAGGGGAAGGCGAGGCGAGTGATCAATCGGTCCCAATTGTCCACCTCAGAGCGATCATGTTTAATTTTGCTGACTAACCCAATGTGAGACAATCTATCTTGGGCCAATATAAGAGGAGGATAGGATGCATCCGCAGACTTTAGGCGTTTCCACGAGGACATTTTATTCTATTTTGCAATAGGCATTAAAGGGAAACCTCAGTAATCAAGTATGTAGGATTGAAGTATACTGACCAATCCAAGATGGCCGCCATACGTGGAGGATGGAGGATCTTACACTGTTGGCCACCTTTTCATGGCCAACAGTGTAAGGATCCGGGGAAGAGAGCACACCTCTTCTATTCCTATTAAGTGAATTAGGAGCGCAAAATGGGTGCCAGACACTGGAAACTCAAAATGGGCACCTCTCACAGATGGAGACAATGCTTATGAAATCAAAAAGCGTACCTCAGGCCACCACAACCGCGATGCTCACAGCAGGAGGGAGCCATGCCAGATCAGCCGAGAAGTGAAACTCGGAAGAAAGGAGAGAGGGAGGCGATCCAGCGCAGCACGCCACTCCTCACAGCGTGAGGGCATAGAATCCGAGTTCCGAAGAGAACTGTCAGCTACCACATGGGCCAGCAAATCGGGGCCAGCCCCATAGGGCAGCATTGGCGGCACGGAGCAGGAAAAGCAAACAGAGCTGCCGTGAGGTAAGTGCCAGTGTGTCTCGTGTTGGGCAGTGAGTAAGGCAATCAGGAAAGCCGCAGCATTCAAGCAACCCCCCGTCACCGAGGCCCCTCCAACTCGACTCATCAGCGACATAAGAAGTGGAGGGCTCCGCAGCTCAGATGCGGGAAGTCACAACCTCCGTGTGCAGCACCCAATGTGGGGGGATCTGCAGCCCAGATGCGGAAGGTCTCAACCTCCGTAGGCAGGAGCCTTCTCTCCAAAGGCGGCTCGCTCCTCCCGGTATGCGCAGCAGGGCAGCAGGGATCACCCAAATTTCACGTGGCGGGATCTGCAGCTCAGACACTGGAAGTCAAAACCTACGCAGGCAGTAGTCTCTTAAACGGCGACTCAGTAAGCACGGGGCACCCCGCAAGGCAGCGGGAAATCCGGTGCCATCAGTGTTAGGAACGGGACAGCAGATTCCGGACCGCACGGTCTTAGCAGCGGGAGTCAAAAGGCAGTCCCCTAGGTACAACTACAACCGTATTCAGTTCCAGCATAAACGGTGGGAGGATGGCAAGGGCATGCAAGGAATATACACCGAACGTGATCCCTGCCCTCAGGAGCTCGCAGAGTGAGGTCCCACTCGATCGGCCATCTTGGTCATTGACCATCTAGTCACACATAAGCTTTCATTGTGTGTGGCTGTCTGGGAGAAATACACAAAGTCCAACTGCCAACTGCACCCAGTCATGTGACCAGATACAGGCTGCAGGCACCAAATGGCTACGGCAAGAAAATGCAAACTTTCTAAAAGGTTCAGAATTGTAATTTAAAATCCGACTTCACAAAAAGTTAGGATTTTAAATTAGCATTCCAGAGACACCAAACATGAACTGGTAATCTCTTCCCAGTTGGAAATTACACTTGTAATAAGGCAACTCCAATGTTATCCTAAGGGAGAGATAGGTCTTGCAGTAGTGAAAAACTAATTTAAGAGTTTTTCATTACCTGGGCATGTAAAACTTAAAGTACATGTCCTACTTTTTAAATACACTGCAACCTGCCCTCTGGGTTGTCCATGCCTTCCCTAGGGGTGACGTACATGTATTAAAAAGGAAGGTT
The DNA here is from genome assembly GCA_963921515.1 of Calotriton arnoldi. Taxonomy (NCBI): domain Eukaryota; kingdom Metazoa; phylum Chordata; class Amphibia; order Caudata; family Salamandridae; genus Calotriton; species Calotriton arnoldi. Next base: position 368,228 of record CAWUFW010013466.1, read on the forward strand.
TGGGACTTGCAAAAGATTTATTTTGCCAGGTTGAAATGGCAGTTTAAAACTGCACACACAGGCTCCTCAATGGCAGGCCTGAGACATGTTTAAAAAGCTATTTAAGTGGGTGGCACAATCAGTGCTGCAAGCCCACTAGTAGTATTTAATTTACAGGTTCTTGGTACATGTAGTACCACTTTGCTAAGAACTTATAAGCAAATAAAATATGCCATTTGGGTATAAGCAGTGTTTTAAGAAGAGAGCAAAAGCACTTTAGCACTGGCTAGCAGTGCTAAAATGCACAGAGTCTTATGGCCAACAAAAACAAATTCAGCAAAAAGTAGGAGCAGGAAGGCAAAATGTTTGGGGATGACCCTGCAGAAAGGGCGAATTCCAACAGTAATCATGAAAAAAGTCCTGACATAAATTATAGCCACCTAATCAAACATAATTACTTTTTTCAAGCAGGACAAATATTTGTACTGTTAAGTATTATGTTAAACATTTCCATTGGGTAATCAGTATCATGTTCCTTAAAAAATGCTCAGCCAGTACAAGATATCATCAAAATATACCATGCCTTTGTAGCAAAAAACTGAATCCTCAATAGAAAGCAAAGCTGAAACTGGGATGACTTCCCAAACCCCTAAGTGGATATACTTGTGGAGCCCTTGGTGAGAAATGGGATGGGGTTTCGGATGTCTGATTCCATTCATTTCTGGATCCATGTCAACTGTGTGATCCCCCACAATTCTTGACCTGACAAACCAAATTGAGGATGACATTTCTTACCTTTAAGTGGACAAAGATCTTTATCCACCATGTTCAGCTAGAATTAGGTATGCTGTGATGATTTCTGAAGGCTTGACTACTATCTGGCTTGCCTTCCATGGTCTGCTCTAGATCAGGAAACAGAGTTGTGTATTTTAGCCATTGTGTTTTTCACCTTAAAGAGACATAAACCTAGGGTTCTGATGTAATACAGACATTTTGATGATTTGTTGCCATTTTGTCCTCTGTTCCGACTTTCATGCAGCTAATTCTCCATTTCCCCAGTCTTCTTCTTTCGCTTACAATGTTTATAGTCCCTTACTTTGACATTCCCTTCCTTCCACTTGCTGGTTCTAGTCATTCCATTAACTGTAGGAAGTTTAAGATAGATGCTGGCTAAAACATAAGCTGGACTCGATACAACTGAGGTGGGAGATTTGGGACTTATGCTTAAAGGCATAAATTTAAGAGGAGCGTGTAGAGAATTCAGATATCAGAGCATAAGGCAGTGCACTAGTTGTGCTAAAATACCAACTGCGAGGAAGATTGTGATGGGTGTGCTACCATTTCATTGCAGAAGTTGCACAGATTAATTACATCATGATCACTACATCAGGAGTTTATACATCACAGGTACATTTTCAGTATTTTACATCACAGGTCTTTACTTCACTGGTAAATTCATTTTTATTGTTTTCAGTGATGAAGGCCCAGAATTAGAGTTTGGTAGACAAATGTGACAAGTACCCAGTCTGCTATACTGAAGATCCGTCCGCTCTATTTAGTGTCAGGAGGATCACCACCTTTCCGTCAATGAAGTCTCCATTGGCGCTGTCGACCAAAAGCTTCCTCCAACAGATTAGGGGCCACCGGAAGAAGCTTTACACTGCCATCCCTATTTAGGGTGAACATAGTGATGTCCTTTTCTTTTCAGCCCATCACCATCAGGTAAAAGATGGCCTGGTGACAGGGCCCCAGAGGAACCCTCAGGGTAAAAAACATATATATTTTTTCAATTTTGCTACTAATTCTCTGTGGATCTACAGATTTGTGGCAACATTTTTAAAAAAGCAACCTCGCCTGGGGGGGAGAAGGGCGTGTCCAAGATGGCGCCCGTGTAGATGGATATTTGACAGAGCTCCATCGCACAGATCAGTGAAAGTGGTGTGTGCGACGTGCTCCGGACCCCCATTTTGCTGGATCCCTGTCGGGGGAGGCACCTGACAAGTGAAATTCATAAGCGCTGCTCCACGGGGGCTGTAACAGACGGCAATATTAATTTAGGAAGACAGGGGGGCCTGGGCGCAGTAGGAGGCAAAATGGCAGCCGCCCTGGTGCCCAACTACAACGAGCCTACATTGACCACCTAGACCCGTGCGGCACTCCCTCTGCATCCCCACCTGATGCCTGCTGCAGCAGAGGGACAGCCGGCCCAGTGGGCATTCAATGAGAGGCAACGACGGGCCCATTCCTATATGCTAGTTACTTTGGAGCCGGTGCAGGGCCTCAGCAAAGGACGCTTCACCTGACGAGCAGGAGCCGTCCCTCCCCCATTTAGACGGGACATCCGAGAGGCCTACAAAACAGTTTTACCTCCAGCCAGGCAAGTGGGGCTATCTGCAACTCGGGCTATAACATAAGTAAAGTGAGGCACATGGTTGGTCTGGGCTCCGGGGGATAACTGATGGCACTTGTATCCTTCCCAGTGACCTTATTGAAAGGACCTGATTCTGCCCATTGAGAAGTGCAGTACATATAAGCTGGGTCATTAACAGGCCCTGGGGGTCATGACAGGCTCCTCTGCATCAGGTTGCAGTGTGTTGAGTGATGTGGCAGAAGATAACAATCCCTCACCTCTGAAAGTGCGCTGAATTTCCCCCTGACTGTGCCAGGCCCCGGCCCTCAGCTAGGCAGCATATACAATACATGGATTTTAAGCCAGTCCAATCACACAGCAGCAGGCCTTGGATCCCCACACGGTCAGCGAGACGGTCAATTCAGCATGGGGGGCCCAAAGCACTGCAATGGCTCACGGCAAAGATGGATACAGGTGAAATTGGGGGTCCCTCGTGCACCTGGGAGCACTCTGTTTGGTCCTCTTGACATCCCTCCTCCAGTCACTCGCCTGGGTGGTGCACCTGACTAGAGGGTAGCCCACATCACCAGGCAGTACCTACACCTTGGCCAGGCCCTCAGAGTGGCTGTACATAGATTCCACACTCTACTGTGCACCTCTGAGTAGTGCTTTCTGGAAGAACCATTGCCTCACATCGCGGAGGCAAAAAGAACACAGCCCTCAAGGATATGCTCACTAAGACCCCTACCAAAAACCTGACCACCATAAAGATGCCTCAACCTCAACATCTAAATCAGGGACAGCAGCCATCCCAGACCATCAGGAGGCAGATGCCCCAGTTATGTGTGCCTTTTTGGAAACTCCCTTTGGCACTTTGAGAGATGGCATTGCAGCCCTGAAACAAGACATGGCCGCAGATGTCAAGGACATCAAGAGAGATTTGGGAGGGTTGGGCCAAGGTGTGAATACCCTGGAACAGATTGGCAACTCACGAGAAGAAGAACTCGACGACCACCGAAGTGAGCTGTTGGAACTATACAATAAAAATATTGAACTGCAGTACCAGTTGGAAAACCTTGAAAATAGATCGCGGCGTGCTAACATTAGAATCAAAGGGGTCCCACTCTAACCCGATGCTGGGAATTTTCCGCCTTGTGGTGCCAGATCTTGTGGAGCAAAACATTGTATTAGATCGCACCCATAGGTCAGGCAGACTTGCCAAGTTACCCGGCATGCCACATGACATCCTGACCTGCCTTCACCATTACAGTCATTATGTCCACAATGCGAGACCAGAGCGCCATCACTTTTGAAGGGACCAAAGTATGGCCCTATCAGGATCTCTCCCCTACAACCCTGCAACACCAACAAACTCTATGACTTATTACTTAGTTCCCCAGGGAAAAAGGAGTCTGATACAAATGGAGACACCCCTTTAGACTCATCTTCATCTGGAAGAACGAGACTCACAGTATCCGCACCTTGGAAGAAGCTCGGTCTTTGCTTTCCCCGGAAGACGAGACCACTCAACCCACAACGCAGTCTCTGCCACATACTTCCCCTGGGATGCGACGTTCCTCACAATCCATGAAAAAGCATCTCAGTAAACCTACAGAGATAGAGAGTCATAAAGAAAGAGTGGACTTGCTCCGTCAACTTCAACGTCAAGGCAACACCTCTGACCCAGAAAACGACTAAGCCGGGCATGAACAATATGTTAGCATTCTGTTGGATGTCCGATCTACTTCCTGCCCCATGATGGTCCCTCCAGTTGGGGCCCGGTAGGGCCCAGCTGCTTTGTCCCTGACTTATTAATGCCTCACATCTCCGTAGCGTAGCTCCGTCCATTCCTCCATTGAACTCGAACACACTCGGCAGCCGACGACATGGACCCCATGAATAGTGATCTTCTTGTTCCCAGGAGGGGAACACCTCAGTTGTGTTGTTTATTGTTCTACACTTTCTCTCTTCACTCAACGACTCCCATAATGGCACTTCTACCTCAGGTACTGTTGTTTAGTCCGATCAGTTGGGGATGCCACAAGTGTGCACATGCTGTCCTCGCCACCTCAGCGCTCCCTTATACAATACTATGATTAATATCATTAGCTTGATAGAGGCCTCAATGCACCACTAAAGCATTTAGCACTTCTTGCCTTGCTTCGGGAAGCCAAATGTGACATATGTCTTATTCAAGAAACACACCTTCTCCCATCAGACTGGAAATGACTTCAATCCCATTGGTTTGACCACCAGTACTTCTCCTCAGCTACGGGGAAAGGGGTGGGGGTGGCGATCCTGCTGCCCACACCTTTCCCAGAACAGGTTCTCCGAAGATGGGCAGAACTACCTTGCAGACTCCGGTTGCTACGCATTGCTGTAAAAACATACACATTCATGCTAGCAAATGCCTACGCTACCGATGATCACTAAGAGGCATTTCTCATGTATGCTGTGGTTCATGTGATGGCTTCCCCATACGTTCACACTCTCATAGGAGGGCGACTTTAACCTTGTTCGAATGCACTCCAAGATAGATCTGTGCAGAGGACTGGTCAAACTGGGGCGCTCTCACTAGCAAGTCGTCAGTGGCTCGCAGATGTGGGACTGGTAGATGTGTGGCGAACACGCCACCCTGATGTGAGGTACTACACCTTTTTTTCAGCAGCCCATCAGACATATGTCAGAATAGACTTTTTTCTCACTTCCCTCTGCCTCACAACGGCTACCAAGTCGGCGGAGATTGGGGTGGCTTCCCTTTCCAATCACTCACCTATCTCCATCTCCATACACCTTCCTGACTTTACACCTCGGCATCACACCTGGCAGCTTAACCATAAACTGCTAACATATATGATATGACTTGAATGTATCCAAAATCACAGACAACAATCTCGTATTCTTAGAAACTAACGATACACCTGACACTCCCATTGCTCTACTACGGGACACAGTGATGGCTGTTGTCCACGGTAACTGTATTGCTATCGCAGCCCGCTTCAATAGGGAGAGAAGGGAGAAATGCTCCCGTTTAGAGGGTCAGGTGAGGGAATTGGAGGAAGCTCATAAGCACACTGGCTCTCATAAAACACAACACTAACGTAATGCAGCCCGCAAACAGCTAAAGTCCCTTGATACAGACAAGGCAGAGTATGGACTCCTTCATAAAAGCAAAGATACTACGCAGGGGGTAATAAGGCAGTCACTTGCTGGCACATCGACTCCACTCCCAAGCAATTAGGCATTGAATAGCAGAGATTGAGGGACCTCAGGGCAAGAGGGCATTCCAGGATGAGCAGATTCCCCAAGAATTTCAGCATTTTTATTCTGCCCTCTATACTGCAGACGCTCTCGAAACTGGAGAAGCTGACACCTATTTGGTGCAGGCCCTAATGGAGCGCATTCCTAGTGATGACGCTGCACAACTAGATAAGGACATCCATCCGAATGAAGTCATTCAAGCCATAAAGCTGCTGCAGTCAGGTAAAGCACCTGGCCAAGATGGCCATTCTTCTGATTTTTATTAAGTGTTTGGGCCTTCCCTGGCTCCCATTTTGGCCCACCTATACAATTCTTTTAGTGCCATTGGCTCTCTTACGGACACTATGAGAGTGGCTACTTTTACAGTGCTGCCTAAGCCGGGCAAAGATCCTACATTCTGCTTATCATACCGTCTGATCTCCCTGCTAAATGTTGACACCAAGATCTTCACTAGCATCTTGGTGTCCTGACTCGCTCCTTACATGCAAGGTATGGTGGACCCCAACCAGGCTGGGCTTACACCTTAGAGGAGCTACAGCGACAATACCAAGCGCCTTTGCCCGCTCTTAGACAAAATCCAATGCTCTTGCGTGCCAGCACTCCTATGGTAGGTCAATGCCGAAAAGGCATTTGACTGGGTGCACTGCTCATACCTCCAATTGGTCCTGGCCAAGATTGGCCTTGGTGCTCAGTTCCAGTTCTGGATTTGGAGTAAATACTCTGGACCTAGGCAATGGTTTGGGTCAATGGGCTGGAGATGCAGCCTTTTGATATAGCTCGTGGCACGAGGCAAGGCTGTCCCTTGTCCCCAATGCTTTTTGCCCACTATCTGGAGCCATTTGCAGAATGGATACGCAGGTTCTCTACTATCATGGCCATCAACATGGGGGAAGGAAACACAAGCTTGCTTTGTATGCAGATGACATTATGATAGTCATCACACAACCATTCACTTCCCTACCTCCTCTAATGCAGGAAACAGAGGCATTTGGGAGAGCGTCCAATTTGAAATTGAACCTCCAAAAATCACAAGCACTCAATTTTACTGTTCCTAAAACAGACCAAACTGAGCTTGAACGGCTTTTCCCCTTTACTTGGGCCACGCAAGGAGTTAGGAATCTGGGACTGCATATACACTCCACGCCAGAACATACAGCGGTATGCAATTACGCGGAGCTCCTTTCTACTGCCCGATCTAAACTGCAATCCTGGAGAGGACATACCCTCTCTTGGCTAGGAAGGCTTGTGGCAGTTAAGATGACTTTATTGCCTAAAATACTTTATGTTATGCAGACTCTGCCGCTCCAACCTCCCTCCCTCAGATACTTAATAAGCTGCAACATCTCATTGATGACTATATCTGGGCAGACAGGAAGGAGCATATGGCCAAGAAACAAACTTATTTTGCTTTAGCAGAAGGCCACCTTGGTATTCCTCATCTGGTGCGGTACAGCGCAGCTCAGATACCTGGAAGAGTGGCCAAGGCCTTGCACAGAAAAGCACTGGTGCTTCATGGACCAGGCAGTTGGAATACATATTAGGAATGTGCCTTAGCTTCCTAAACGCCACCACCAGGCGTTTATATCTCCCCTGTGGTTCGGGCGACGATGGGGGTCTGGGATAAGGTACCACGAATACTTCCTACTCGCATTTCACCCCAGACCACGATCACTGGCAATCCTGACTTCCCTCCGGCCCTCCAAGGAAACGCATTCTTGCAGTGACAACATACCAACTGCAAAAGAGTAGGGGACTTATTTGACCAGAATGCTCTTATGGACTTTGAGCTGGTCCAATCGAACTATGGTTTCCCTTCCAGCGCGCACTGAATTATATCGCCATCCAACCCTGGGTCACAAAACCCTATATTCGCCCTCATGCCAGCTGACCCCTTACAACAGTTGAACAGTGGCTCATCACTTGCCACACAGACAAAAGACTCATTTTTGATATCTATACTTTCCTCACCGCTCCCCTAGGCCACACTCAATCCAATCCCCTGTGCAGCGGAGATGGGAATCAGAATGTGAGCGTTCCTTTACTCCTAAAGAATGGGCGGATATTGTGCACCGTGCTCACACCTGCGCCTGCAGTGCATCCGGTAAAGGGACATTACTTAAAATCACACATTATTGGTACTACATCCCGGCTAGAATAGCTAAATGGAAGCAGGGTGGGGTCTCTGACTGCTGGAGGCAATGAGGACACGTAGGCAAATTGACGTATGTTTTGTCCGACTGCCCCAAATTACAGCAATAATAGACAGAATTTCTGCATGATATTGATCAGATGTATGACACAGACCTTCCTAGATTTTCTAGCTACATTTTACTAGGTCTCCCCAACGCCCTGACATAACCCCTGCTGATCCGCAAGAGGACGGACCATCACACTTACCCTGTGTGCAGCCAAGCAAGTCATACTCTCCAGATGGGGAACTGATAAAATACCAATGCGGCTCAACTGGCTGCATAAGCTATGGGACCTCTTGGGCATGGAAAAATTGACAGCAACAGTGGACTGCAAACTAGCACACTTTGATAAAGTCTGGGGGCCTTGCATACAGTTCCTATCCCATGAGTTCAGAGAGCTGGCTTGCCCGACATATTTGCGGATCCCCTGCCTTACCAACAAGGAGCACGGCGGCACTGAAACCTAGAAACGAGGACTAACTTGAAACAATACTGCCATTCAAATAGTTGTCGAGTGAATTTCACACCTTTTCTCACTCTTTGCCTTTACTGTCCTCCTCCATTCTTCCATCCCCTTTGTTCATTTTCCTTTTTGCCTGTTGCTCTTTCACCTGCCTGTTGTACCTCACCAGCCAGCGGATATAGATGAGAAGTTGGTTGTATCCTTCACTCTACAAAACCAATAAAATGGCTTTAAACCTAAAAGCAACCTCCTGGGGTGGGCCAGGGCCCCGGGGGCTGCGCATATGAATAAATAAGGGGGGGGGGGAAATGTTCCCCCATCCCTGAACCTTGAATAGGCACCAGGGACCCCATCCACCATGTCCAGTACATTAATATTAAGGGGAGGGGCACTCAGCCACACTCCCCGAGCTTTAAACAGGCCCCAGGGACCCCATCTCCCGAGTGCCAATATGGCTGTGGTGTTCTGGGGACCCAATCCCCTGGGACTCTGCTCATTTCTGCCCAGGAGAGTGCGGGCATACACTGCCCAGACTCTCCTGGACAGGAAAATTACCTTTGCTCCCGCCTGGTGGGAGCAGCAAAAAATGCTGTTTTGCCTGGGTGGGAGTAAAGGAATGATGCCAGCTCCTGCCAACACCCAGGATGGTGCTAGTTGGGGTTTGAACTGGGGCAGCGGAGACATTGAGGCTCCCCCCCAGGACCCTCTGGAAAGGACGGACTCTGGGTGCCACCAAAAATTCAAAATGTTGCCGGCTCCAACCGGGGGAACCAGCAGAGGCCATGGGGGTCCTGGGGCTCCCCCAGTTGCCCCTAATAAACTCAGAAGGGCACAAGGGCACCCACCAAAAAGTAACAAAGAGGCAAGCTCCCACCTCTATGGTGGCTGGGATGCCAGGTAGGGCTGCCGGGGCCATATGGGTCCCTCCCTGGCCCCAACATAAAAGAAAAAATGTGGGTGCCCTGGGTGGGCACCAGGACACCCCAAAAACATAATATTAATAATTTTAAAAAAATGTATTGACAAATATATGAGCATCAGGAGCCGCTCATTTATTATTCACTGCTCCGCTATAGAGTACCCCATAATGCCCTGTGAGTTCTTTTTGTTTAGATTGTTTTGGAGCTTGGTGGTGCCTCTAGAAGAATGAGGGGCACCACCCATTTTTGTTGTATGTTGTGGGCGCTACAGGGAGTGCAGCAGCCCCCAAGCAACATTAAAAAAGAAAATAGTAAGTCTCCTAGGACATTAATCAATGACTCCAGTAAACTTTACCATATTTTTAAGTACTCCTAGATGGAGCACTATGCTCTTCAGCTGGAGTTCAGAGCCTCCTTGTGGCTGGTTCAATGGACGCATTTTGTAGCATAACACTGTTAAAAAAGTCTCAAAGACATGTTGAATACTTTTTTTTATATAAAACTTTCTTTAAATGTTTTTTAAGCCAATCACTTCTATTAAACATTGCACTGTATGACTTAATTAAATACACATTTGATTATCATTATTGGTTATTTTTTTATGAAGAATTTAGGCATGCTTTATAAATTTTGATATGGTGACCCTTCTTAAAGCCAATAGGCTCACTTTTTATAATTTGTGGTGTGTCCTGTTGACAAAGTCAGTAGCTCTGCTTTAATTAAAATGACAGCCATTATATGCAGCCACGCTGGCCCGTAGGGGGTTTGGACACCAAGCCCTGCACCCAACCCCTCCCCCCCGCTACGCATGGCTTGTGCGCAGCAGGGGGGATGGACATCAGCGGGAGTTGGACGCAGGGCTTGGCCAATGATCAATCCCACTCTGCACATGGCCGAAGGCCGTGCGTTGCATGCAGTTGACTGCCATGAAGGGTTGGATGCAGGTACTGGTCGCAGGCGTAGGGCTGGTGTTGCGTATGATAATAAAACATTACTTTTTGTTTTTTAAAAAACCTAGAAATTCACTGGAAAAAAAAGGTTAAAGTGACATTATAGTTAGGTATGGTAATAATATATTACTTTGCATTAAAGAAAACACCTTAGAAATTCACTGAAAAAAACAAAGACTAAAGGGGCGTTATAGTTAGATGAAAATGTCAGTTAAAACATACGTTTTCATTAAACAAAACCACTGAAATTCACCAGTTATGGTTATCTCAAGTGACTCCAACTTGTGTGCTAAAGTAACTAATACTTGCACCTCCACCATGCACAGTATAGTGCTCAATGATGGCAGTTGAGTTGTCATCAGTAATGTTATCAAGGATGTCTTGGAACATGTTATGAATAATATAATATGGGAGGTAATTAGCAGTGAATGGCGAGGGCATGAGTTATAGTTACTGTAGAACACAAGTTGCTGTTACTTCCCATTAAAAATAATTTAATTAAAAGTAATACAATTTAAATTGAATAAGTAATTAGTAAATAATTTACATTTATTTTAAGTAATAATTAGGTAGAAATAATTTACTTTTAACTAAGAAAATATAAATAAATTAGGAAGTAAGAAGTAATTCATTTTAAAAGATAACAAAATACCTGTATTTGATAATAATTTGTTTAAGTTCATTTAGCTGTAGGTTTGGGTCAGCAAAGGGTCTGGGGCATTAAGGGGTTTTTAGGGTGCAGAGATGGGTAGTGAAAAGTGATAGTAAGGTAGTAAGGGGTTATAGAGCTCAGAGATGCATTCTGTATATGGGTAGTAAGATGTTCAGGATTCAGAGATGGGTAGTGTAAAGAGGTAGCAAGGGAGTTTTACAGGTCAGGGATGGGAAGTGTTTATGGGTACTAAGTATGTTTTAGTGTTCAGGGATGGTAGTGTATTGGGGTAGTAAGGGTTTTTAGAGTTCAGGGATGGGTAGTGTAAAAAGATAGGAAGGGGGTGTTAGATTTCATGAATGGATACTGTATAGGATAGTAAGGAGCTTTTAGTGTTCAGAGCTGGGTGTTGTATAGTGTAGTAAGGAGTTTTTAGTTTTCAGGGATGGGTAGTGTATACAGGTAGCAAGGGGGTTTAGTTTTCAGGGATAGGTATTTATAGGGGTAGTAAAGGGTCTTTATGATTTAGGGATGGGTGGCGTATAGGAGTACTAAGGAGGTTTTAGGGTTTAAGGATGGGTAGTGTATGGGCAGTAGGGGGGTTTTATGGGTTAGGGATGGGTTGTGCATAGAGACAGCAAGAAGTTTTTAGGCATCAGAGATGGGTGGTGTATATAGGTAGTAAGGGTTTTTAAGAGTTCGGAGAGGTGTACATTAAAATGATGTTACATAAATTTGGATAAATTAATTCATATAAAAAAATAGTACAGTTAATTAAACATATTCAATATTAATTCAATTTAAATGTAATTTAAATACTTTATAGAGTGTTATTAGATTATTTTAGAAAATAACTATTGAAATTATTTTAAAATAAGACTAATTTTAGGTGCATATATTTTTATATTAACTAACATTCTTGTGATGGGGCATATTTAGACTTTAGGCTGATGACTCGTTGCCAAAGATTCCTATTCTATTTTGGGGTGAGGTTTCACTAAGGTTAGGACACATTCTAAAATGTTCCAGGACTTTCAGAAGTGTTACATAGTTAGAGGGATTCTCAGGGGTCTTTCAGTTACCTCCAGACCTTTGGTACCTTCAGTATATACCATACCTCAGGATGTTCCAATTTTAGGGCAATGGTCTTTAATTTAATGCCATTCATAACTGCCCACCACTGAAATCACCACGGGCTCTATGACACAAAGAGCCTTGGGTACCACAGATATTTGGGCCCGCCGTTTTGGCCCGGGGACACTTTGGTATTACAGAGGGGTCGAAGATACTTGCACTGCCCTTCTGTACCATGGACTGGTTAATGTGGCCTCATGTAACTGAGGAAATGCCTATGCTCGTGGGTCATGGTCAGTGCACCTGCAGAGGGTGCCCCTTGGAATGGATACACAGGTACCCCAGGCACATCACAAGGATCACTCTGGGGGCAAATGCAGCTGCTCCTGCGCTTGCCTGTGGGGGATCCCATTCCCCTCTTGTAAAAGCTGCCAATTCATCAGCATTGAAATGCAGACCAATGCAATGCCAGCACAGGCAGGAGTTCATACCTGCACTAGGGCAGCAATATTTTTTCTTGTAATAATCAAGCGCACTGTCTCGGTCTTCAGCGAGTACACTAAATGGCTGATGCACTGTGAGGCAGATGGGAATGTGCACCTGATAGGCAAATAAGTGCTAGGTGTATCACAAGGTCTAGGCAAGAGGATTGCTGGGGCTTGGCTGTTTGAGGCTGTATATTCACTGGCAGGCACTATTGGCTAATAACGATTCGAAATTGGCTGTGATGTAAAAAGACATTTACCATGTCAAAAACATAGAAAATAAGTATAATTAAACGAATGTGAGAATAAGGGCCTGATTTATAAATTGGCAGATGGCCCATCCTCCAGCAGGGCGACAGAGTAAATTACTCCATCGCCTTCAAGGAGGTGCAACCTGCCAAATAATGAAATGTCTGCTGGCCCAGCAGACATTTGAAGCATTGACAGGAACCACCACACATCAAAGTTACATTTTTTTGATCTCAAAAAGAAAATCCTAAAGCAGGATTTTCTTTTTGAAAATAAAAAAACAATGACTCCCCTCTCCATGTGAGTTTCCTCCCATAGCGAGAGGGGCATTGAGCACTTTTCAGTGGCACTTACCATCAGGGTTCTCCTGGAAGTGATGGACACTGAAAAACAGTTATATATCCACCCATTGAAATTCGGTGGGCAGACCTATAGCCAAACCTCTGCAGCCCTTACTCCATCTGGTCGTTGGAGAAGTTTGACCACAGCGGATATGGAGTAATCTCCACCATCATCAAACTATCATCCACCCAAATTTAAATCAGGCAGATGGACCATATTCTCGGTGGGAAGGTAACTCCGTCGTCATTGCGACAGAGTTCTCTCTCTGCAAAGATATAAAATAGGCCCATAGATTTAACTTCTAGTGAAACCTGACACTTTAGTCTCTATGCAAGGCTTCCCGTTATACTGTGTCCCAATGTGGCAGTAAGGCTCCACATGTCTTCAGGTGAATCCACATGGTCAGTGCGGTGAGCTTAATCTAAAAACGAAGTCAGAGGGGACTCAAAAATATTCATGGTGTAGTAAATGTGTTGTTATGAAAGAATAATTCAATTCAGACTTTTCATTAACACTTGTCACTAAAACAATCTTTTAGTCAACCTTCACGATTTATTGAAGATGATATCAAAAGGGTTTGATAGCCCTTTGTGATCCGTTTGTCCAAAACTGACAGAAAGGGCGGGCAGAACCTTTTGATATAATTTGCAATGAATTAAAAAATAAGATATGTAAGATATAAGTATCTAACTTGAATAACAGAAGTGTTAAGTTAATGCATGCAGGCAAACGAGCAGTGTTAGGAGATTACAACCACATTTGCAAGATTACTGTTTTGCCCTAATGAAATGATAGATGAAATTTGTGAAACACGTTTTAGTGAAAAGATTGCTTTATTGGCTGGTGTTATTGAAACATCTGAGTTGAATCAATGGATTGAAAAAAAAATCGAGAAGTACAGAAACACATTTTGGACTGATTCTAAAACACTATCTTTCATAATAATAAATGTACAACTACAGAAGTATTTTGAGTGCCACCTGAATTCGTTTTTGGCATTAATCATTTAGGGCCATATGTAACAAGCAATTTTGCATTCGCAAACAGGCCTATTCTCAGAATCGGCCCGTTAGCCAACACAAAAAATGCTTTTCAAATGTATCAAACCCTGTTTTTCAATTCGGTAACCTGTTACCGAATCGCAAAATGGGTTTGCGATTCGCTATTTGGAAGGGGCGTTTGTAGGGCGTCCCTTCCAAATAGCGAATTCTAATGGTATGTATGAATATTTTATTGACCATGAATGCAGTCGCAAAACATTAGCATTTTACCTTTGGGAATGGCAGCGAAAGCGTGTATTTCAGAGCAGGCAGTGGTCCCACGGACCACTGCCTGCTCTTAGAAAATGAAAAGAAAACTTTTCATTTTTCTTTTTTAAATGCAGCCTATTTTCCTTTAAGGAAAACGGGCTGTATTTAAAAAAAATGTTTGCTTCATTTAAAAGCAATCACAGACATCGTGGTCTGCTGACCCCAGCAGGCCACTACCCCCATGATTTTAGCGATTCCTAGGGGGTCCCAAATTGCAACACACTTTCATACATGCCTTTTTGCGATTTCCTAATTGCGAATCACAAGGATTTGTATTTAGGGAATCGCAAAACTGTTCCTACATACATCTGGCCCTTAGCTACGTGAGGGATTATAATGGTTTCACATCTGGAGAGCACGTTTTTTGGAGGTCCAGATCAGTAAAATAACACATGCATGACTATGTATATGAGTTGAGTGTTCTCTCTAAACTTCTCACATGTCAGCATGGCCCCCCAATTTTCTTACCATGAGCTAAGGCTTTCATTTTCTTGCCATTGCCTTTTGCTGGTACTGCTTTTCTTCAATGACAATGTTGGTAGCAAAAGGAGGCGTGGAGCCTCTCAGCCTTTCCCACCTAATGTCTGAAGAACCAAGAGAGCCTTATCCTGCTCTTGTCAGTGAGTCTGGATGCCACCAAGTAGGAGCTTGGAGCCAGGGTCGGGTAAGCTGTGCCAGTCTCGTCCCCATGACTGCCCTGCACATGCACTTGCTGGCACTTTCACAGCCTTCCTCTGTCTAGAAATGTTGTGAATTGAGTATGTTGATTGCTGCACTGAATGAATGACTGAAAAAGTGAATGAAATAACTTGGAAAAGGGTGTCCTAGCACTAGTGGAGTTAGCAGTGGAGAAGATGATTAAGATTAGAATAAATTAGTTTTAATTTGTTTGCAGAATTTGGCCATGCAACTGATTGAACATAAATAAATGGAGAGCATGTTCCCAGTCGTTCGAGTAACAACAGAGAAGGCACAGTTCTCCAAACGTGCCCTCCAAAACACAGGAACTATCAGGAGAAATGAAGAAATAGAACAGAAAAGCTAAGGGACTTGGAGCACGAAAAATGAGAACTTGTGTAGTCGATATCAGAAATATGCAGATCCTTATTGAAGAGGCATAAGACTTTAAAGGAACATTGCTTTTAAATAGGAAACCCATGTAAGTATTAATAATGAAACAAGATCGTAGAGCTTCTAGTCAGTCCCAATAAGAGATGAGCTACCTCTTTCAAATGTGTTGCATTCTACCCAAAGTACAAGCAGACAGACCCTTCATAGATGCGGGTACAATAGTCTAGTCTCAATAGAATACATGCCTACAGTCTTCCTGAGTTGTTCAGGTAATATATGGATAATGCATGCAGAAGAAAGTTTGGATGTAGAGGCAAGTTTGTCAATATGGCTGTTGTGAGAAAGTGCCCTGTTGGCATGATCACTCTGCTTTATTTTGACTGATGCTGCTAGTTTTTTGACTCTGTGCACTGGGACTTTGCTAATCATGCCCCCATGCATGTGCTCCGATCTTTAAAACATGGTAAAATGGGTTAACTCCTGTAACAAATTGAATTATTGTTGAGCAGGTGAGAGCCCCTTTCAAATACTAAATACAGTCCTTGTCATGGTGAACCATGAAAGTACTTAAATAAACCTGTGCTTAATCCTCTGGTAGCTTGGCATAATAGCAGTCAGGCTCAATTTAGAGGCAAAGTTTAAAATATTTATGCAGCACTCAAACAGTAATAAAGGGACAACACAACAGAAGAAAAATCCCAAACCAATTTAGAAACATAGGGTAAATTGGAATAAATAAAATGACACCAAAAAGACAAAAATCCAAAAAGTAGAATGGAGTTATGAATTTTTTTAAATTATGTAAAAATAGCACTAAGAAGCACAAAGGACCAATCACGGTTAACTGCTCACACTGGACCGGGTCAAAAATAAAACATTAAGGCCGATCATGATGGAGCGTGGGACGGATACAGGGACAAGGCTCATTCCGTTGGAAAGTTTACCTTTTAATTTAGTCCAGGCCTTCACGTGAGAATCACTAATCAACAAGTTTGTGAGTGGTTCGGCTGCTGTCTGGATTCGGAGAGGGCCTGTTGATGGCGAGTTACTGATGCCTCAAGCCTCAATTCGAACTTTACTTCGGAGGTGTGGTCATTGTTGGCGTGGAGAAATGGTCAAAGATTGGTGTTAGAAATTGGGTTGTAGGTTGACTGGGGTTTGAGCCCTAGACAAGCAGCAACCACAATCCTGGTCATTTTAAGAGGCAGGCAAACCCTAAATTAACCTCCACTTACCCTCAGGTAGCTTTGCACAGAGCAGTCAGACTTAACTTAGAGGAAATGTATAAAGTATTTATGCAACACTTCAAACAGTAAAATAGTGAAAACACCACACAAAAAGATCCTGCACCAGATTAGAAAAGTATCTCTTAATGTAATAAACAAAATTAGACAAAACAACAAAAATCCAATAAGTAGAACTTGAGATATTGAACTTCTAAGTTTTTAGGTAAAAAGAGCGCCTAGAAGCAAAAAGCACTATTCGGGATATCTGGTCACGCCAGACCGGTGCAAAGTCAAATGTTCAGGCTGACCTCAATGCAGCGTGGGCCAGACACAGGGACCTAGTGAGACCTGCTGAACAAAAATACCTTAATCCTAGGTGTTTCGACGTCGAGGATGCGTGGTACAGTCGAGGCGATGCATCGTGCCGATCCACACAGCGGAGATGATGCGTTGGTCCTGGTCCGCGCAGTAGCAGCGATGCGTTGGCTTTGATTAGGGTTGAGCTGCGATGCGGATGCTTCAGCATCGTCGTCGAGGCTGCCTTTGACAGAAATGCGAGGATCTTGAGTTGGGAAGCTCGTCGTGAAGTGGTGATTCTGAAGGCGATATGGCGAGTCCAATCCACGCAGCAGGGGCTATGTATCGATGCCGATCCACGCAGCAGAGGCAATGCACCGGTTCTGGTCTGTACAGCAGAGGCAATGCGTTGGTTCTGATCCACGCAGCAGCTGCAATACGTCGGTTTGATAGCGGATGCCTCGGTTCTACTGGAACCAGCACCTTACGCACACTTCCTAGGGTCCCGGACTTTGGATGGCACCACTTGGCAGGGTAGACTCGCAGAGGGCAGAGTCCAGGTGCAGAAGCAGGGTGACTGGAAGTCTTTTATGTCCCTGAGACTTCAGATCAGGAGGCAAGGCAGCTAGCCCCTGGAGTAACTCTGGGTTCACTTGATTCAGGTCCATTCCTTCTCACCATGCAGGGGAATGGCAGGCAGCAGGGCAGCACAACAAGGTAGGAGTCCAGCAAAGTACCAGTCCAGCAGAGTGACAGTCCTTCAGCAGCAAAGCAGTACTTCTTCCTGGCAGAGTCTTCACAGGTCCAGAAGTGTACTGAAGTGCTGGTGTCTGAGGTCCAGTTAACTCACACAGAGAATGAGGGGTAGGAGGATTTTGTCCCGCTTCGACCTCCTTCAACAACTATGAAACCACAACATAGAAGAGGGACTGTGTACACGAATTGCTGTAAACCAAAAGAGTGTGGGGGAATCACACAGGGGTGTTAAAACTGCCCTCACACACAGTGACCTGTGTCATGCTTCATCATAGGGCTGCTAACACACCTCCGTGCTGACCAACGCTGGAGGTGGAGCTATAGGGAGGGGGAAGACAATACAACAAATAAATGACAATAATGTGGGATCGCAAGTGAAAATAGGTGCAGAGACAGTGATAAAGATTTCGCCACAGGGAGTCCCTCTAACAATTTTAATACTGGGTACCCTGTCCAGAGTAAAAATGGTCACACCAGGACCAGTGGATGGTGGTACGGAGAACTTATAATGAGTTACCAACCCCTCCACTCTGCAAAACCGTCAACATATTTCAGCCGGCAAAGTATAATACCCCGGCTTTCATCAGGACTCACTATGAAATGATCCCAAAGATACTAACCCTACCTCCTTTAATCCAGGGGTGAAGGGAAGAAACCCTTTCTGAGTGACTACTCAGGGAGAGTATGGTAGAGCGCCTTGCTCTCCAAGAAGAACCGAGTTCATTTAAAATCTAAACTTGAACTGGCGGGGGAGCGAGGACAGCTCCCTATAGTCACACTTTCATCAAGGTGAGCTGTGGCCCTACAGTGTGTCTCTCCCAGCACCGTGAGGTCCAGTACCTATACCAATTTGTGCCTTTGAAGTGGGGGAGACTTCAAAGACATGCCTTTGAAGTGCACAGAGGTGCTCCTTTTCCTGACCTGGATCCAGACTCACTACAGAGGGGGGTATGCAGCCCTTTGGGCGGGGATAGGACCCTGCCTATTCAGGTGTAAGTGAGGCTGGGTCCAGCTCCTCCCTCCCATCCTGCGAAGATGGCCATCAAGTCACCCCTAAGCTCCCATTGTATGTGGCTGTCTATGGGAATTACACAAAGCCCAACTGTCCCCCACCCAGCCATGTGATTAGAGACAGGCAGGCTAAAGTAAGAAAATGCCAACTTTCTTAAAATGGCATTTTCAGAACTGCAATTTAAATCTGACTTCACCATAAGTTTAAGTTTTAAACTGTGATTCCAGACACACCAAACTTGGAAAGTTCATCTCTTTACAGTTGAGAATTACACTTCGACAATGGAATAAGGTAATCCCAATGTTATCCTATGGGAGAGATAGGCCTTGCAGTAATGAAAAACGAATTTGAGAGTTTTTCACTACCAGGACATGTAAAACTTAAAAGTACATGTCCTGCCTTTTAAATACATTGCACCCTGCCCTCTGGGTTTTCCAGGGCCTAAATTAGGGGTGACGTATGTGCAGAAAAAAGGAAGGTTTGGGCCTCACGAGTGGTTTATCTTGCCAGGTATAAAAGTAATGTAAAATGCACACACAGGCTCTGCAATGGCAGGCCTGAGCCATGGTGAGAGGGCTACTTACGTGAGTGCCACAGTATGTGCTGCAGCCCACTAGTAGTATTTAGTAGACAGGCCCTGGACACATGTAGTGCACTTTGCTAGGGATATATAAGTAAATTAAATATGCCAATTGAGATGAAGCAATATTACCATTTTTTAGGAAAAGAGTACATAGACTTTAGCACTGGTTAGCAGTGGTAAAGTGCTCAGAGTCCTAAGGCCAGCAAAAACGAGGTCAAAAAAAGCAGAGGAGGAAGGCAAAAAGTTGGGGGGAAGACCACTCTAAGGCTGTCAGGTCTAACAATCTGTACTTCGCATGGGGGGAAGCCCAGGTATTTTTTGTCCAGCTGAAGAGCTCTGGGTGGTAAAGTCCCCGGTTTGTATCCAGGAATGGTGCATCAGCAGTCAGATGTAGTTTCCGTATTGGCCTCAGTGAAGTCTGCTCATGCTCACGAGGACACTGAGGATGGTTCTTTTTGATGCGAGGAGCCCAGAACCTCTGGTTTTTCACCTGGAGTCACGTATTTGCAGTTTTGGGCTTGGAGGAGTACACTTGAACATCAGCCAAGGGTCAAGGAACTCGGGGACCCCAATTGGGGGTTCAGGCAGGTCCAATTGGTATTGGTCAGGTGGGCAGTTGCAGGGAAAGGGCTCTAGAAGCTTATTGTGCGAGCTCAAACTAGAGGTCAGCCATCTGACCCTTGGAGTTCTTCCAGGGTCCTGGGTTCAAGGCAAGCAGGCCCAGTCTTGCTACAGGCTTCAGACAGCAGGGCAGTTCTTCTTCTGAGTCTCCACAGATCTAGGAGTGTTGTGATGAGAGCTTCTGTGGGTGCCACTTTTATACCCAGTGCCAGTCTGTGTGTGGGGGACTTTGTCTAACCCTAAACTGGTTCTGGTCAGTTCTCCCCTTTTCCCTGGACCTGTGTTCTGGTTCAAATAGGAACTGGGTTGACTCTTTGGCCTGAACTGTTCCTATTGGAGCAGGATCAAGACTGATTTTCACAAGACTGGGTCCAAACTTAGGTGGCATGGTGGGCAAAAGAACGAAGAGTTGCAATCCTACCCTGAGCTATTGACAATGGTTAGACAAATTGCAAGCATTCCTTTCATCCCCTTTTGTGTGTTTGATGTACCACCCTAAGTGGCAAGGGTATGCTCAGTTGTGGCTCCTGAGGTCACTGTGCCATTGGAACCAAGCTACACCTGACTGAAGAGCCCCAATCAGGGTGAAACCGGTCTTGGGTTGCTTGTGTTCCAGTTTAGAGAGGACCTGGCCTGGCAGTTCAGGCTGGACTGTTCCTTTTGGAGCAGGGTGAAAGACTTATTTGCATATGGCTTGGTCTAAACTGTGGTGGCATGATTGGCAAAAGAACAATAGGTTGGAATGCTACCTCGAGCGATTGCCAGTGGCTAGACAAATTGCAAGCATTCCCTCCATCACCTTTTGTGTCTTTTATGTACCACACTAAGTGGAATGGGTATGCCCAGACAAGGGTCCTGTGCTCACCGTGCCACTAGAACCAAGCTACACCCAACTGAAAAGCCCCAATCAGGGTAACACCACTCTTAGATTGCTTGTGTTCTGGTGCAGGGTGGACCTGGCCTGGCAGTTCGGGCTGGACTGTTCCCATTGTGGCAGGGTCAAGGCTGATTTGCATGTAGCAGAGTCCAAACTGAGATGGCATGGTGAGCATAAGAACAATGGGTTGGAATGCTACCATGGGCGATTGCCAGTGGTTAGACTTCTTACAAGCAGCCTGCCTCCCATCACCCTTTGAGTGTTTAATGGAAACAAGTCTCACCAGCCATCTGCTGAACATGAGACTTTCCTACTCTGCCTCCTTGACTTCCCATGTGCATCTTCCCAACTTCGTGACTGCGCCCTGTTCCCTGTCAACTCACCCCACTGTTGCTCCCTGCCTGGGCACTGTGGGCCCTGTGAAGGCCACTCACAATGATTCCACATTGAACAGTCAACATCAGTTCTCAAAGAGGGTGTGGCGAGACCCGCCATGATGAACAAACCGTGTTTGATTGCCTCTGCTCAAAGGGGATGAAAAGTGTACACAAGTGCAATTTTAGAGGCGTATTATATGTCTACAAACCCACGTGACACTAAGCTCTAGAAACGCTGTACACAAAAGTCTCACTAATGAAACATGACTTAGCAAGACTGCGGAGGCTACTGCTGAAGACAGACTGGCTATGTTTTTCTAGTTTCTCCAAAGCAAGACTTTATCTGAACAAAAATAGTATCTTTCAATCCAGTTGTACGTGTCATCTGAGATTATTAATAACGCTCGTTGCCTTTACTCGTTACGTTATGGTTTCGAAAAATAAAAGCTCGATCGTTGTATAGGACCGGAGAGCTGCGACTTTCATAAAAATATAGGGGCTTATTTACAAGGCCCTTGCGCCACTTTTGGTCATTTTTAACATAGGAAAAGTGACGCAAAAGTGGCGCAAGGGGCTTGTAAATCTGCCCCATAATATTCCAGGGCGAGCGGGAGCCTCGCGTCGCTGCTCTGTAAACGTCAGCAGCGCTGGCTTCTGTGGGGATTTTCTCGTGTATAATGGTTACATAAGAGCCAGCGGATCATTAGTCAGGCAGGAGCAGAGAGGGTGCCACGGGCTCCTTTCAGAAGACATTTGCATCGCGCGCGAGAGGCAGCAGTCTTTGATCTCTGAACAGGAAGGCAGCGCGCGACGCGCGATAACCTTGCTAGCGCGCGAGGGGTTCTCGAGCTCCGGTACAAAAGAGGTGCACCGAGCATTGCGCGTCTGTAGGCGTCTTCGGATTGTTAAAATCTAACCGGAGCTGCGAAAAAGTACACTTTAATGTGATGTCATTTTCAACCTACGTAAGAATTCTTTGTGCTTATGCTTAGAGGCTTGTGATACTCCTTTTATCTTAACGTTCAGAAAAATGATGCTGCAGCTTTCAACTAGTGCCACTTACATTGCATGGCTTTCTCTGGATAGTAGACTATGGACTTATTCCAGTTAATTTTATAAACTGAGTGTCTACAATAGTTTTCTATGATGCAAAACAGAGTGGGTATCGTAGTTATGGGTTCCATTACGTACAGGAGAATATCGTCACTTTAGAGGGAGATTTTCTCCTCTTCCTTGTCAGAGGGGGCGATTCTAAAACCCCTCATGCCGGGGTGCTGCCGAATTGCACCTGCCAGGGACTTTATTGTTAGTGCGAAGAGGAGAGGGGACAATGGACACCCCTGCCTGGTTCCGCGCCCAATCAGAAAGTCTGAAGACGTTACCTCATTCACCCACACAGCTGCTACCGGTGCCATATATAACATGCTACCCACCTTAAAAAATGTGTCCGAAACCCAAATGTTGCCAACGTGTTGTCGAGAAAGGGCCAATGCACGGGACCGGAATGCGTGCGGTTCGGCCCGGTCCCTAGCCTTCGTCAGCCAGCTATGTGTCCTACGAAGGTTCCACCAGGTAGCACGTCCAGGCCTAAATCCTGAGTGGTCATAATAAATTAGGGATGAAATAACCCCCAGAAGGTGGTATCCCTAGGTCTCGTACCTGTATTGATGTAGTGGGGCAGAATTGAGTTCCTTGGGCCATATGGCGTAGGTTGGTGATTGTGTTCTTGCCCAGAAGATGCAATCTCTATCTTTGATGTTTTGAGCTTTAGGTTCTAATCATTGTCAAATCAGTTAAGGAATGGAGGCAGCCATCAAGTCTATGTTTAGAATGATTGTATTTCATCTGCATAGGTGCCACAGGTGTGGTGGCAGGATCTATTCAGGTCTGGTGAGGGAGTTAGGTAGATGTTGTATAAGATAGGAGATATGATAGACTCCTGAGGGATGCCGCAATGCTAGGTGTGAGGGCTGATGTGAAAGGTGGTAGGTACTCTAAGCTATGTCTGTTTTTGAGGTATGAGGCAATCAATTTAAGAACATCACATATTTTAAGATGGTGGGTTTTTGTAGTGGCTTGCGTTGGTGGACAGTGTAAAATACCATTG
The DNA here is from genome assembly GCA_963921515.1 of Calotriton arnoldi. Taxonomy (NCBI): domain Eukaryota; kingdom Metazoa; phylum Chordata; class Amphibia; order Caudata; family Salamandridae; genus Calotriton; species Calotriton arnoldi. The sequence continues at coordinate 391,382 of CAWUFW010013466.1, forward strand.
ATAGGTCAGCCACTCCATTCTTGTCCACTGTGGGGCATATTCTCAAGGAACTATCGTCGAGTTAACGGCACTTTATCTCAGCCAAAGTCGTGATAAATTCATCGCCCCATTCACAAGCTGGTGCAAACAGCCGATATCACCAGTTAACCTGCAATAGTAGCCGCAAAAAACATCGCCACAGATGAGCCCGGCAACTAACGCTAATGATATGCAGAGTAGGCGTTCCCATGCAAAAACACACGAAAACACCACAACGCAACATTCTCAACGACCAGCCAGATCCGCGATAAGATCACAAAACATGCGATAAGGCGCGTTAGCAGCAGGAAATGAACACCTGCTCTGACCTGGTGCAAAGTCGGACGACAACCTGCACCAGAAAAGAGAGCCCAGCCCCCAGCCACACCTGAAGAACAACAGATGCCATGGAGCTACTCATCATGCAGCTCGGAGCCCCAACAGGGCCACAACACCCACCGCCACCACACCCAGGTCCGCCACCCCCCCCGGACCACTCCCGCCCCCGCACCACCACGGAGGCAGCGCAGACAAAGACAGTGGACCTTCTGGAAACGCACCAGCCTCACAGACTTGACAACAGAGAATGTCATTGCCCACTACAGACTCAAAAGGTCAACCATCCTCCACCTCCTGACCATCATTGCCCACAGGCTGACGGTACCAACACAGCGGACAACCAACATCCCACCTCAGACAAAGCTGCTGGCCGTGCTGCACCTGTTGGCCTCTGGGACATTCCAACCAACAACTGCCAGAGTCGGAGGAGTCTCACAGCCAGCCCTATCCAAGTTCCTCACACCTGTCCTGGATGCCATCACCAGCTTGGTACCCCAGTACCTATACTACCCCCACACTGCGCAGGAACAACTGGAGACCAAGCAAGGCTTCTACGCCATAGCAGGCTTCCCACACGTGTTGGGGGCAATTGACTGCACACATGTCCTACTTGTGCCCCCTGCAAACACTGCACACAATTACCGCAACAGAAAGCACACGCATTCCATCAATGTGCAGGCAATAGTCGACCACTGGGGACTCTTCACCAATGTCGTCGCAAACTACCCAGGCAGTGTGCATGATTCATACATCTTCCGACAGTCCATCATCACCCGGCGCTTCCAGGATGGCACCTACGGAAATGCAGTGCTCGTTGGTAAGTACCAAATGAACACACCACACACCTCAAATCCACAATCATGCAACTCACAACCCTGGGAATGCACACGTTACAAACACACATACAACATGCCCACCCACCAGACACGACTGCACAACGTACTGCGGAAACCTGGGCTAGTCATGTACATGAGCCATCACCGGGATGGCACCTCAGTCACACAACAGCAGTATGCGGGGAGAGGTGGGAAGCAGGCATGTGCGAAGGAGGCAAGTGGCCCATGAATGAGAAAGCACACAATGCCAAGTGTGGCGTGTAAGTGCTGGACAGACTGCAGTATGCAGACCACAGACATGTCCATGTCGACATATACTGCTGGTGGTGGTAGTGTTGTGGACAGTGGATGCAACCATGTCACCCCAGCCAGTGGGGAAGGTCTCGGAAATGTAGCCTGTGACGTCCCCCCCTGCAAGCGTGTGCGGAGTGGGCTGGCCTGGCGTACGCCAGGCCAGCGTAGGGTGTGAATAAAAAGCACGTAGCCCTGGGCGTGGTTCTCTTCCGGAATGCCCAACATGTCTGCCAGGGCGGCGCCTCCCACCCCGCCATGAGGCCGACGCCGTCGCCGAGAGCGGTGTCGCCGCGATCCTGTGCGTCTGCCGCAGCCCGGGCCGCTGGACCCCGAACCAGTCCTGCCCGGCCGTGCGCATCCAGGCCTCACTGCTCACCTGCCGACACCGGCGTGTCCCCAAGAGGGCCCACCACGTGCCTGCGCTCACACCAAGCCAGAGGTCCTCGAGCTTGGCAGCCTCCTCAGACCACCACGGCCTCCGCGGGCAAGGCTCGCAGTACTCCTCTGTCGTTGATGTACTCCACCGGCCTACACAGCGGACCAGTAGGCCACACATTTGGAACTGAGTCTTGATTACACAACGGCAGAGTACACGTGTTAATGCAGAGTCCAAATCAGTATACTCCCTTCGCGGTGGTGCCACCAACTCTGTGCATAGCATTCCGACCACACGTGTCTGTGGGCCCTTGCTAAGTGCTGCCTCCGGCCTACACTGCGGTCGAGTAGGACACACAATTGGAACTGGGTCTGGATTTGTCAATTGCAGACTTCATGTCATTGTACAGGCCTCATCGCAGACTGCATCCCCTTCCGGCTCGGGTGCCACTGACTCTGTGCCACGGGATCATGGACACTCTCTGGTGGAACTCTGGTGGCGTCAGAGTCTATGGCCTGGGGGTCGTCTCCATCATCATGTAGCTGATACTGACATCGTGGGGAAAAGGAGACTCTAGCATTCTACTTCTCCATATTGCCTGTTCCTGCTTGCTTCTGCCCTCTGCATCATGCCCTGGATGGACACCTTCCACTGTCCCCCGTGACACTCTGCGACACTCTCCTTGGACATCAATGTGCGCCCGCTCAGCACACCTGGCCCTACCTCAGTGCATCGCAAGTCACCGTCCCGTGGCGGAGTGCCTGTGCCGGCCGCTGTGCATCCGGGGCCACCAACTCTGTGCAGCTCAAGTCCTGGAACCTTGCTGTTGGTACTTTGAACTTCTGATTGTCTGATCACTGTTGTAGTTGTTGCCAGCACCAACCAACCCCTGAGGGGTGGCGTACACTACCCAACTCCCATCCAGCACAGGCGTCACTGGACGTGTGGCCCTGGCAATAAAAGGTGCTGGGCGCACGTGCCCGTAGCCAGTTCCACGGATAATCTCAGTGTGTCCGTGTGGTCATTATGTATGCATGTGGGCCCCGGGCCATACCACATTACGTTGTGCCATGTACAGCGGGCGCAACCTAGTCACCACAGGCAGTGGGGTAGACCTGGGACATGTGGCTGTGTCAAACCCCCCTGTGAGCGTGAAGGAGTGGACCTGCGTACAGCAGTACGGCGTAGGGGTGTGGTCATTCCACAGGTGGCTCTGGGCGAGGTTAAGTTTAGGCCTTGCCAGGGAAGTAACTAATGCGTGTGTCTCAGGTGTAGTGTCGGCGCCACACGTCACGCAAAATTCAATGTTGCCATGTAGCATGCGCCCGGAGTACAGGCTCGGCCGAGGGGTAGATGAGGGTGCGCAGGCCCGCTGGGGGTCAGGGATCAGACATGCCAACTGTTGTGTGTGTCGCTATTTCCGCAGCATAAGCCAAAGGTCTACCCTCGGCCACATGGCGAGTTCAGCCAGGCATGAACTCTACTTCTGTGTCCGCCCTGTCTTTACCATTGCCCTACACACACGTGTCCGTCCACCTTCAGCGCAGGACATCACTGTGTCGTCGTCAGGCTTGTGGACATGCGCAGACAGGCATGACAATAGTCTGCCATAGGGGTGCAAGTGATGCAACCGCGCTGCGCACTCTGGTGAATATGCTCGGGGGAGGGAGAAGCGGCATTGAGGCTACGTATTCCACATTGATGCCGCTCATTTGCAACAAGCAGTACATGTCATTCAGGAAACACAAAGTTACACATATCACACACCAATGAACCAGTTAGCCTGCCAACACATCATGCCGAACCAACTATTGACTCATGTCTCTCTGCACTGTCACAGGTGACCAAGGATATGACTCTGCACTTGGATGATGACACCCCTCCGAGCCCCGAAAACACAGGCCCAGAGGCAGTACAATGCGGCCCACAAACGCACCAGGGGCATCGTGGAACGCACATTTGGCGTGTTGAAGTCACGTTTCAGGTGCCTGGACGTCACAGGTGGAAGGCTCCTGTACAGCCCAGGCATCGTGTGCAAGATGATCGTTGCATGTTGTGTGTTGCACAACATATGTGTACGCAGCAGGGCACCATGGATACATGTGCCAGATGCACCGGACGATGATGATGGGGATGAGGCAGGTGGACCACAGCCCACTACAGCCGCAGCAGGAATAGCCCGTAGGAACACCATCATTGACAATTTCTTCACATGAGCACGTCACATTGTGGCAGTCCTTGGCAGTATTGGGACAGTACATAATGACCACAGGCAAAGCATGTGCAAATAAATGCATTCGAAGAACACTATCCCTGAGTGCATGTCTCTCATCTGTACAGGCACATCACTCATACAAGTGTGAGTGCGACATGTATTGCTGACATTTTTGTGATTTGTTCATGTGTGGTGGGTGTGTCACCTCTGTGCAGAGAGGCTGTTTAGGGTGTCACGTGTTTGTACTGCCAGTTCTGTGTGTCGCAGTTAGTAGGGTATCCCACTCTTCGGCGTTTCACATGTGTCCAGATTCATTCCATTTTGGCTGCCATTTGTGTCCTGCAGGTGACAACAGGGCTCCTTTTGGGCTCAGATATGTACCACCATGATACAGGGATGCCCCTGTGACTCAGGTCCCACAACATGGGCAACATGTACGTAAGCGGGAGTCACTGCCCCTACATTCGTCCATGCTCTTGTGATTTGTTGGTCATGGTCATGACACGTCTGTGTGCAGGAGGGGTTGCTTGTCCCTCTGCAATGTGAGGGGGAGATGCGGTTTCTGCGCAGTTTACATGCAGGCTGCATGTCAATGTACATTGTGACTGTGGGGAGATGCCTATTTGATGCGGGACGATGCTCATTTGTTTGTTTGGATTCTTTTGAGATGGACGTTTAATGCTATGAAATCTATTTTTCCAATATCTGTATGTACATTTGTTAGAGGTGGTTATTGCTGTTTTTTAAATGCTCTTATCGATTGATTTATTGATCCTAGAGGTAATGATGTTATGATCACTCCAGATTTCTGGGGAGTTGTCAGTCACTGTGGCCATATCCCAAGAGGGCAAATATGACATTCCACACGTGTCCAGCAGTGTGAGTTGGACCAGAAACAATTTATTGGTGGTTGAAGGTCTCAAGGCTGGATATTTTGGCTGCAGGTGTAGTTAGATTCTTCTTGTCAAACCATCATTACATCACGATGCAGTGACAGTCCACGTTTGCCCCTTAGTAAACAACTGCCCCTCTAATCATACATTGAATGCGTCTTTGCCTTCGACATGGGACAGTGCTCTACTGCCTTTCTGCTAGGTTGGTACTGGATAAACATAGCATAGGTTAATCTTTATTTCAGCGTTAACTTTGGATGAGTCCTGTTTTGTACTGTAGGAAATCTTAATTCCAGACAATGATAAAGCAGTTTGCCATCCTGATGGACTGAAGTCCTATTCTGCAGAGTAAGAAATCCTGGCTACTTTAATATCAATAGTTATTATTCCTCCACATCCTCTCATGTGGAAATTTTACATAGGAAGCACCCCACACCATCATAATGAGCTTGACCATGGGTCCTTTCTCATGGTTACCAAATTCCATGTCTACCCAAGGGAGATGGTTCCTGTCCTTAACTCTCAAGGCTGCAATGTAATGCAGTACATGCATGTACAATGTTGCTGCATGATAGAACCACTTTTCTAAATCACAATTTAGCTTTAGAATGCACAAGACTAAATATACATAGGGAAAACCTATGGCACATTCCCCAGCCTGAAAGGAAGGCTTATGTTTATCAAACAGTGTTTTTTAGTGGTTTTTATTAGTTTGTGAACCATTTTCTCTTCATTGTAGGTTAGATACCTGGGGTGAACTCTTCACTCCTTTCACAGGCAATGTGAAAAGGGAGTAGCTAAAGCACAAGGTTAAAATCTTCCTACGCCACACATCAAGTGCTCAGTGCAGCCTCACACAGTTGTCACTCGCGCTATGCACACCATCATGCACTTGCATAGCACAGAAACTTACATTCCTGCCTGCATTTTTGAGCTTTTCTTCCAAGGTCTGACAGGACTTTAATTGCACGCCACGTTGTCACAGAACCCTGATACGTCATTGAAGTGCTAATTCATGTTCATCTTGGAGCCTTACTTCTTCCCACCAAAGCCCACATGCTGTCTATTTGCATTAGGTCCCTTTTGCGTCCACAAAGATTGTATGGTCTTTGTAACCTGAGGGATAGCTTTAACTACCTAAAGCAACATTGTAAAAAGAAAACGGTGTAACCTGAGCGATAGGCCACTGTGTTAGGTCTGACTTTAAGACAGTGAGACTGTGAGCTTGTTGTCTGTGTAAATAGTTTGGCCGCTTAAAACCAGAACTTTTAATTTAGTGCTTACCGTGGAATTATGTTTTTTTTTTTTAAAACATAATTTTATTGTTTTTCATTGTAAACATCATCAAGTAATACCTTTTACAGTTTTTGCATACTCCATTTCTTTGTTGAACAATACTGGTGACTCAGACGTTTATATAGGGTGCTGTATGCAATATCCCATTTTTCATCATGCCATTACATCTACAAGCATGTAGCAAGGGAGATATACTATCAATGCAACATCAGCTTCCAATCTGCAAACATTACAGTAGGTAATATTATTTTCAGACAATGATAAAGCAGTTTGCCATTCTGATTTACTGAAGTCCTACTCTGCAGAGTAAGAAATCCTGGACACTTTAATATCAATAGTTATTGTTCCTTTGCATCCTTTCATGCAGAAGTTTTACATTGGAAGCACCCCACACCATCATAATGAGCTAGACCATAGGTCCTTTCTCGTGGTTACTGAACGCCATGTCTACCCAAGGTAGATGGTTCCTGCCCTTAGCTCTCAAGGCTGCAATGCAATGCAGTACATGCATGCACAATGTCGCTGCATGATAGAACCACTTTTCTAAATCACAATTTAGCTTTAGAATGCACAAGACTAAATATACACACAGAAAACCTATGGCACATTCCACAGTCTGGAAGGAAGGGCTGCCTGGATGTTGCATCGAGAGAGAGAGAGAGAGAGAGAGCTGACTGACTGATCAGGCAGGGCAATAGAGGGGGCCCTTTCATGATAAAGATACGGTTCTGAAAAAAAGGTACTGCAAAGAAGTCAAGGTGAGGTGAATTGATTGAACTGATGCAACTGCTATGACATGGCAAGATATCTTCACCACTGTGCTATGGGTGAGGTCCAAGGGCCCGAAGTGTAGCCACAGTGTAGGCACCTGCTTAAACACCTGGGTATTTGGTTGTGTTGTGGAACTTGAGAGGGTGTAAGTTCCATTGGAAAAATCTATCATCCAAAAGCAAATGGGCACTGAAGAAAAATCAACTACAGGCTGTGGTTGTGCTTTGAAAAAAACTACAAAGTGCCAAGAGAAGATCAACACCAACACCGGAGACCCCACCAGCCAGAAGCATTCAATGCTGTGAGAGATGGCCACCTCACCTATTTGGGTGGTGAATTTTGTGATTGAGCCCAAAGAAGACCTAAGCATCGAGACCCCCAAAACCAAGAGCCCAGTCACTGTGGCACAACTACCTCTCAATTGGTTCTGGTGCTCCATACCTAAGTGAGTGAGCACTGGTGTCCTCATTGTGAAGCGCAACCACATTGGTTGGGGCAAGAACCTAGGACCAAGCAGGTCCTTGTTCCATGGAACAAGCAAGATGCCTACCACTTGGAGCAGTGCTACCCCAGCTAATTAGAGACATCCAAATATGCAACCTACTTCTGAAAGGACTGGATATGGACATGAAGTTCCAATGCACTCAAATGGGGAAACCAATCTACCAGAAAGTGCAGGAACACATACACACCATTAATGGTTAAATCCAGCTTTGCCCCCATGAGTGTAGACTACTATAGAGCTTCCAGGGAAACTCCATGAGAGATCATTGTTGTCTTGAACAGAGAATACCAGTAGGAACTCTTGCACTAGAACTGTTGTTTATCCATTCCAGAATGCATAGTCATTGATGCCCTCTGTATTGCTTTATGTGCCAAAGTAAAGTGCTTTTTCTTCTAAAGTTAAAGCTTTAGTTGTACATTTATTTATTGATTGGTGTTGGATGGCCTATATAATTTTGAGTCTCTAGCCCCATACCGACTCTTTGAGTAACCTTTGGACTGCTTTGCTTTGCTACCCTGAGGCTGAGGTGCTAAAGGGTGTACACTGTGCTTAGTTTTGGGTTCAATAGTGTGAGTAAGCCCCAGAATACTGTGGTAAAATGCTTAGTGCCACAATCTGAGCCCAGTAACCCCTGTCTTCCCTGAGAGTCCTGAAAGCCTTCCCACACTGGCTCTCCACAATAACAGTTATTTGCTATCAGAACCCTGCCATTAAAAATCCTTCATTTTACCCTGTGGCATGTGTCATGTAGCAAACTGTGACCTTAAGGGCTGACAGTGCAACTCACGGAAAAGCTCTAAAAAAACAAAACCTATATGTGGTTACTTGAGTTCCCACTCAGAGTGGACTTGATTAAGCAGGTTGGGCGTGGCTGCCCATTTAGGTGCAGTGCCATGACTGATTTGCACATAATTGGGCTCTATTATGGTATGAACAAAGCTAAAAAAAAGTGGAATAGAATGGATAAAGAAAAGTTACCAGGTTCATTCATGAATTTCCAACCTTTTCCCGTCTGCTTGAAAAGCATGGCAACATCTTACATGCCCAAGACAAAGTTATAGAGAAGATCTGAAAAATGGTTTCAGGTCAAGAGCAGTCTATACATGTCTTTACAACCAAAAATATCTATACTCAGAAACTTAAGCTTAATTTTGAAATCTTTGAAAAGGCACTGCTTATACAAAATCAAGCAGAGAGATGCAAGAGGTATGCAAACAGTATACCACTTGACTTTTTAAAGCTGCGTTGATGGGTTGATGATGGACTACCAAATTTATGTTTTGAAGAGATACTTGTACAGTGTCAAGTTCTGGGCAAAAACATTTTCTGGGACAGATGGAGGATAGTGTATGCTTCCATGCTTACCAACCCTGGTGAATAATCCGGTGATCAAGCTTTTCATGTCAAGACCGGAGGCTAGCATTATGCATAACCTTTTAATGCTACTCCAACTGCAGCACTTTAAAGCAAACTTCAACCACAGTTAAAATTCTAGAATTAGAACCCCTTGCAGTACATATAAACTAAAGCCCAGCAGCCATCTTCCTTTTTTATTTGCTGCTCCTTGCCAGTTAATTATCTGTTAGCACTACTTTTTGATTCGATTACTTAGGATAGATTTGTGAATAATATATGGTTTTCTTAACTGCTATTTTATTATGTATGGTATTTACATGTAAGTATTATGTTTTGAAAGTTTGTAGCTTTAGTTTTATAAGTTCAGAAGTTTTAAGGGATATGTTTGTTTTGTGACTGTTTTATTAATGATTGATGATGGAAAGAGTATTTCAAAGTTAAAACTTGTTTTTAATGATACGTAGAAAAGTATGTTTTTCTCCTGCCTGATTGTACTCGCGTGATGCTCGTACTAGTGGTGATTGAGGGTAGAGGAGACGGTCTCAGCATGAGGTATTTGTTTTCAAGTGGGCCTCGTGCTGACGCTCTGCCGTGCATTCGATTCCTCCAAGCGTGAGGGGGGCTGAGTGATCCTTGTAGCTTGGTGTAGTCTGTGGTCCCTGTTGGCAGTGATGTCATGCATGGAGTGCATGTCATGACATCATCGGATCAGGTGACCATTTTGTGGAAAATAGCAGTTGCCTTAGGGATTGTAGTCTCTGATCGGCGTTTTTCTGAGGAAAGTGTGTGAGGAAGTAGCATGCTTTCCAATACAGTTTAAACGGACACATTTTGGCAACCCATTAGTAACAAGGGGTAAAGATTTTGTTTTACTCGGTTTGAAAAAAGAAAAAAGGACATTTAAGAGTTTGTATTTATGTTTTGAAGTGCGCAGGCATTATAAAGAGATGAGTGAGGAAGGGGGTCCATCTGGAAATGAGAATAATGATGAATTGATAAGAACAATGGTCCAGGATAAGGTAAGGGCCTCAGTGAAGGATATTTTAGGTTCTGTTATGAGGAAAAAGAGGAAAGCTTCAGATCTTTCAGATGAAGAATATTGGTCCTTGGCATAGGAGGAGCAGAATAAGATTTTAAGTTCAGGAAAGAAAAGAATGAAAAGGAAGAATATAGAGGATGAGTCAAAGGCTAATTTAATAGCATGGCAGAGAAGTGGTCTAGGTACCACTCTAAAGGAGGGTGTCAAATGCGGCACAAAAGAGGGTGTCCTTGGCAGCACACATGAGATTCAGGCAAGACCTGATGAGGAGAATTCTTATAATTGTGATGGGGATAGTGGTGATGGGTTTGTCCTAGACAACTATGAGGAGGATGGTTAGGATCTGGATTTTGATAAGGAAGAAAAATTAAGGAAGGAGAAAGGAATTGCAAGAGATCCACAGGGTGTAGATATGTTTAGTCCGGATATAAGGCACCCTAGAAGTACAGATTGGTGGCATTTGACACATGTTTCTGAATTCGTAAAGTTATGGATAAAGAGGCCTTTGGAGAAAGAGGCATCGGCTGTAATGAGGGCAGAATGCTCTCATCCCGTGATTGAGAATAAGACATGCATGACCCTGGATTTAGACACTGATCTTGCGAGAATATTAGATATGACTGAGGAAGCTAAGTCAAAGTCAGTGTCTGTGAATACCCAATTGTTGAGAGGTTGGTCTCAAAGAGCAGTTTGTTTCCTGAGGAACACAAATGTGGCATTGATGGCAGAAAGTCAGAAGGCAATCCTCATGCGCATTAGCCCTAAGTTAGGGGATTTCGCTAAAAAGGAGCCTAGTGAAGACCATAAAGGATTTTTGTTTGGTGAAGGCTTTCCCAAGCCTAGATAAAGGACAAAGTTCTCTGAGAAGAGTTTTCAAAGGTTGTATTTTTGACAGGGGTGGGACAAGATGACGTGTCTCTGGCTGGTCTTACTCAAGGTCTCATTATCAATCTCAAGGACTTGCAGCCTTTAGAGGATTCCAGTTTGCCACTGGTTTCTATCCTCAGAGAGAAAGTGGTATCAGAGGACCTCAGTCAAGAGGAAGAGCCATTTTCACACAAGGAAGCCAAGGCAAGTATGAGGATGATTTCTGATTCTTTCCTAAGAAAGGTAGGGGGTTCCTTAAAAGTGTTTGTGAACAATTGGAGCTGTTTAACTGGGGGTCAATGGGTCCTTCAAGTGGTAAAAGGGTACGCAATAGAGTTCAGGGATGTGTCTGTTCAGAATGTGGATTAAAGGGAGATGATGTTTCAGGTGGACCAGCAAAGGTTAGTGGATTTAGAAGGTCAATAAATGTTAAAGAAGGGAGTAATAGAGAGATTGTCCAGGAAGGATGCAAGTTTTGTGAGCACAATACTTTTAGTCAAATAGAAGAACAAGGGCTGGCACCCTGTAATAAATTTGAGAAATCTGAATTGGTTTTTAATTTACAGGCATTTCAAGATAGAGGGTATCCATCTTTTAAGAGATATTCTAGAAAGGAACGATTGGTTAGTAAAACTGGATTTGAAAGACGCCTATTTTACCATTCCAATAGCAGAGGAGAGTCGTAGATTTCTGAAGTTCAGGTGGTTCGGAGATTTGTGCCAGTACTCTTGCTTACCTTTTGGACTGGCATCAACACCTTGGTGTTTTTATGAAGGTTTTGAGGCCAGTGGCATCTTTTTTCAGAGAGAGAGGAATTTGAATGATTATGTATCTGGATAATTTCCTTTTTATGCCTCAGGAACAGGAGGAATTGTGAGTACAGCTATCTATAGCTCGCCATCTGTTGGAGTCTCGGGGGTTTTTGATCAATTTGGAGAAATCAGTGCAGTGTTGATTTCTAGTCAGGAGATACAGTTCCTTGGATGTCAGGTGAACACTGTTCATGTGACCTTGAGTGTACTGGAAAAGAAGGTGGTGAAAATAAAAGCAGAGGTGAAACAGATTCAGAAGAAACCTTTCATTATTTTGAGGTAGATACCATGGATTATAGGTTTGTTTTCTTCTTCAACCCAGGCGGTATTTCCGAGCCCTCTTCATTACAGAGGTTTACAGAGACTGAAGGCAGAAGGCCTAAGGAAATGTTTATGATATGGGCACCAAGTGCAGCTAACTATGGAAGCGCAGGAAGAATTGAATTGGTGACTAGAAAATTTAGAAGCATGGAATGTCTGAGCGATCTTTGGGAAATGTCCACATTTCATACTGGAGACAGATGCAAGCCTTTCTGGCTGGGGAACTTGTTTGAATCAACAGGTGACAGGTGGCAGATGATCTTGGGAGGCGACTCAGGGCCATATAAATGGATTAGAGATGAAGGCAGGCCTTTTTGCACTGAAAAGCTTTGGGAAAACTTTGAAGAATTGCAATGTTTTGTTAAAGATGGATAATGTGTCAGCAGGCCGTTATATAAATCGATCGGGTGGCAGCAAGTCAAAAAACTTAACCCAGGTTGGAAAAGAGATGTGGAGTTTTTGTCTAGAACAAAAGATAGGCTTGCAGGCAGAGTACTTTCTGGGGTTGTTCAACACAATAGCAGATTGGAACTCAAGGTATGTCCGAGATTACAGCGATTGGAAATTGACTGTGCATCGATTCAGGATAATTCAGAATGTTTGCGGTCCTTTGGAGGTGGATCTGTTTGCGTCAAGGTTGATGTACCAGTTGCCCCGTATTTCAATTGGAGACCAGATCCCAAAGCAAAAACAGTGGATGATTTTCAGCAGATTTGGAGGGGACTTCAGGGGTATGCGTTCCATCCTTTTACGATGATTCAGAGGGTGTTGTTGATCGTGAGGAGACAGAAATGTCAGATAATTCTGATCATTCCTTTCTGGACAGCTCAGCCTTGGTTTCCAGGGCTGTTGGAGTTAGTAGTAGGCGTGCCTTTTTTTATACCAATTTCAGAAGACATGTTAACAGGTCCAGGGAAGAGCTTCATCCTCTAATTTTGGAAGGAGCTTTGAGCCTTCTTGCTTGGAAGATTTCAGGGGAGAAAAACATTTTGAAGAAATTTCAGAAGCGGCTCAGGCGTTGCTCAAAGTAACCTGGGCACCTGGGACAAAGAAACGCTAAGTTGGAGTATGGAAAAATTGGTTTGTTGGTGCATGGGGAGATAAATGGATCCCATGGAGGCATCTTCCATAGAGTTTTCAATGTTTTCATCATCTTTAGTTAAGAAGGGTCTAAGTTACAGAGCTATAAATTGTTATAGGTCAGCGGTGGCTGCAGAACATTCTCCAGTAGGGTTTTTTTCCATTGGAAGAGATGTTTTATTTGCATGTTAATGAAAGGAATAAAGTTACAGAAGCCTCCTAGACCAAGTTATAGTCATTTATGGGATGGGAATTTTATTTTTACAAAATTGAAGAGTTGGTCAACTTATATTTTTTGTCATTATGGCAATTGTCTTTTAAGTTGGCGACTCTACTGTTTTTGATATCTTTCAGAAGAGTTTCAGACGTACGTGCCTTGGAGGTGAGTAACCGTTTCTACAAACCAGATGAGGTGATTTTTGATATCACAAAAAAAACTAAGACAATGTCATCTTCAGTGTTTTTCCAGAGGTTTGATGGCCATCCGAAGCTGTGTGTTATGCGCTGGTTGAAAGAATAATAGAACAGGATGCTTTAATTCAGGGGGGGTGGAGTAACACAGTTGGTAATTTCTTATGTGAGTCCTTTTAATCCTGTGAGTTCAGTGACTATAGCCCCTTGGGTGAGTTTGTGTATGCTTGAAGCAGGAGTGCATATGCAAAGTTTTGTTGCACATTCAATAAGAGGAGCAATTGCGAGTAAGGTTTTTACATCTGGAGGTTGTCTTGAGGAGATTCTGAAGGCGGCAGACTGGTCAAATGCTGGTGTGTTTGCAAGGTTTTATCTACAACTAATGGATCATGTATCATTGGTTGTATTATCACAGCTTTAAACATGCATAATGCTAACCTATGGTCTTGACATGAATTGTAGATTCTCCTAGTTTTATGATCAGAGAATCTGGATTTAATTAAAGACACAGAGGCTGGCATTTTCCCGTCCTCCTTTCCCAGGTAGGGTTGCATTGAAGGGAGAGTGAGGTTTTAGTAAATTTACATTTTGATAATGTATGGTTATTAGTATATCTTACAACCATTGTTATGTTGTTTGGCAGAAAGTTCAGTTTACATTCAGTGTTATGTTGTTTTTTTCAAGAAAATTAATAAAGTTGGAGATCTGGAAAATAGAAGGAAAGAGTGGAGTAATTGATAAATACGTTATTTTTCGTTATTCAAGTTCAAGAAAGTAAGCCTCGGAGCAGCTATAAAGAGGAAGATGGCTGCTGGGCTTTGGTTTATATCAATCAATCAGGGATTTTTAGAGCGCATGAGGGTCTCAAGGCGCTGGGGGGGAATAGGGCAGCTTGGTCATTCAAAAAGCCAGGTCTTGAGGCTCTTCCTGAACGCATGCAATGTGGGGCTTCATCTGATGCTGAGGGAGAGTTCGTTCCAGGTCTTTGCCGCAATGTAGGAGAAGGAACTGCCTCCGGTTCTAGATCTGTGGATGCAGGGATTTCAGCCAAGGCTAGGTCAGCGGAGCTGAGGTTTCACTTGGGGGCGTAGAAGGAGATTTGTTATTGAGGTATTGGGGTCCGGTGTTGTGGAGGGCTTTGTAGGTGTGTGTGAGCACCTTGATGGTCACACTTTTTTCGACGTGGAGCCAGTGGAGGTCTCGCAGGTTCTGGGTGATGTGGTCTTGTCGTGGGATGCTGAGGACGGGTCTGGCTGCAGCATTCTGGACGATCTGGATTTTGTGGAGTAGAGATTTGTTGATTACGACGTAGAGGGCATTCCCGTAGTCCAGTCTGCTGGTGATGAGTACGTGGGTGACGGTCTTCCTGGATTCGGGGAGGATCCATTTGAAGGTCTTGCGGAGTATGCGGAGGGGGTTGAAGGATGTGGAGGATACGGCATTGATCTGTCGGTTCATGGTGAGGGAGGAGTCGAGTATGATGCCATGGTTTTGGGTGTGGTCCGTGGGAGTGGGAGGGATGCCGAGGGCAGGGGGGCCACCAGGTGTCATCCCACACGGAGGGGGTGAATCCGAGGATGAGGACTTCCGTTTTCTCGGAGTTCAGCTTCAGGCAGCTGCTGCTCATCCAGGTTGTGAGGTGATACATTCCTTCCTGGAAGTTGTGCCTGGCGATGTCTGGTACCTTGGTGAGGGAGAGGATGAGGTGGGTGTCGTTGGCGTAGGATACTATGCTGAGTCCGTGTTTTCCTACGATGGTTGCGAGAGGGGCCATGTAGATGCTGAAGAGTGTGGGGCTGAGGGAGGAACCTTGGGGTACTCCGCAACTGATCTCTGTGGGTTCAGATAAGAAGGGCGGGAGTCTAATTCTTTGAGTTCGGCCGGCGAGGAAGGAGCGGATCCACTCTAGGGCAGTTCCCTGTTTGCCAGCGTTGTGCAGTCTGGCAGCTAGTGTGCGGTGGGAGACGGTGTCGAAGGCTGCTGAGACATCTAGTAGAATGAGGGCTGCAGTGTGGCCTTGGTCGAGGAGTGTGCGAATGTCATCCATGGTGGCTAGGAGGGCGGTCTCGGTGCTGTGGTTGCTGCAGAAGCCAGATTGAGATGTGTCGAGGACGTTGTTGGATTCTATGAAGTTCATTAGCTGGATGTTGACGATCTTCTCTGTGACTTTGGCGGCGAAGGGGAGGAGGGAGATGGGCCTGTAGTTCTTGAGGTCCGTCGGGTCTGCGGAGGGCTTCTTGAGGAGGGGTTTGACTTCTGCATGTTTACAGTCATCGGGGAACGTACCTGTTTCGAGGGCGCAGTTGATTGTCTGTCGTAGTTCTGGTGTGATGGACTGCCAGGGGTTCTAATTCTAGAATTTTAAGTGTGGTTGAAGTTTGCTTTAAAGTGCTGCAGTTGGAAAAGCAATAAAAGGTGTGCATAATGCTAGCCTCCGTGTCTTTAATGAAATCAAGATTCTCTGATTATAAGACACAGGAGAATCTACATTCTCCTGGATAGAAATAGCAAAATATAGGGGGTTATCTATTAGACCATTGGTTCTTAACCTGTGGTCTGGGGACCCCTCGGGGTCCGCAAAGCCTACTAAGTGGAACCATGGCTGCTTAGAAAATTAAATAACTTTAACAAATTAATAAAGTATATATAAATAGAGAAGCAAAATATACAATTGAAAATTTAAAAAAACATTCTGTAAATGTGAAGGAATTTGAAATTGGAGGCTGACAATTAAGTTAGCATCCTCAGATTGATTTGCGGAACCAATGTGAATTAAATAAAATATTTCAGCACTTGTATATTTGTTTGTTGAATGCTTGTTTCTATATTTTTTATGTATTATTTTGCAGTTCAAATTATAGATAATGCGTAGGCCTGGGTCCCTGGCTTCTAGTAATTATTCAGCGGGGG
Source organism: Calotriton arnoldi (assembly GCA_963921515.1). Taxonomy (NCBI): domain Eukaryota; kingdom Metazoa; phylum Chordata; class Amphibia; order Caudata; family Salamandridae; genus Calotriton; species Calotriton arnoldi. The sequence goes on from CAWUFW010013466.1 coordinate 407,721, forward strand.
TCAGTAATAATTAATTTGTGCTCCACAGAAGTCAAAAGGTTAAGAACCATTCTTTTAGCCAATCTAGGTCCAGTAGAAAAAGACCACACACAGGCAGTTCTGGAGAAATAAAAATAGCAAGTGACACCTATAGACGCCATGAGGCTTTAATAACAAGTTATAATATGCAGCGGGAATGGACAAAAATGGTCTACACAGTGATTGATTCACTGTTCAAAAACCCATATAGTAGTCACTGGGTCAAATCTGTAACTTGTCAGTTTGGATTGCCACTGGAAGTCTCATGCAGGAGTAAAACCTTCCAGTTGGCCAGTAGGCATGGCGTGCTAGAAAGGCGAGTGTGATTCTAGCAACACAAGAAGTGTGGATTACGCCACCGCCCAGCCAACCCACCTGCCTCCCCTCGCGCAATTGTCCTTCCTGCTGCCCTTATAATGAAGACCATGAAACGGATGTGCTTGGAAGCAGACGCTCTCTGGAGCTGGCAGAGGATGGGAAGTGGGTGTGTAAGGTGGGGTGGAGGGGGAGGGGAGGGGGAATTCGCTCTTTTGTCACTACGCTTCTTAAACCTGAGTGAGCCTTAATTCCACAGCGCCAACATCAGAGAAATGAATTATTCATCCAGATGGAAGTTTCTATATACATAAACCGGGGGCGGGGGCAGGGGGCAGGCATGACGCAGGTTTGGCGAGGAAAGGAGTCCGTTTTTAATAAGACAGCGAGCGTTCCCCTGCTACTCCCCTCCCCCTGCTGCCCTTTAAATACAACCCGCGCTTCTTCTGCAGCCTCAGAAACAGCACCTGCCGGAGCGGCGATAGAGTCCGCTCACCACCCTGTAACCTGTCAGCTGACCCTGAACCCGGGGCGCAGACCTCGCGCCCAGAGCAGAGGGACAGGACCCTGCCCTCCGACACCCGGAGGTCGATGGCGAGCCCGACGCTGCTGCTCAGCCTCCTGCTGGCCTCTCTGGCAGGTAAGGGTGGGGTTCTGTTAGACTTCTCCGGGTATCCATGAGACTGCTGGTACTGCACTGTAGGAAGAGAGCCGTGGGCTGCTGGGGCAGGAGTCCCTAACCACGATGCGGTGCTCTGGGGATGGGGGGGCGTTCAGCAAACAGGACTGTATCCATTGGTACCTCGCAGTCCCCAAGGTGTGGACGCAGTCTCTGATACCCGGAAAAACAGTCCTCGCGCACTTTGCAGCCACTGCTGCGAGGAACGTTCGACAACTCGCACAGATGTCTGCGAGCCATGACGTGGCCCCTTTTGTGAGGATACAGCTGCTGCATCCGTTGTCTGTACGGTGGTCCCTGGCTCACTTACCCAACATTGAACACTTAGGTTAGTGGTCAGTGAGCCCCATTACCGTCCTCGGGGTAAGGATGGAGCCTTCAGAAAGCACGATGGCGGTCACTGGTCCCCGGGTGGACCCGGGGACACCGGTACCGCTTTCAGCACCGCAGTTCGGACAGCAACATTGTTCTTAGTGGGAGACTGCAGGACAACAGCCACAGGTGGCTACATTTTGGTCACTGATTCAGTGATCCAATATTCAGCACGTCGGAAAACACCACCTGTAGCCGTATTTTGACTGGCCCGGCTTCCGTCAAATCCAGGAACACACATTCCGCGCGAGGTCGGTGTTATGAACACTTACATAGAAACCCCAATCCTCTTGTGGTGGGGTCTCTGGTGCACTGACCAAGTTTTCTGCACTTCGGACAGCAGCCCCTAGCGACATAAACACTGTGAAATGGCGCCAGCTCCAAAGTCTCTCAGAGCTGTCTGGCGTTGTCGGTGCAGTGACCTTATCACCCCAGCTTCAGCACCTAGGACAACTGCCCAATTTCGCACGGTGTAGCCCATGGCGCACAGACCCAAGCTTCAGCACTTCGGACGGCATGCCCTTTTCCCCCAGTAGCCTCCCTGGTGAGTGAACGAGCTTCAGCACCACGGACAGAAGCCCCTTTAACTACATTATGGTCAATGGAGCACTATCTTTACCATTAGTGCCTCTGACAGCAGACCTCTTAACCACAGTGGGTGTATGTGTGTGTGAATGTGTGCGTGTGTTTGCACGTGAACAGTTTTCAGCACCTCGGACAGCAGCTCTGTTTGCCACATTAAAGTGCCCGGTGAGAGAATGCAAAGGTTCAGCACCTCGGACAGCATATAATGTCTGGCTCTTCTTTAAAGTATCCTGTCCTCCTCAGCCTCAGAACACAACCTGTGGAAAATGTTAGTGTTAAACTCCTGCAACAGCCACTGTCTGAAGGGCTCTGTTGCTGGACCGGTCATCGGCCACCGCCTCCTTCTGAGGTACAATATCCTGCGCTTGGTGCAGACTGCTGTTAGTAACTTACGCCTGAATCACTGCTTCTCCAGTACCCTCTTAACTGTTGAGACAATGCGGCAACGCCTTTCCCGGCTCCAAGCTGCCACCCACAACCGAGCCCGTGCTTTCCCCTTGCGCGCCTCGCCACCACTTCCACTGTCACTGCAGACCGCTTTTTCGTACTGATAAACACCTTCCATTAAACCAGCATGCGTGCCAATGTAATGTGTTAATGGCCCTGCACAGTAGTATGCTTACACTGTGCATGGTTTATTGTGTGCGCATGGCTGGAGCCCCTGCGAAGAACGACACGTTCCATTATTACTAGACAAAAGACTACGTTGGGCACCAGACATCCGTGTTTTGACAGGAAGGCAAGGAACCATGTAGTAAACATATTCTCCAAGTTAAGCCACAGGAAAACGGAGATGTAAAAAAAAACGTACCCAGATTGCAGGCAAACGGCATACAGCACAGAAAAAAAGCCGTAATTCGTCATGACTCATGACGCATTTTTAATTTTGTGTCATATTCAGTGAATCCTGGTGCACGCAATTGTGCAAATGCTCACACGTGAACCTTAGGGGAACAAGTCGGACACACGCAACGCCATTCAACGAGGTATTTCCTGAAACCACCCAAGCTTCATTAGTGCATTTTGCAAAAAAAAAAATTGTATTATTGTTTATGCTAACATTAGGCGCGGAAAAGTGAATGGCTACTGCATGCAGCTTTATAACTCCGCCAGGTAGTTACTTGCAACCCCCAGGGAAACATGACAATGCTGTGCTTCACGAGGGAACATTGGACAGGGTTCAGCTACAATCACCAAAAAGCAATGTTCAGAGCTGAACGAGGCAGCTGTCTTGGGAGCGGAACAGGTTGGCTGCGGTCAGCACGTTTGCGTTTGCTTTCCGATTGTTACATGCAAATATACTTGCGTGATTCATTAATTGTGACGCAAAGGAAATACATTTAAACAGACCGTAACTTCTCTGGTTTTTGAAAAACGCCCAGAAAATGTGTGTGGGATGGTAATTCAGCATTGATGGCACGCACTGTAAAGAACGTTTATGTTTAATGAAACCGAGATCAGTGTCTCAAACCCTCAAGGGAAACAAGCATTGGCAAAGCCAACAGGTTTGGCCTTGGAAAGATTGCATTTTTTTATTCATCTTTTTTTTCAACATATGCAAAAGGAAAAAAAGAACGGCAAACATATGAAACAAATAAGTGGCCCAGTGCAAGTCATGGGAATGAAATGCACTCCTTTTCGGGCAGCTTTGCATACTTGATAGGCATAAATGCTGCCTCGTAGTTCATGCCAGTCAATGAATGAAGTGGGCTATCCCACAGCCCATGTTGTATGCTGTGGTGGGTGGAAGCAAAATAGGACTCACACTTGAACAGACCAATGGGTGAAGCGAGCTGACTGAAAGCTCATACATGTATATATGTATATTATTATGATTTTTTTGAGGAAACATGAGACTTAAGGAAATGTAATATTGTTTCTAGGCCAGCCTAAAAATATGTTATCTGCCAATTTAGCCATCTCTGAGTGCTGATTTGTTGCTTTTAAAGGGTATGTACTCAGACTCCTGCCATTTACACTTTTGACAGGTTTATAGGACTTAAATTCTAAAGGAAGGGTTTTCGTAATCAGGGAAAATCCTAGGCGCTCTGCCCTATATACGCACAAGTTTCAAACTCAAAGTATAATCAGTATGGTGCAGCTAGGAAAGGGGATGAACCCTGTAACCCCCCAATTATGTGTGGGTAAAACCACCCTCACTGTACAAGAAAAACAGAAATCTAGGCACACATAAATGTTAAATTACCACAGTATGTAAAGTAATTGTTACAATAAAAATACATAAAATGGAAAGGAGATCTCTTCAAGGATGTCGATAAAAGTTCAGCCTTTTAATTTTTTTATTTTTATTTTTTTTTATTTTCCGTGATAGGAAGAAAAACCAGCCGACACGTGTTGCGTCGCGTGTGGAAATTACTTCCGCGACTTCCTCAGAGCTGAATACAGATGAAGAGTATTCGGATTGTCGCTCAGCCGGTGATAATTCCAACCCGGCTGGGCTAAAAAAAACTCCAGTCAGGGATAAGTCAGTTCGTTTACGACGTATCGGGATGCCGTGAGGGGGTTGGGAAACTGGAACAGGTAATTCTAGCGATATGTGGACCACAACCCGGAACAAAGTGATCCGCCAGAGGGGCTCTCCGGGCGTACCCGCCTTGAGATCTATCATATCGCTAGAATTACCTGTTCCAGTTTCCCAACCCCCTCACGGCATCCCGATACGCAGTTGGTCCACCGTGACCTGATGTGACGATCGCCTATATTCAAGAGATACTGTCACATTTTAACCCTTTGTACACAGGATATTCTACATTACCGCAATTTTGATACGTCGTAAACGAACTGACTTATCCCTGACTGGAGGTTTTTTTAGCCCAGCCGGGTTGGAATTATCACCGGCTGAGCGACAATCCGAATACTCTTCATCTGTATTCAGCCCTGAGGAAGTCGCGGAAGTAATTTCCATACGCGACGCAACACGTGTCGGCTGGTTTTTCTTCCTATCACGGAAAATAAAATAAAAAAATAAATAAAAAAATTAAAAGTCTGAACTTTTATTGACATCCTTGAAGAGATCTCCTTTCCATTTTATGTATTTTTATTGTAACAATTACTTTACATACTGTGGTAATTTAACATTTATGTGTGCCTAGGTTTCCAGGTTTATAGGACTTCTTTTGGTTTTGAAGTGGTCGCTACACCACTTTTGGTGCTGTATAAAACACCTAAATAAAATAAACAGATACATCAATGGTCAATATTTCTGAAGATGGTGTGAGAAAATAAGAATTCACAGTTCACAATTCTTTGAATATTCCTAAAATGACACTAGCACCAACATTATTAATTGGAGGCGATTTATTCACAAATAGCTGCCCTACTTTTTAAGATAGTTTAGGAGGACATTAAAGTACAAAAAAGTCCCATAGAAAGTGGCACACATTGGTTTGCATTGTGGTGCCCAGCACGCATACAAATTTCAAACACATCTTCATTGTTTTGTAGAACTTTCATTATTTTGCATACTTGTGTCATTTCTGGCGCAGTTACAGCTGGTATGGCCACTACCACACAGGAGAATAAAAGTGAAATATATGGCACAAACGCTTTATGTGATGGTACTTAAATAAAGTACCAACGGATCTCTGCAGGTCATACTGTAAGGCCCCTATTTCACCCTTATCAGAGGGAGGTAACACCCTCTGTCCACCAAAGCTCCACCAACTAGCTCCCTGCCACCAATTACAAGGCAATAGCAGAGGCGTGGATACAACCAATTAGATGTAGGTATCTCCATCTCTGCCTGAGGCCAATAAAATAACTCCCATTAAGGAATCGAATGGCGGTACTCCCACTTCATTTTTGAAGTGCCTATTGGGAAGGAAGGATGCCGTGTGGTGGCGGTGGAACTCGCCAACTCTAATCCCGTGGTAGGACTTTGTCTTCACATGCCGAGGGACTCTCAGAGGAGACAACTTCGACCTAAAGCGCATGCATTGTAGGCTTGAGGAGATCGGATTCCCTGACACCCCATACGGACAGACTATGGCAGCATAGTAACCAGAAGGGCTAGAGACATTGTCTTGGCAGTGCCTGCATCCCATTCGCAATAATCAAACAACAGGAGTTTTACCCGCATACCCAGTTGAGACCCGGGTGCGTTAGAGTTTATAGTAAATAACAGTGTCTCAACAGGAATTATTTAAAGGACCGTTATATAAAGCATGCACAGAAATTGCTCGCGAAGGAGAAACAGGGAGGCTTGAGTGGTAGTTTGAGTTATGCAAGGAGCAAACTGTATTTTATAGAGCAAATTATGAAAAAAGGGCAGTTTCAGTACTATTTACAATTAATGTGAGAGTAACCAGTAACAAAAACTTGTGCAAGTATGTGCTGGTGAAAAGGTGAATGGCGCATGTGACAAGTGAAGCAGCGAGGAGTGGCACTGCCCTCCATTCCATCCCTGTAGTTGAAGCCAGTTACCGCCGGTGGCTGGAAAAGGGTGGTAGCTGGGATTGGGCCTGGTACGGGGCCTGTGTTTCCACTTACTAGGGTAGAATTCCCTCAAGAGCTTGATTTAGCAATAATTTTGCACACCTAAGTTTAAATTAGTTAAGCAAAAAGTATAATTTGTGGTGGGAATTTAAAAATCTTGATTCACAGGATCAGGATTTGTAGGTTTACTATTGGTGAATACCTGCTACTGTGGTGAATTTTTCATTGTTATAAGTGTATGCTCGGGTGCGGAAACATGGATGTTCTCAGGAAAGGAGAAACGTGTGGCCATATGAAATGTTTTATATACCTAATAGTCAAAAATGTTGTGGATATTTATAAAAAATGTGTATGTCGATTTCCACTCCCTAACCTCGTGTAATTCACTTCTATAAAATGTAGGAATGAGTGTTATGTTATATCCTGCTTATACCCTAGTATCTCTACTCTTATCTATATTCTGGTGCCTCTACGATACCTATGCCCTAGTATATCTATTGCTGCCTGTACCGTAGTTCATCTATCCCTCTCTATACCTCAGTACCTATACCCCTTCCCACACCATAGTACCAATACTCTAGTATATCAACTGGAACCTATATCCTATTACCTATACCCATTGCTACATCAGCATACCTCTAATCCTATGTGTACCTGGGTAAATCTCACCAAACCTAATCCTCGTAACTCCATTCGTACTTTTACCATAATACCGCTTGCTCTTTCCAGCTTTATTTCTTCTGCCCTTTTTTTTCTCTTTACCTGCGTCCTTGTCTCGTTTTGATATCAACTGTGTGCACTTTGTTTGTTCAATGTATCCAATTTTTTTAAAGGAGAATTTTCATTATTTTGAAAATTCACCAAAATGGTGTTTCCTAGAATGGGGAAGTTAGACTGGCGTTATACATTTCCTTTTTTTCCCCGAATGAAGTTAAAAAACATTAACCCTAATGTGTCACATATAGTAGAACACCCCAATTTAAGCTGCAAAAAGAGAATGTTACTTGACCAGTATCTCGGGGAGAACATCTCTACAGAAGCAACTGTGTAAGATGCTTGTTAATTTTTGCATTTCAGGGGTACTAAAATAAATCATAGAGTGTTTATTTGCAGGCTTTAAGTGACAAAATGGCTTATTTGTTTGTCTCAGTGACCTCTACTTCTACCAGCAAGTAGCCTGAAATACCTCTTAGATTTCTAAGTTGGCTTCAGTGGCAATTCATGCAGGTAAGTGCGGTGGGCCAAGGCAGGGGAGGAGGGTTGGAAGTGACAAATGACAGAATAGGGAAAATAAAATAAATAAGAAAATAAAACCACTTACCTTGCTCTTGCTGCATCGCCGGGTCGGCGATGTGGCAAGCGCAAGGTAAGTGGTTTTATTGATTTATTTTATTTTCCCTATGCCGTCATTTGTCACTTTCACCACGCCACGCCTGCCCCGCCCCACTGTGCTTACCTGCACGGGCCGCCACTGGTTGGCTTTATGTATAAGGGATAAAGTACCCCCTGCCATACATTATAAAGATATTGCAAGTCACTGAGGAGTTTAAGAACCATATAGAGCAACGAGGGCGAAGGTTACGTTTCTTTCTAAGGTCAAGGAACCCCAAGGTGACTTGCAATATCCTTATCATGTACAACAGGGGGGTACTTTATCCCATAAAATACCTGCTCACAACATCACCTTTCCCACAAACCACTAAAACCTTGGCGCATAGCTCTTTCATATGAAAGAGCGAGCATGTTTGCAAACATGAAGAATAAAAATAAAATCTTGAGTGCAAAATTAAACACATCAAAAACCTGTTAAATATTTGTTGCAAAAAGATATTGGAAACAGTTCAATACAAGGTAGTTTTTAAAAAAAAAGGTGCAGTAGCTTGGAATATGTAGAAATATTCAAAAAGATTCTAGCTTTCGCTAACTAAGGAGTGGCAACAAAAAAAAACCTTTTCTCTTTGCTTGTCATTGTATGATAGGAAAATAGAACAGAAAATAGAATAGCAACATCCAGTTGTCTTTGCTAAACAGCTGCTTCAATTATGCTCCTCGACCTGATCTGTCTACACCTCGGCTGTTAGCACTGGCAGCAGGCAGTGTTACACCAGAACACAACTGTAATGACTTATAAAAGTGGAGCTCTGAAATATTTTCTTTATAATCAGTGACCGGTGCGATTATAAAGAAATTAGAGACAGGCAAATATACAGGGTTTACAGAACCCCAAGTGTTATAATAGTCTATTTATACTCCAAAAAGATAAAGGTATACATGCTAGTCACACCCTCCAACCTTACACACCATATACCTATCGGTGGCTTGTGGCTAGTCATTTAAGTAATACAACTTGATATTAAATAGCTATTCTGAGACTCCTCTTTGAATCAGTGGCATTTTTTCTTCTGTTATAAAAGGCATGGTACCAGAATACCAGAATCAAAATACCCTCTGGCAGACATGTTGTGTCCTAAATATCGCTGACAAGAGTATTGCTCCATTTCAGTTACTAATAGAAATTCTACAACCAACATTAGGATATTTTAAAATGGCTTTTAAGACACAATATTCCTGTCAAACGATATTTTAGCTAATGATAGTCTGGCATACTTTCCAATCTGGCCTTCATTATTGATGCCAAGCTGTTGTTGGTTCTTCTGGTGTCTGCTGCTGTTACGTTGCTTTTGTTCATCTCAGTAACCTGTAGCATACCTTCCCTTATCTTATCCACCCACAAAGATACATGGCTATTGAAGAAGAGTTCTTGTCATTCCTTGATTGTCTTAAAGTCTCGTCCTCGGTGCCCCTGCCATATCTGCCAGAGTGCCTGCAGAGTACAGAGAATGTATCAGCCACCAACTGCTGCAACCAAGCTGCCACGTCCACATTATTCTAACCTTTACGTTCCAGTAGCTGATGGTCTCAAAACACATCCATTCAAGTCCTTAATATAACATACCGGGCTTTCTGCAAGAAAACAATGGCACATTGTGCGCCACGCAGTGCCTCGAGGTCGGTAGAAGCACTATTCTTTCCCAGCCCTGCTTTCAGGAGAGGCCACACCGGAGGCATGTTCTCTTCCCCCTTCTCATACACATTTATGGAACATCTTTTGTCACATCCTTCACAGTGGCGAGCCCTACGCAGTTGACTTGTCTTTTCACACCCCATTACCCCAGTTAAGCTTCTCTGCTGTCTCTAGTGTTCACGGAAGGAAGGCCGCTCATTTATGTTTAGCATCAGAATGTCAGGCTGTGGGGACACAGCACTTTATGTATACATAACATAACAACATAACACAACATAACATAACATAGCATAGCATAACAAAACATAACATAACAACATAACACAACACAACATAACGTAGCATAGCATAACAAAGCATAACAAAACATAGCATAACAAAACATAACATAACAACATAACACAACACAACACAACATAACATAACATAGCAAAACAAAACATAACAACATAACACAACATAACATAACATAGCATAGCATAACAAAACATAACATAACATAACACAACACAACATAACATAACATAGCATAACATAACATAACATAACAAAACATAACATAGCATAGCATAACAAAACATAACATAACAACATAACACAACATAACATAGCATAACAAAACATAACATAACATAACAAAACATAACATAGCATAGCATAACAAAACATAACATAACAACATAACACAACATAACATAGCATAACAAAACATAACATAACATAACAAAACATAACATAACACAGCATAACATAGCATAGCATAACAAAACATAACATAACAAAACAGAACAGAACATAGCATTGCAAAACATAACATAGCATAGCATAGCATAACAAAACATAGCATAGCATGACTCCTTCACCAGGGCTTGCGCTTAGGCAAAACAGCCTCCCATCATTGACGAGCAAAGCAAGATAGCTATGGTCTTATCAAAGCTCCCAAGCGTGTTGGTAAAGGAACACTTGTGTAATTAGGGAGCTACACAATATCATTTCTCATTCTGCACAGTCATTACATTTTATCTTTCCCGGGAGTCTCATAGAAAACATTGTTTACACAACAAACTTGCCTTCCTCTCTTGATTTTGAGTGTAATCTAATGTCAGTGTTCCCTGGCGGGGTTATGCATCCAATCACAATTGAGAGACGTCGTTTTTATTGGATTTAGCTGGAGAGGGCTCCGCGCTACTCAGTAAGCCAGGATACTGCAGGATAGCGCTTCTGCATTCGATGTGTTCCACCATAACCGGCATCTCAACAGCAACGACATGTCACGCCTCATCATCAACAAACCTGCTAATATTTGGTGTGCAGATCAGTCCGCCATTTTGGACATACGCAGTTGTTTACCCTTAGCAGCAGAATCAGCTAGGTGGAAATCCATTGAAAATAGGATGTCCAATGGAAATTTCAAATTAGAATGCCTAATGGAGGAGACCAAAATGAGCAGTCCTTCATGGTTGCTCTTTTTGGCGCTTTTTCTAAATTTGTAAACCCATTGCACTGCCGATCCGTGATTAATTGAGGAAGTTAATTGATTCTTGACTTAGTAAATATCTGTCGTAATTTGCGGTGAAGGGTTTCGCCAGGAAGGGTCCATGTCTGATTTAAATGGAAATCAATAGTAGAATTTGTGACCCCTAGCAACTCATTATGACCACGAATACTCATCTGTTTCAGTTTTGGTTTTAGGTTCGCAGTTGTCTGTTTTCCATTCCAATAATCTTCTTATGGAAAGGATCATCCCCAGTTTTATTGAACTGAAGAAACCTTTCCTTTTCGAGTGCCTACAACCAGTAGTTTAGGCGCTCTAAAACAAAAGGGAATCCGAGCTTCGCGCTTTATTTGCAGTAGGATTTACTTATGCCCGAAGACTCTAGTGCCTGGTATCCAAGCACATATTTTTGCAACGCCTGCCTCCTGTTTAGACTACCATTTTTACATATTACTGTCTAATATTGTTTCATGTCACCTGCCAATTTTCATACCGCTCCTAAAGCGAAATGTGGGTGACCCTGTGATGACCCTGAGCAGCGATCCGCTGCCTCTTGGCTAGGTTTGTGCCCACACACATGCACAGCTTCCGCAGAATGCCAGGGGGAGCAGAAGTGAAATAACCCACCCTTCACCGCCTCCCACCCGGATGACATCAAAAAGTCCACTCATTGTCCCACTTAAATCACTCCACAGACTCCTGGTTGCCCATTATGGTCTTAGGGAAGAGCAAGGAGTGGAAATTGTAGGACGTGAACTGGATCTGGGAGCGTAATTTACTTTCTGTCCATCGGTCTTCATGACCTTTGAGACCAGAGGAAGGAAAGGCAGTACCAGGGGTAGCAAGGGGCAATCCGGGGGTAGCAACTGCAACCCATGACTCTCCTTAGTCAAAGAGTGTGGAGTGAGACCGACTTTTGGCGTCAGTATTCTGTATAGAGCCTCAGCGTGTGTTTGTGTAAACGTCACTGCCAATGAAAGGAACTATGTTAGGTACTTCTGCAGCATCTTCTGGGCATTGTAATAGGTCACCACGTGCTCTATAGTTATATTCAGGGCGGTTCAATTACTGACCTTTAAACCCTATTATAAAAGTGAAGAAAGAATGGAGGAACGAATTCGAGGGAAAATTGTCATGAAGAAAAAGAGGAGACCTAATCAATGCTCTGTGTCCCACAGGGATTGAGTCGTGATGCTCTGGGTTCCTAGTAACAGACTCACTCCTGGATTGTTTAAATATAGCTTGCACCAAGTGCCCAATTAAAACTATTGTATTACTTTCAGCTAAGTGCTGTAATTAGATCTCATAGACAATGCATGATGATCTGGTAGTGTGTTTTATTGGTTACAGCACTTTTCACCCGCTCATTGCTCTGAGTTGAATCAGGGCTGCTTCTGTGCTTGTTAACATGCTCCAGTATTTCTCTGTAACTGTGTAAACTAGACTGCATAATCTATTTCCTTTCACTGATTCACATTAGCAGAAATGTTAGTAAATGTTTAATTATACGTTTTAAAGGTTTGAAGTGTTGCTTATATTAAGGAGTAACGGTAAACTCATGGTTTCCCAGTCAATGTTTGAGAGAAAAGTATGCAGGTAGTTTTCTTGCTCTGTCTTTGGCATTTCAAGCGTACACCTGCTTTGTCTCAGAGGAAAGAGAGACACATAAGTGGCTCTTCCAATGCTTGTTATACGCACAGACCTGGTCAACTAGTAAAATGGCCACCTGCCAAAAATGCTAATTTCTGTTTTTTGGTTATTCATTTGTATTTATTTAAGAAGCAGGTATTTATACCATGAATCCTATACATATGCCAGAAAATGGAAAATTCATACAGACCGCTGGTACAATTATTTTGTCGCCATAAGTGAGAATCAACGAATGAGAGGTGAGTTAAACAATACAGAACATGGTATAAACATCACAGTCCAGAGCACTCTTAGGGGGATATTCACAAGAACGTGCGATAAACATCGCCAAAATAGGCTAACGCAATTTTTCATATCGCCGTCTATCGCGGGAAAATAACACCGTGTCAAAGTCGTATTCCCAACACGGCGGTAACATGCGATAGTTTCCCGAGAACGCCACAAATGTCCGCGATACAACTACCGCGACGGCGATAAAAAAGGAAACCCGAACGTTAAAAAAGCTGCGATGGGCCCAACTGCGATAAAAATCCAGCGAAAAGCAGCGCCAGGCTCGCAAGTCCCACAAGTAAGGCGGGAACAATCACTATAAAAGCGGCAAAAATGAAATACAAATAAAACACAAACAACTGCGAAGCACCATGGTGGTAGCCGGAGCAAGCACAGAGGACAACCCAAACCCCACAAGCCCCACAGAGGACCAGTCCGGGACCTCGGGGTCAGGGAAGGAGAAGAAGAAGAGGAAGACGCGGTTCAGTCCGCACGAAAACAGGATCCTGATTATGGAGGTGACAGAACACCACCAACAACTGTTCATCACCTCCACTGTGTCATTGGCAACAAAAAAAGGAATATGGCAGTCCATCATGGACAAGGAGAATGCAGTCGGAGTGCTGAGGAGGACAATGGAAGAGGTCAAGAGGCGCTGGAATGATGTGAAGCACAAAACCAAGCTGAAACTCGCCAACAACCGCAAAGCAGCAATGCAGACTGGGGGTGGGAGTCCTGCGCCACAGGAGCAGCTGGATGAGATGGAGGAAATGGTATCCACAGTCATCAGTGAGGAGATGGTGGCAGGAGTCGGAGGACCGGACACTGCCTAACATGACCTGACACAACAGCAACAGGGTGAGTAACCAACAGGGACTGGGGGGACGGGGGAGATGGGCACAATGGCACACATGCACAAGTAAGTACAGCACATCTGTGGACAAACCATGCCCAAGAGTCACAACTCTGACCAAGAGCCCAATTTACCAAAGTCTGTAACAGCTCAGCACTGTATAAGCACAGAAGTGAAAGGCACACCGCCTGAAAGGGATAAGGGCCAGCCAAATCAGAGCTGAAGGGGCAAATCACCCACAATGCAGCACACACACATAACACTCAGAGCGCCTCAACATTTACAACAAAGTGGACCAAACTGCAACACTTTCACAACAGAACAGAGGACACAACTGCTGCCGCTCGTGTGTAGAAAATGGCAATTCGCATTTGGCATAGCAGGAAACTGTGAGATGACAAAGGACAAATACAACCTCACATCCATGATGGTGGCGAAATGTCAACTGTCCAGCATTAAATAGGCATCTCCACACAAACAGTCACAATGTACATTGACATGCAGTCTGTCTGTAAACTTGGCCAATGCGTCAACATACATGTGAACACAATGTCAAACTGCATCTCCCCTTCACATTGCAGAGGGAGAATCATCACCTCCTGCAGAGCAGACCGTACTCCTCATCACCGATGATGAAGAGGACCTACACACCATCGACCCCGACGCCCTCCAACAGCTCATGGACACCCTCAGCACCCCACCCCCAGGAGCAGGGCAGCCCATCTGCATCGAGGCAAACCCACCCCCTGCACAGACCACACAGCAGGAAGCACCCACCACCACGTCCGTCTCCCAGGATCCCCACGAGCAACACATGGCATTCCAACGCCGTGTGTCGCAGGGCCAGAAGGGGACGGCAGAGCAGGTGCGGGTGGGGTTCGACCTTATGGCAGCCAAACTAGATGCCATACGTGGGTGTCCAAGTCCCATCAGGGACCACCTACAGGCCCTAACGGACACCCACAAACCGCTCCATGGTCTCCAACAATCCATGGCTGACATCGCCGGAGTCATGACTCGTAGACAAGAACAACTGTCTAGTCAGAGTGGCTCCAGCGATCTCAGCCGTGAGTTGGCCAACATGGGGAGGAAGATGGAGAACATGGAGCGGATGCAGGCGGTAAGAATGGCTGCCACGGCTGCACACCAGCGAGATGTAGCAGGGATCTACCATGCCCTGCAGATCCTCATCATGGCAGTGCTGCCACAAGGCCTGGCGCAGATGAATGCTTCTGCCACTACTCCCTCCACATCACCGCCCCCTGAAGTGTCAGTGCCTCACAGTGCGGCTGACAATGCACCTCCGGCCCCTGATGTGTCACTGCCACACAGTGCCGTAGACAAAACACTACCACCCACATGTGAGGCACATCACACATAGGAGGACGATGATGAGGATGAATCTGCCGTTGGGCTAAGTAGGAAGCGGTAGCATTCATCTCCGCCATATGGCCTCTTTCTGCTTGGTTCTGCCCTCTGCATCATGCCCAGGAATAACACCCTCCACTGTCCCCCTTAACACTCTGCGACACTCACCTTGGCCCCTGACATGGACTGCTACATTTGTTTAGGCAACCAATGACACAGAAATCAGACTGCGGACTGAACTCCCTCTCCTACGATGTACTTTTCCCTCCCCAAAGGACCCTGGCTGGCCTTCCATGGGGCAACATTGTAAAGTAGCGTGTGCACGGCCAGGTACTGGTCCACCTCCACCACTCCACCGAATGTGATTAAGACATTCAAATTCACACAGATGAGTCATGTCCATGATCAAGCAAGTATGAAAGTATGGATGTATGTAGGGGCAGTGTTTCCAAACAACGGTGCTCCCTGGGAACTGATTTCAATGCGCATGTATGTCCGTGACCCAGATAGGCAGTGAGATGACTGGGAATGTGTGAACTAGCTGTGGCCTCATTGCTCCAAAACAACAATCTCGCTATTTCCAAACTTAGCCCCACGTCAATGTATGAAATAGGGCTGTGTGTCACAAAGGCAAAGTCACAGTTATGTGGAAGCCACAGCTCGGAGCAATGATTGGTTTGAGTGTGGAGCGCTTGGACTCCTGGGATGGTTGGTGCGTAAGTGTGAAGGTCATACCATGCAAGTGAACTACGAGCAAGGACTCCTGTGTGTGGGGTGTGTATACATTGGTCTCTGGTTAGCACTGTGTGCAGTGTGGGAGCCGTCAGCAGCTGCTATGGTATCGCTCAGGGTGTGCCGGATGCATGCATTCCCAAGGTCGGAGGTGCAGATGTGCTACCGCCTTCTAGTTCAGACAGAGGGGCTGTCATCCACAATGTTAGTTTGTCATCTGCTTGCATTCTGGAAATGTGATGGGTATTGGGTGGGGGGTTGTCACTGCTTCGCCTTCCAGCATGGTTGAACCCTTACCAGCCATGTACGTGCCCTCACGGTCAGTATTGCATGCTCTGATGTAGCAGTGTTGTTTTGCTGCAGTCTGACAGTGATGGGTGCAGGTAGCTGTGAGGAGGCGGTTGACCACTCACCTTGCACCTATTAGCTGGGACTGATCACTTCTCTTGATGGATGACGTCCGTGTACACATGTGACCTGTACATGGCACATTTGACCAGGGGACACCTTGGTGTGTTCCACGCAAGGTGGACCTGCTGGCTTCTAGGCTGGTGTGCATCTCCCAATGTTGCTGAGGTGTCCACTGTGCCCACATCCCCCTTACGGCCATGTTGTACATGTTGTGGGACTCGACACACAGGGTGTATATTTGCATCAGGCAGGTACATCTCTGACCACAAATGGCACCCTGTTGTCTTTTCCTGAACACCAATGACGGCCTTCATGTCATCTTCATGTACACGTGGGACGCTGATGAGTGGCATGATGTACTACATGTGACACCCTGATATGGCATATCGAATACATGACGCCATAAACAGCCTCTCGGTACAGAGGTGACATACAAACCATCTCTTCTTGCAACATATGCAAATGTAAGCACTCAATGTTGCACTTACACCCGTCAGATTAATGTGCTAATGCAGAGGACTGACATGCACACGGGGAATGTGTGTTGCTAAGATTTTATTTGCACATGCTGGTCGTGTGGTCATCTTGTACTGTGCCATGTTTGCTGTGGACAGTCACAATGTGACGTGCTCATGTGAAGAAATTGTTGATGATTGTGTTCCTTCGGGCTATTCCTGCTGCGGCTGCAGTGGGTTGTGGTCCACCTGCATCATCTTCCTCATCATCGTCCGGTGCTTCTGGGACTTGGATCCATGGGGCATTGGTGCGTACACATAGGTTGTGCAATACACAACATGCAGTGATCATCTTGCACACTATTTCTGGGCTGTACAAGAGTCTTCCACTGGTGATGTCCAGGCACCTTAAACGTGATTTCAACACGCCAAACGTGTGTTCAACAATGCCCCTGGTGCGTTTGTGGGCCACATTGTACTGCCTCTGGGAAGGGGTGTTCGGATCTCGGAGGGGTGTCATCATCCACGGGCAGAGTGCATATCCTTGATCACCTGTGAGAGGTAAGTGAGGTCAGTGTTAACTGGTGGTTTTGCATGCTGTGTTGGCAGACATACAAGTTTCGTGGTGTGTGATTTGTGCGACCTTGGGATTCATGTTAGCCATGTATTGCTGCTGGCAAATGTGGTAGGACAATGTGTATTGCGTAGCCTCACAGCTGCTCCTCCCTCCCACCGAGCCTAATTACTTGTGTGTGCTGCGCGGTTGCATCACTTGCACTCCTACGGCACACCATTGTCATGCCTGTCTGCACATGTCCGCAGGACTGACAGCAAGACTGTAATGTTGGCCGTTGAAGGTGTGCGGCCACGTGTGTGTAAGCCTATGGTAAGGATAGGGCGGACACAGATGTGGAGTTCTGGCCTAGCTGAATTCGCGCTGATATTGAGGCTAGGCCTTCGGTTCAGGCTGCGGCAATGTAGATACACACACAACAGTTGGCATGTATGAGCCGAGACCCCGAGCGGTCTCGCGCTCCTTTATTAATCCATTCGGGCGAGGCCGCCCTCCTGGTGCATGCTACATTGCAACATTGTCGATTACAGGCCGGGTGGCGCAGACACTACTACGGAGACACATGCCATAGTCACTTTTGTGGCCAGGCCGGAACTGGACAACGCCCAGAGCCCAGAACTGAACCACGCCCAGAGCCCCGGGCCATTTCTCCTCACTCCTCACACACGTGTGCCGCCGCCGCGCTGGGATATCGTGCGCTTCAGAGTACGTCTCCAGACGATCTGCCCAGGCTTACCGGCGGCCTGCCTGGGACGGGGTGGCCCCATGACTGTGAAGGGCTCCAGTGGCGTTACCGATGACATGCTGTTGGCTACTGGAGGCAGACTTGTGGGGTAGCCCCTCGGGACAATGACTTGCGGTGCACTGAGTTCGGCCCACCGGAAGAGCTGAGCGGGTGGGCATCATGCTATAATGCTGGAGGGTGGATGGTGACTTGTGGTGCACTGAGTTCGGCCCACCGGAAGAGCTGAGCGGGTGTGCATCATGCTATAAGGCTGGAGGCTGGACGGTGACTTGTGGTGCACTGAGTTCGGCCCACCGGAAGAGCTGAGCGGGTGTGCAGCCTGCGATGATGCAGCAGGCCTGGTGGCTGGACGGTGACTTGCGGTGCACTGAGTTAGTGGCACCTGAGGCCCTGCGTCCGGCACGGGCCAACCGCCACGTGGCGATGACTTGCGGTGCACTGAGTTCGGCCCACCGGAAGAGCTGAGCAGGTGTGCAGCCTGCGATGATGCAGCAGGCCTGGAGGGGCGGACTGGAAAGGATGTGTATGTTACTTGCTGTACCGCAGTGTGGTCAGAAGGAAGCAGTAGCCAACTCGCAACTCCGCGGTGCGATGCCGCTGGGTGCGCTGGGGGCCTGTTGCGCAGAAGCCAGCGATCGGCTGAGGAGGCTGCCAAGCTCGCGGAGCCCGGCCTTGGAGTTTGCACCGGCACATGGTGGGCCCTCTTGGAGAGACTCCGGTGGCGGCAGGTGAGCAGTGAGGCCTGGGTGCGCAGGGGCGGGCATTCACCGCTGGGCGCAGGTTGGGTCTGGGGATCAGTGGGCTGGAGTGCGGCAGGCGCACAGGATCGTGCAGGCACCACCGGTCATGATGGCTGCCTCGTGGCAGGGTGAGGGACGCCACCCTGGCAGACACGCCACTGCAGGCGATGACGAGATGTGCGCCGGGTGGCGTGGGACGTAGCCACCTCGTCGCCGGTGTGACTTTGCTCATTGTAGGTGGTCGGCCACGTGTGTGTAGGCCTATGGTCAGGATATGGCGGACACAGAGCCACATGCAGTAGTTACTTCGGTGGCCGTCCCGGAAGTGAACCACTCCCTGAGCCCCGGCCTATTTAGTCACTCCCCTACGCTGGACTGGCGTGCGCCGGGCCTGCCCACTACGCTTACCCTTACAGGGGGGCCGACATGGCTACTTGTCCAAGGTGTTCCCCACTGCCTGTGATGACATGGTTGCGTCCATTGTCCACGACACTACAGTCTCCAGCAGTATGTGTCCACATGGACATGTCTGTGCTCTGCATACTCAAGACTGTCCAGCACATCACCGCCACACTTGGCATTGTGTACATTGTTATTCATAGGTCCAGTGCCTCCTTCGCACAATCGTGGTTCCCACCTCTCCCCACATTCTGCAAATGTGTGGCAGAGGGGCTATGCCTTAGTGTATGGTTTGTCCACATTTCTGGCCCCTCTTACCACGGTTACTTGTGTTGTCGTGTCTGGCAGGTGTGTATGTTGTTTGGCATGTTGGATGTGATTTTGTTACGTGTCCATTCCCACAGTTGTGCGTTGTGTGATTGTGGAATTGAGGTGTGTGGTGTGTTCCGTTGGTACTTACCAACGAGCAGTCCATTTCCATAGGTGCCATCCTGAAAGCGCTGGTTGATGATGGACTGTCGGAAGATGTATGAGTCATGCACACTGCCTGGGTAGTTGGCGACGACATTGGTGAACAGTCCCCGGTGGTCCACTATTGCCTCCACATTGATGGAATGCGTGTGCTTCCTGTTGCGGTAATTGTGTGCAGTGTCGGCAGGGGGCACAAGTAGGACATGTGTGCAGTCGATTGCCCCCAACACGTGCAGGAATCCGGCTATGGCGTAGAAGCCTTGCTTGGTCTCCAGCTGTTCCTGCGCAGTGTGGGGGAAGTGAAGGTGCTGGGGTATGAAACTGATGATGGCATCCAGGACAGGTGTGATGGCCTTTGATAGGGCTGGCTGTGAGACTCCTCCGACTCTGGCAGTTGTTGGTTGGAAGGTACCAGAGGCCAACAGGTGCAGCACAGCCAGCAGCTTTGTCTGCGGAGGGATGTTGGTTGTCCGCTGTGTTGGTACCGTCAGCCTGTGGGCAATGTGGGTCAGGATGCGGAGGATGGTTGTCCTTTTGAGCCTGTAGTGGGCAATGACATTCTCTGGCGTTAAGTCTGTGAGGCTGATGCGTTTTCAGAAGGTCCGCTGTCTTGTTCTGCGCTGCCTCGGTGGTGGTCCGGGGGGGGGTGGTCCTGGGGGTGGGGGTGGTCCTGGGGGTGGTGGCGGTGGGTGTTGTGGCCCTCTTGGGTCTCCAAGCTGCATGATTAGTAGCTACATGGCATCTGTTGGTCTTCAGATGTGGCTCTGGCCTGGGCTCCCGCTGTACTGCAGGTTTTCGTCCTACTTAAGACCAGTAATGAGCAAGTGTTAAGTCCCTGCTGCTAACGCGCCTTATCGCCTGTTTTTGTCCGGCATCGCAGATCTGGCTGGTCGTTGAGAATATCGCGAAGTGGTGTTTTCGTGTGTTTTTGCACGGGAACGCCTACTCTGCATGTCATTAGCGTTAATTGTCGCTCTCATCCGTGGCGATGTGTTTTGCGGCAGCTACCGCAGGTAAACTGGCGATGTCGACAGTTTGCACCAACTTGTGAATAGGGCGATAAGTCTATCGCTACTTTTGCGGCGCTAAAGTGCCAATAAATCGGCGATGGCTCCTTGAGAATATGCCCCTCACTGAGTAGATGACACTGCTGACAGCGGGCATGGTGGCCATTTTAGATGTTTTCATTCTTAAAGTCAACGAAGGTGATCCTTGGGCTCTATTTTGAAGGTGTGCAGGTGGTAAGCCGCACTAATGGCAAGACCATTCCATTCTAGTGACACAAGAAGCAAAGCAGCTTTTAACGAGGGCGATTATTTAGCCAAATTAGCACTTTCTCCAAGTTACTGGCAGAATCCTAGTTTTCTATGAAAAGATGGGATGCTCTCTAGCAGAGCACGGATGTTCTCCAGGACTAGGTGACCAGTCAGAGCAAAAATTGGCACTGAGACCCGGGTCTCCAAATGAAACCATTTGATAGATTTCTGCTGCCTAAAATAGTTTTTGCTAGAAAAAATAATGGGGCGACCCGGTGTCCCTCAGAACCTGGGTATATGTATAAAATAAAACAATTGGTTCTGTCGGGGTGTTCAATTACTTAGAAAACGTAAGTAGCAACAGCTTACTTGTAACATATACCAATAATTAAACCATAACACACACCAATATTAGTATTCAATACTGTATTTAGAAATGGATATCAAATAATCATGGCTGTCACAATTTACAAATTCAATTGTAATAAAGAATAAGTGACTGTTGGTGAAAAAGTGACATGTGGTGATGGGTGACGTTGAAAGTGCACTATATACAAGACAATTAAACATGCATTCAAGTGAGGGGAGAAGAATTTATGTTTGTCCTTTTTATTTTAGCACATATATCGCAGGATTCATTAGCAAATTAAACTGTGATCCTGAGCGTTGTGCGGACATATGTAGTCGTCGACGTTTCGACCCTGTTGGTAGCGCAAAAGTAAAAATGCGTCAAGGTGGGTCTTCTTCAGGACAGGAAGGGGAAGGACAGCCTATGGATTTAAATTTAAAAGGCTGAATCAGGTATATGTTATAAAACAAATTGTAAAATAACTGTATTGCTTCCAGAGTTAAGCTTACCAAAATGCAGATTCTTTAGTCTGTCTGCAATGATCAAGTGCCTCTTATTCAAAGTGGGGCTAATAATTACACCCTCTCAGGACTCCACCAGCCGGTTGGAGCCTACAAAAAATAAACAAATAAAAACTAATTTAATTACTGACAGTGTGACTATTATCTTTGAGATGAGTAGTCCGCTTTCAATGTGACATACCTCAATGGAGTTCTTTTAAACGACTTCCACCCATCGGTTGGAGTCTTTTAATTAGCCAGTCAGATGAATAGCTAAAAAAATAAGTAAAAGCCAGTCATGTAATTTACTCGAGAAATGATGCACGAGTCATTATTTTTAAAAAAAGGGTCACTTGTTAACGCGAAGGCGCACTTCACGAAGTGTGATGGGTGGAAGTCGTTTAAAAGAACTCCATTGAGGTATGTCACATTGAAAGCGGACTACTCATCTCAAAGATAATAGTCACACTGTCAGTAATTAAATTAGTTTTTATTTGTTTATTTTTTGTAGGCTCCAACCGGCTGGTGGAGTCCTGAGAGGGTGTAATTATTAGCCCCACTTTGAATAAGAGGCACTTGATCATTGCAGACAGACTAAAGAATCTGCATTTTGGTAAGCTTAACTCTGGAAGCAATACAGTTATTTTACAATTTGTTTTATAACATATACCTGATTCAGCCTTTTAAATTTAAATCCATAGGCTGTCCTTCCCCTTCCTGTCCTGAAGAAGACCCACCTTGACGCATTTTTACTTTTGCGCTACCAACAGGGTCGAAACGTCGACGACTACATATGTCCGCACAACGCTCAGGATCACAGTTTAATTTGCTAATGAATCCTGCGATATATGTGCTAAAATAAAAAGGACAAACATAAATTCTTCTCCCCTCACTTGAATGCATGTTTAATTGTCTTGTATATAGTGCACTTTCAACGTCACCCATCACCACATGTCACTTTTTCACCAACAGTCACTTATTCTTTATTACAATTGAATTTGTAAATTGTGACAGCCATGATTATTTGATATCCATTTCTAAATACAGTATTGAATACTAATATTGGTGTGTGTTATGGTTTAATTATTGGTATATGTTAAAAGTAAGCTGTTGCTACTTACGTTTTCTAAGTAATTGAACACCCCGACAGAACCAATTGTTTTATTTTATAAAATAGTTTTTGAACAGATAGTTGAAGGAACCTCTGAGCATTTCAAATTGTGTCACCACTTTTGAAACCAATTGCATTCTTAAAATATTAATACTGTTATAGTCTTCGATATTGCTGAAAAAGGAAATCATAGTTCTGACTATCAAATTTCTCAGAGAACTAAGGCGTCCCAGTACCCCCCGGCTTTCTTATATCAGGAAATATTTGGTCACCACCTTGGGTTTGAAGAATTGTCTCGAATTCCTACAGCAGACAAAATCTGACAAATTCTTCATGTTATTAGGGGAGTCGAGAAGGGTGATAAATGGGGCACCCTCCATTTAAGAAACATTTTAACAAACAAAACCACATTTATGCATACAAGTACAAGTACTAGAACTTTTTTGAGTCCTAACTTCTGATTGATGCATGCCTTTAGTATAAGAGAAGGCATGATACTCGTGTCAATATCTGTAGAACCAACCATACATTGTATGCTATATGAGTGCCTGCTTGTGTAAGGTGAATGTTAGGTGAAACTGTTCACCAGAGAATAAAAAGGACAACCCCACATGAGCAACCTTGGATAACACTGACATGCTCCATCAGTGGGCCAGGCATATCACCATTGGTGTGCTCCTGTGACTGAAAGTGATGGGATATCAGGCTTGGGAACTCAAGGAATATGTTTGTCCAACAGTTGAGCGTCCTAAGAGGTCAAGCTAGATTGCCAACCATATTTTGCTCAGTTGTTGGATGTGTGTTATTGTAATACCCCAGCTGTCATGGTCCTCATTTCTGAATCAGTAACCAAATTAGCCCAGGTGGCCTATCTGCTTATTACGTTTGTCACATACCACATGGTTAAAAACAATATGGTATATTTTGGAATAATTTAATGATAGGCCAACATGTTTTTCTGCTGAAATAGTTTGGCAGCTTCATCAGGGCTTGAGGACCGATGGTGGTGCAAGGTATCCCTGTTTGTCTTCTAAGAACTGCTCCCACCACGGGGGCAGCAGACCAGTGGGGATCAGTGTAACTGTGTAATGATCATTCACATGTTCCTGGGTGAGATGTTCTGAAAAACAAGTGACTTTATCCAGACTAGTTCCATAGCCTTCCAGGGCTTTCCATAATGGAAAGGAAGGACTTGGAAAGCAGCAGACAAGTACCAAGGCAAAGTTAATGAGCACATTTGAAAATTATACATTAGCTGAAATGCTACTTAGGAATTAATCAAGCAAATTCTTCAGAGAGCAACTCAATTGTATAATTAATGTTATATATTTATTTTAAATGTAGAACAAAAGGGAAAAATGCTACAGTACTATTCAATAAATTGTAAATTAAAAAATACATGTATTATTTTAAAATATTAAATCACATTAAAATGATTTTTCTCAATTCTAAATAAAAAATGAAATTCCCACCTAAAGTAGAAAAAAGAGTACATTAATTGTAATTTATTGTTACATTAATTTTTAAATGCCAACCTCTTATTTAAATATTTTATAATTGCACTCAAAATATATTTTTAACATTATGTTATACTTATAACTATTTACATTTAATATTGTATCTTACCAGGTTTTATTTTAAACCCTTAACTCCACTGATTTCTATGGGAAGGTGTTGCAGTACCAGTAGTTGGCTATGTGTGGTGCTGTACTTACTTCAGCTCTGAATTGGAGTAATTTACGATCATCTTGTGTCCCTTTTTTGGCTGCACTAACTTTAGAAATGCAGTTAGTAAATAGGAATGGGCTAACTCTTTTGTAGGTGGGTAACATCCCTCCTTAAACCCCTTCCTTACCCTCCCTTAAGCCCTCCTAACGCCTTTCTATTCGCCTCCCCTTTAGTAGAAAGTATTCCCCATTTTCTAGTCACTCCCCTTTGTCCCTCCCACATTTACTACAAAAACCCATACCTACATGTGCAGAGACTCCACTCTGTAAACTACACAAGTAGGTTTGTGAATAGTATTTTGTAGTACATTTTGTGAAACTATAAAACATAATACAAAATACAGTTTGTAAATAGGCTCCTTAAATTCTATCTTCTAGCTTTGAGATGTACGTTTGAGAACATCCTTTTTAAATTGATTGTATGAGATGATATTGTAAAGAAGAGGGTCCCATTAAAAAGAGTTAGTAATGTGTTTTATTCACATTTTAAGAATACTTTTGAGATAAAGATTTACTTTAATATTAGGTTGTATATTCCGAGGCGGCAAGCGGGCAGCAGGCTGCAGGGTTACATTTATTTTAGACATAGGCACACCACTAATATAGATAAATTGTGCGAAAATACATTTGTTTTAGTGTAATGTTATCTTTTGCTGGTTTTTAAGCCAAATAACTGAAATCATTTTATAGTTGTGTGACTTTATTCATTTTTAGGGCTGTAAACAATTTGCGCAGCAATCGATTAAAGCTTTAGAAGATGTACAATTAAAATAATGACTTGCTCAAGTTACGGTATATTCTCTCTTTTCTTGCCAAAATGCAAGTATTGCATAGTGGAAAATGCTAATTATATGATCTCTCAAGAAGCAGAGTTGTTACTGGAAAACTAAGCTGGACTAATGTACTAGCATGAAAAAGAAACAATGGGCAGAAAACAGAGACCCACTGGTCGGAAGAGTGCTGAGCAAGAGCCCTGAATGTCACCAGGGAAATGTGTCACTTACATGTAGGACTCCGTGTTTTCCGTTTTTACTGATTTTTACAGATAAATACAGACAGAAAACACTGTCTTTCCTGTCTGTATTTATTTTTAAAAGCGGAAAAATACAGATAATTTGGCTTCTTTCGAGTGACTCACCATGCTGAGATTAATGACTTTCAGGCCTATAGCTGAACATAATGGCAGCATGGGGAGTTACAGAGCTGAATGAGATGTGCTTAAATTACTGCATATCTCAACATGTATATGTCTGTTATACTATTTTTTTTGTGGGTTTATTATTTTATTATTTTTGGCAGTGTAATGTGCTAAAACCTGCCAGGCATCAAAGTATAAAAGCATGTTAATCGGTTAAATAAATGTAGAAATATACGAGATATCAACTCCTCTGTTCACAGAACACAAAATAAATATGGAAAAATATCAATAAAATGGCCCAAAAATAAATATGGATGAATACATATGGAAATGTTAAAAAAATAAATACCATAAAAACGGGCCAAGAGACTCAATGCAAGATGTGGAAGAGAATAATGTGGACCCATCAGACCCTTCCACCAAGGGATCTAGTCCGGGTGACTCATGAGAAAATCTGACAGTGTGAGTAGTACCAGAGCGTAGTGCTTGTGTTTATAGACGGGGTAGGGGTCAGGGTACGGATTACAATAGCTGATAGTTATTAACAATAGGCTGCAGAGGTGAAGGTGGTCAAAGCCTGGCATAGTCCCAGAGACAGAGAGCATGTTTCGCAAAGGTAAACGTACACTCCTGTGTAAGTTTACTATTTTTTTGGTATTCACAAATTAAGAGTTTAATTTTGCTAATATTCATTTTACGACTGCGGAGACTCCGCACTAGTGGCAGAGAATTCACACATGAAAAGATCGGCCTTTCCTATCTTTTTATGCGCAGAGTTCTCCGCCCCAACTGCGGAGTCTCCGCCGTCGTAAAATTAGTATTAGTAAAATCTAACTCGTAGTTTGTGAATACCTGAAAAATAGTAAACTTACACAAAATTGTAAGTTTACCTTTGTGAATCAGGCCCAAAGGGAATAAGTAAGAGAGTGGTTAATAAGGGGTGAGTTATAGCTCAGCGTGGAATGTTTATAACCACTTAAGTGTAAGGTGGTAGGAGCTGTGGGAATTCAAAAGGTGGCCTAAAGGCGAGCTTACCAGGAGATAGCATCATGTTCACTGGAAAATTGCAGGAAATAATGTCAATTAAATTGTTGCTTCTCAAAGCTGAGAGGAGGATGGAACAGAAATAAGATATATGGAAATAAATAAGCAAGAGGAAAAAGACTAATATATCATATGTTGTGGAAAGATTTTGGGCTGAGGGCCAGAATTAAAAGATACCAGTTGTGCATATCTTAAAAAGCAGAAACCAAATACATCACTGATGCATGATAGACATTTTGGGGATCACTGTTTTTCCTAGGTATCTCTTTATTCACTGCATATGGCATTCACAAGAAGATTCGGGGTGTTAACAATATAGATTCAAAAAACCCTTAAGAAGAAGGAGGGTATGATCTGCAGTGGCCGAAGTGGGCTAATATGTATTTCCGAAGGAAAAGGAACTGCGAAAAGCTCATAATATTGAGTGCAAATGTACCACCCTTTCTGTTGAAAGAACATTTAGATGAAAACCACATGCTGCTGTTATAGGCAACTGACTCTCTCCTACTGAATGGAGATGTTTTAATGATATATAACTTAAAATCGAAAAAACCCTATTAGACCGGCTTCATTCTTCAGCTTATGAGACATTGTTTTCAGGAGCCATTTCAGCACGGGCAAATAGCATTCTCCTTGTACTCACCACCATTTCCCCATCCTCACTATTAGATTATATTCTACCAGAAGGTTAAATGCTAACAGTGCTCAAAGTAAAAGACTGAATGTCACTCAGGCTACCTTCACTGCTATTTACAATGAAGAACATAGGACAGAGGTAAGACGGACTATGGAGATTAAATGAGTTCCATTTGAAGAACCGAGACCTTACCAACCCTGTAAATTAGCGGGCTTGTTCTAGTTTCCAACTATCCTGCTGGTCACAGGACGTTCCCCGGACACAGCTCCTCTAACAGACACGGTTAATACCGTCTGAAGTACGCTATATCACTTACACTCATAGGACATCGCTCTACCATGAGCTTCACCTATGCGCCCTAGGACTCGTTTTAATCTTTCTTGACCCAGCGTCTGAGGATACATATCATTCCTCTACCCTATTGCCCTGAAGAAGCCCATGTTTGGGTGAAACGCGTTGGCTGGTTCTATCATATGAAGCACATCTGAGAATAAAAAGACCAGAAACGATTATTTGCAAATGCCTGTTATTGATGTGTTCTTGTGTACTAGATTGCTTGTGTCTATATATTGCATCTCATCCAACTAATTCACATAATTATATTTATGGTCTACAAGCAGCAGATCATTTGAGGTGGGCAATATTTTTTACAACTAGTGACTAGTCCTGGGGGTGCAGTCATCTATGACCCAGCTGCTTCTTCTCCTTTCTTTCACCTTACCAACCCTCACAAATTCAGCCAAGGAACGATTTAGACATAAATAATCGCTCTGTGGACAGTGTAGAAGTGGTGTATGAAGTGTACAAGGGGGCGTTGAGAGGAAAAAATGGCAGTGTATGTGTCATGGAAAAGGGGTGAAAGAAAGATTGGTAACTTGTTCTACGCATTCATCTGGTCATATGCTAGACCTAGTATACACCAATTTGGAGTCTCTCGTGACAGGCCAACATGAAGATCTGGTCTTGTCCGATCAAAGGTTCATTCCATTAATGCTTGAAGCAACCTTTTGAGAAAGGAAACAATAGAGATGCTGATAGGAGGGGCTATATGTCACGACATATGTCAGATTTTAGAAAAGAAGACAGGTAGGTCTCCTACCAAAACACTACATGATAGACCATATTTTAATCTTAGAGACTCTGATCGATATATATTATCAGGATAAATACAAGGAAAAATATTTGTCTTTCCAAAAACAAATAATTTATTCTAGCACCCAAACTAACCATTAAACCCGTGGAGCCTGGAATGATGGCAGGAATCTGACATAGTAAGATCTATGTGTGCCTCAATTGCCAAACATCAAGAAACCATGTGTTGGACCTGGCCCCCTCTGCAGGGTCACCCCCAAACGTTTTCCATCCTTCTCTTATTTTCACTGATCTCGTTTTTGCACGCCTTAGGACTCTGCACACCTTACCACTGCTAACCAGTGCTAAAGGGCATGTGCTCACTCCTTAAAAGATGGAAGAATTGGTTATACCTAATTGGCATATTTAATTTACTTGTAAGTCCCTAGTAAAGTCGTACTACATGTACCCAGGAGCTGTAAGTTAAATGCTACAGGTTGGCCTGCAGTCCCTTAAGTGAGGAATGTCACAAATCAATTACACATAGAAATACAATGAAGTCTACGTATGATATCCAAATAGAATAATCATTTATTTTCATTAAAGCAAAAACCAAACATTGCAGTGGGAAAACAAACAAACGGAAGGTCACATAAAGCTTCCAAACTCAGGCATATCAATGTGACAAGAATGAAAACACAATGGTTAGGTCACAACCTGTAAGTACCAATGCTCACATATAGTAATGAAACATTTTAACAACTGAGTCAAGGTACCATAGTCGACGACGTTTCGATCCCTTAGTTAGATATAGGGATCATCATCAGGAGATAGAAGGTTATGCCTTAGACAGTATATGGGTTATGACATATGTAACCCCATGCCAGCAAGAAGGAACCAATTGATGGTCATTCGAAGGCAAAACAGCATGGAATTCCTGATGCAGGGCACAGTGGTAGCTCGTCCATAATTGCATAAGGACCAGGTCAGGAAAAAATGGTTCCGAACATTGTGAATGAAGTTCTGGCTAAGCAGGAAAGCAACCCGTCACATAGACATGAGTATGAGGAATTAGAATGCAAGCTGGTGCACAATGGCCGCACAGAAGTAAACTGCGTAAAACGGTAGTGGTTCTAAGCCTCATGGGAGTCGGCCCTAGATGCTCAAGATAGGTCTTTTTCATGAGGAAGTGTGTAGTTGGAGAGGATGGGCCGGAGTCAAAGTAGTGTAACAGATCATCTGAGGGTCCGGCCGGTCTGAGACTGCATAGAATCCATGCACGATTCCATGCAGAAATACTTT
Source organism: Calotriton arnoldi (assembly GCA_963921515.1). NCBI lineage: Eukaryota > Metazoa > Chordata > Amphibia > Caudata > Salamandridae > Calotriton > Calotriton arnoldi. The sequence goes on from CAWUFW010013466.1 coordinate 437,468, forward strand.
ACACATTGCCTCTAAGTTAAGCCTGACTGGTCTGTGCCAGGCTACCAGGGGGTTGAACACAGGTTAATTTAGAGTTTGCTTGTGACTTCACCATGATAAGTATAGTGGTTTCTGCTTGAGTAGGATTTTATCCCCCCCCACCCCCACCTTAACCGGCAACTCAATTTCTTAAACCATGCAACACGCAAAACTCAAAGCAGGAAATGAAAGTCAGATAAGAGTGTGTCCTCAGAAAAACCTTTTTCAACATCTACTTCAAAGAATTACCTTCACTACTACAGAAATCCGAGGCCCCTTGTTTAAGGTCGAATTGCACAGAATGACTATGGAGATGACATCATCACTCTTTTGCCCACCTAAACAGCGCTCCAATACACTTGAAATATCCTGAAAGACAACTGCAGAACAAGGATCTTAGAAGTAAACCTGAAAAAGATCAACGTTATATATATTCCACCATCAAAACATTAATTGCAACACTATATGTGACAGCATCCTCTGTGGCGGTCTACCATTGGAAAAAAAAATGCCAACAGATTGGGACGAGTCTTCCAGAGAGACGCAGCCCCCCAGTTTTCCAGACAGAAACTGTGTATGCACAGAAGGTGCCTAACTCATGAAAGCAGCAGAGGACTGGGAAGATTGCCCAGCTGACTAATATTCTGAAGCACATCTCAAATGCAGCTGTCACAGCGAGAAAAATGTCCCAAATACACTTCACTAGCTGGCATTATACGAATAATGACACTCTTCCCGAAGCAGGACTTACAAACTCCTGAAATCTGTTCCTTACTTTTCAAGCTTGCATGGTTACCAGAGAAAAACATTGGCAGTGATCGACTTTCCACTCTGATTTCTTTAGGTAAATGATTTAATTAAGGATTGGTTGATAATCGACTAATATGTGTTCTGTGTTTGTTTGCCTATAAGGCTGGTGATGCTCCAGGTGATTGACAATGATTTAGTGATATAAAACGATTCTAATTTCGTGCATGTGTTTTTAATGGTGGATTGCACAATAAAGCAAAAAAAAAAAATGAATAAAACATTATATAAATAAATGAAATTAGCAGTTTAAATAATGTCACCAAAAGATTCTCATATGTACCGTATTTTTATGCTGTTTCCCTCGCTGTAGCATGTCCACGATAAATGCAAATACATATGTTTCTGTGTTTCACAGGAAACCTGTTACCAACATTTAATTTACATAGCATTTATGATGGTCTACCTGCGATTCATACCTTCACAGGGATCATTGTGACAAGAAACTTTCACCTACTGGTCAAATTCAAAATATCTATCAAGTATTTGTAAAAGTACTACATATGCATTAGGCAGGTCATTCTCCGATCCTTTGTAAATAGACATATTTGTACATAGGTTGCATCACAAATTACAACACTTTTCGCAAGCCAGTTAGTGTGCAATTTGCACATCTTGCTTTTCTAACAGAGATTAGTGCTCCAGGCCCCTAGTAACATATTTCTCAGTGCAATAATGTTTGAGGGGAATGCAATGTGTCTTTGGGGCCAAAGCAGGGGACAGGTTGAAGATTTTAAAAAATCCTTGTTTGGGAATTTTCCCACTGTGAGCGTCTCTGCTTCCCCTTCAATTAAAAAATCTTACTTCACCTATGTTTGTAGAAGTCCTCAGATGACTTATCTCAAAGGCCAAGTGCTGACATATCCTGGTCCAGAGCCAACTGGCATTGCACCACCGACTATGCCTGACTGCATAAGGGCACCGCAATTTGCTTTTTGGAAATGTGCCTGGATCCTACTTGAGTGGTGCAAATGGAACATGAGACTCTCCTTCCTTGGATGCTTTACCACTTGTACCCCTTCCCCGAGAAACCTTGGGCCATATTATCAAGAACGGTGATAACATTATCGCCGCTTTAGCGGCAGGAAACTGCCGCTAAAGCGGCGATAAGGGGCTTGATAATATGCCTATAGAATTCCAATAGAAGCCCAGGTTTGATGTCCTTCACACCAGAACCTGGACTTCTATTGGAATTCTATAGGGCATATTATCAAGCCTCTTATCGCCGCTTTAGCGGCAGTTTCCTGCCGCTAAAGCGGCGATAATGTTATCACCGTTCTTGATAATATGGCCCTTTGGATTGGAGCATGTTTTGCAATGGGGCTTCATTATCATTGGAGTAAGAGTTAGGAGGTGCTCAAACGTGTCACACCTTCTCCGAAGTCCAACTACAATAAGCTTGATAAAAGCAACTTTTATTTGGCAATTTCTTAATCTGTAAATTAGATAGGGCTATTACATTGTCAATGTTCCTTTGTGGTTATCTTCAAAATTATTTCTCACTAATCACCAATGGTTCATTGCCTCCTATCTATAGTGTGTTTATGTTATGGAAAATCTCGAGGTTGTATTTAGACATCACAAATATTTAAGCTACATTTTCGTGTAAATTTCCAGATACAAACCAGTTTGAAAGTATTCCATCTTTGAGGCTTACAGTATTTTCAAATGTTATAAATCACCATTGGAGATCTGTTGATAAGCATACCGTCTAAGCATATAGGTTTAATTAGGTGAGCTCAAAAAGGCACTTTTTTACTAAGTTCCACATCCTGATTCATATAACATGTATATGTTGAATTTTAGATTCTTAAAATGCTCTTACAATCACAGAAAATCTGGTAATATGGTGTATATTCAGCATTCAAGGAGCTAAGCGTAGAAAGGACGAGTATTATGGGTGAAGTCATGCATATTCAGTGAACACCCACAAACTCCGACAAGCATACTTTTAGGTAGATTAGTGTACACAGTTTCTTCTTTAACAAACAAGTAAGAACTGCAAGCATTGCAAGTCTATTAGACGTCTTTGTTGTTAGCTCATTCCTTAGTTTCAGGTAAGCGTCACTTCCTGTTTCGATCCCGACCATTATGGCTCCCAAGCTCAGCCATTGGCAGTTTACGAGGGTGAGACACGCCTCTTTATCAGATTGGGTAGCAACGCCAGCTTGGTGGATCAGCAGCAATTATTTTTGTGCAATATTCACTCTTAGGTTCTCTCATGTTGTGTGATGACTTTTCTTAAAGTAGCAGGTTCATTACAAGTTCTCTTCACTGGTCAAATGGTACCTAGGGCTGTATTTGTGGAATCACTATATTGTTTCTAACTTTGTCAGATACAATAGATGTCCATGATAGACTTTGCCATTCCTATTGCGGACAACCCAGAGAACACTAGGAGTAAGTGCTGAGAGTGTCTCAGCTCAGTGGCCACATGAATGAGGGAAAATTGTCTTAAACTGAACAGTGATAAGACCGAGATCATATTTCTGGCAAGGCAAATTTCATCTGGTCCTCCAACTAGGACCTAAGCGAGTTTGGTTCTGTCCCCACCCCCAACCCCTAGAAGGTGGTAAAAAATCTGGGCATTATGATTAATAACACCCTTACCATGAAAGAACAGATTTCCACAGATTGTGGGGCCTGCTATGTTAAGCAAAACTTTCAATTGGCTACCTCTACAATGTAGGAAAATGATCACAAAGGTCCTTACAACACCTACTCTGTTGGTGTGCCACTTACCCCCTTGATCCACGTCTATTCCCACTCTGAAAACTCTTCATTGACTTCCTGTCTGTGAGTGAGTTACGTTCAAATTTGTGTGTCATGTTCACAGACCTCTCTATGCTGGTGATCCCCAATTCTTTATGACTAGTGTTGTCTAATGTAGGTTCTGACCAAATTACATTTACATACTTGTGCTAAGTTATGATATGGTAGTATGGTTTCAGGTGCTTTCAAAGTCCCATTAAATCTGGAGTAAAGGGTGCGTGCTTTCATCAACATTCTGTAATATTTACAAGAGTGACTTAGAACTTTTGCTCAGGCAAGCACATTCCTTTCCCTCAGCTTTGACCTTAGAGAAATCCAATCCTTTACTATCTGGGCGGTAAGCTGATTTGTTACACCACATCAATAACGTTCCAGTGTTCTCTAAATACTTTGAAAATTATGCAGATGGTAATTATTTAAAAATCAACTATTGAATAGTGATGGTCATCAGAGCGAGTACATTTAGAGTCTCTTAGTACATAGTTAATCTTAAAATAAAAAAGTCACAAAACAAAAATATTTTGAGAGTTTATTTTGGACATCACTTGAAGTGGGAACTTCTGGGGTATCCCAACCCAACTCATTAAATAATCTATGTAATACAATGCAAAGGTTTAATATGTGTTTTGATCTTTTTTGTTTTTCACCTCTGGCTACAACCTCTAAAAGCTTGCGAAAAACTATCCATTTTCTATACTATGGAGCCATAATATGGCAACCCGTTTGGAATATCCCCATTGATAAAACTATATGCTATGTGTGCCAGAAACTATTACTCATTAGAAATTCTACACTTACACACATGATAAGGCTAATGCTGGGGGTGGAGTCCAGCTGGGTGGTCGCATTAACTCATTATAAACATTTGTTTTCTGTGAAACAAGGGTGTCCCAAACACATGTATATGGTATGAAGTTACAATTGCTACCAAATGAAAATAGAGTGAATTTTGATTGCCTTGTCTTTGTTTAGAGTACTTTTAGATATTACATATCCAGATCACCTTTAATTGTATAGATTGTATAGTTTACTATGCTGTTCTTGAGAAATCAGTTATGTTATGCTTCAGGATAAAGCTTGATTATGGATATCACCTACATCATCAAACATAAGGATTAGAACAAAGGAAAATGCAGACTTTCCACGTTTTGGTGTGTAGAAAAATATAATTCTGCATCGTAGGCTCTGTATTGATAGGCATTACGGTTAGAACAATTCCCCTCTGTGTGTGTGGACTCTGGCAGCGGCGTCACTAGGGTTGGTGTCACCCAGTGCGGTAACTCGGTAACTCATGGTGTCACCCCCTCACGACTTACCCCATGACACCATCACATGGGGTGACACCTTTCCCAAATGAGACTATTTAGTAAATAGTCTCATTTGGGAAAGGTGTCACCCCATGTGATGGTGTCACCCGGTGCGGTCCGCACCCCCGGCACCCTCCTAGTGACGCCATTGGACTCTGGAACACTTCATCTCAATGTATTTGTCCATATTATATATTATATAAAGGATGTTATTGTGCATATGACCCTATGTAGGAGGAGTAGCACCCTTCTGTAGCCTATCTAAAACAAGGTGTTTCTGAAATGTAGACAGCCAGTCTTCAGAAAGGACGGTTTCAAGACTGAATTTCAGCATCTGATATGCAAAATTTGAAAAATCGGTCTACCATAGAGGGAAAAGTGCAGCCTGATATATGTACATTGGAAACCTGTGCAAGTAGGCCCCTGTCCCTTTATAACTCTAAGATCTTTCACTACCCAAGATGCATTGCAAGTCGAGTCTCAGAGTCAGTTCCTTTTTTTACGGGTCATGTGACAAGGATCCTAGAAAACCCTGAGGTTTTTCACACCTATTTTACTGAGAAACTTTTCGCAGAAATAATATTTAACAGCTTCACTAGACATCTTTACCTAACGTCTACTGAGAGGATCTTCTGTTAAGAAATGTGAGTTGTGCCAGAAAATGTTTAAAAGGACACTAAAAACCATGAAATCATAAGGCTGAGGGGAAAATGTGAATTGAAGACATGAGAGTCAAGGGGAAGCTGCAGAAAAATAAGAAGGCTGAAAGGTCATCCAGCTAGCCAGGCTCAAAAGATGTCAGAAAACATAATCATAATTCTTGTTGACACTCCAGGTCCATGTAAAAAATCATGACTTCACCATCAAAGGAGGGGTCAGTGTCAACAATCACTCATGGACACCATAACAGGTTGTCCACATCTTCAGCTTCGAGGCACTCCAGTTCAGCCACTTCCCTCTCACGATTGGGGCTGTGGGGCCATCGATCAATAGTGACATATTTACTGTTGATGTAAAAGAAAGCTCAAACATCACCATCACTCTCCTCTTTGCCATTGAACCAGCACAAGATGAAGGCGACATGATCACCAACAACATCGAGATCTTCCATGATCATGTCCACACCTACTTTGCCATAGAATTAGATGATTCACTCAGCTTAACCACTCCATTTTCCAAGGCTTGAATCACCAGCATGTTTCATCTGTTTTGCTGAGACTGACACCAAGGTTTTTCCGCGCCATTTGATGCTCCAACACCAAGGAAAATACAGCAGTTTGCCCCAAAAGAGACTCCTATTCTATTGTGCCACTCTCATTTTTTTATTCCAGGAGATGATCCACTTCAGAGTTCTTTAGAACCCCTTAACCTGCCTCCACTACCACTAAGAATAGTTTCCAGGTCATGAATGATATTGGTTACACCACAAATGTCTTTGTGGCAGGGTCTCATGAAGCTCTGGCATCTCCATATGGGAGTCCTCACTCTTGGTGCACTCCTCATCGGTTAAAGAGATGCAGATGCCCATCAAGAACTATATTGGGCTCTCTCTCAAATGATTTTTTAATGTCATCCTATAATCAGGAGCCCCTGAGTGTAGTATACTCAGGAGTCCTTCTACAGTGGATGATATTCTTACCTCCCAAAACGTGTTTGCTAGGAGAGCAACTAAATTAAAGATTCCATTGGACGCTCCCCAGTTGCAGTTTCCATCATAATAGACACTTTACAGCCAAGGGTATTTCAGAGACATCCCCTGCCTTTAGTACCAGGTCTACTGAAAATTGCAAAAAACAAGTTTTTCACCCCAGTGATGGTGAAGGCAGCTACACCACACTTTCTTAAACAATATAAACCTCCGAAGCAAGATCCTGATATCATGGCACTAACTGGGCATGCAAAAGCAGCATCTACTTAAGCTGCAACGTCTGCAAAATGCAGCGGCCAGATTGCTGCTGGATATCCCTAAATTCCAGTCAATTTCCCATGGACTGAGAAGGCTTCACTAGCTCCCAGTTGAAAAAATGATAACATTTAAATCCTTATGCCTAGCATTCGAGGCATTGCACAGGGGCGGTCCTCAGTACCTGAAACAACACCTAACCTGGTATCTACCTGTCAGAAATCTAAGATCATCACAGAGCAAACTCCTACAGACCCACAGATTCAATAAAGCTCGTTGGGGCGGAAGAAGCTTTATTCTGGGGACAGTGAAACCTTGGAATTCACTCCCGACTGATATAAAAAACAGCCCAACACTGCTCTCCTTCAGAAAGGCACTAAAAACTTGGCTCTTCGCAAACTAAATCTCTGTTCCCACTCTTCTTCTGGCACCTTTCCACTCAGCGCCTAGACGCCCTTGGGCATTCGTGCGCTATATACGTTTTCAAATCAAATCAAATCTAACTGATAGTGGGACAAAGCACACTGATGCAACAGAATTAGAAATGTGCAGCACAGCGACCACCACCCGGAAAAATGCCAGTGCAACAGCTCTCCTGGGAAGGTTTGAAAGAGAGCTCTGGGAGTGAATAAGATCATTTACAGATGGCGTCATTGGCACAGACAATAGGACTTTGAGAAGATGGCAAAAGAGGGGTCCCTGGTGGCGAATCAGTGTTGCTGTGGATGAAGCTGAGCTTGCAGCAACAGGATACTTCCAAGGATTCTCCCTTCATAGGTCAGATTGGCTGAGGTTGACAACTTTTAAACCAGATGCCAGCAAACAAATAGTGAACTTTCTCTTATATTGTGCAGTCTTATTCAGCCAGCATTTTAAAGAGGAAATTATTAAATTGAAGAATGAGCAGAGTATCTTACAGCCGTAACCTTATAGAAGAAAAAGAGAGTTTTTAAACAATACTAGATTTTCAAAGATAGGCAATACTACCAGCACAGGATTCAATTCCCTCACTGGACTTTTCAATATAATCATCAACAAAGCCATAAGTACCAATATCACTTAAAGAAGTTGAAGACCAAATCAACACCTCCCAGACCTTCAAACACCTTAAAGAGACCTGCCTTAGGAACTAGACAGTGGAAACCTTGTCCCCCCATGTTCACCACTTCAATGGGGGAAGTGGTATCTCAACATCTGGAAAAGTGGGAATCAATTGCCCTGGATAAGTGGATACTAAGGGGCTGATTACAATGTCGGTCGGACCGCCACCAACAGGCCATCGGTGGCGGTCCCACCGACAGACAGCCCTTTGGTCCAGTCACAGCATTATGATGCAGGCGGTCGGACCGAAACCATCAGGGGGGATAGACCGTCGCCTCTGACAGGATCTTCGATCCCGTCGGGGTGGTGGTCAGATTCTATCCCTTGATTGGCTGAGGTGCCGAGGCAGGCATGGCCGAAAGGATTACAATGTCTCTTTCTGACAGTCTTTTTATGGTGGTCTGACTGCCAAGAAAAAGCTGTCGGAAACAGACATTGGGGGCCCCAAACAGGGCCCCTGTCTCTTATGGGCCACTGCAAACTGTCCCTGGGGGCACATGTAGTGCCCCCACACACATCCATGCACCGTGTGCCATGCACCACGTGGTGCATGGCACACGGTGAATGGATATTCACAAAGTGCTATGTTTACACTGCGGCTTGTGCTGCGCTCTTTTTCTTGGGCCGCAGCACAAGCCGCAGTGTAAACATAGCACTTTCTGACTGACAGCATGGCGGTCCCATCCAAATTCGGCAGTCAGAACACAGATTGCTTGTTGGGCAGTCTCCTGACCACCGCATTAGTGGTCAGCGGTCCGACCGCTGACATCAAAATGAGGGCCTAAGTATTGTGATTCTTAGGTACTCTCTACATTTATGGCCAAGCTACCACTTGTTCCTCCAAAGCCAATACCAAATACCCATTTTGAGAAAAGAAACATCTTTTCTTCTCAAGAAAAATGCAATCAAACTGGTACCATCACTGAAGCAGGTGCATAGAATCTATTCCAGAATCTTCCTTATTGAAAAGAAAATCACAAAGGTGGAATTCAGGACAATACTAGATCTGTATCTAGCAAACAAGCACATCAAAAGGGAAAAGGTTTTGATACTGGCTTTGCATCAGATTTATCTTCATTTAAGGAAAAAGGACTGGATCCCTGCAATAGCTCTGCAGGATGCTTACTTTCACATCCCAAAAGCAAAGCATCAAAGGAAGCATCTAAGATTTGTGGTCGGAACCTGAAATTTCCAACATGCAGTACTGCCACTCAAACCTAAATCAGCCCCAGACACATCCTCCAAATACATGGATATAGTGCACACCTAGGAAAGTAGGGAATATTCATATGCCCCTATCTAGATGGCTGGCGGATCAAAGCTCACAGTCAGACAAAGGTGTAACAGAATTTCAAATGAACAACAATGTTATTGCGCAGACTGGTTCCCCAGATCAATCTACAAAAATCAGCTTCAACACTAGTGCAGTTTCCATCTTATCTATGTGCCACAATAAATACCATAGAAGGAAAAGTGTATCATGTAAGAATCATCTATTAAAAGCAAATGCCACTTCCTAAGGAACAACTGCAAACCAACAGCTTGACAAGTATCGTCCTGTCTTGGTTCTATGGTGTCCTGTATCTGCATTACCCCAAATGTAAGGCTACTTATAAGACTACTGAAGTAGTACCTAGAAGGCTAATGGTCACAAAGTCAGACATTTGGGACTCCAACCTGCAAATGATTCTTCCAGTAAAATACACCCTCACATTGTAGGGTAGATGAAGAAATCTTCTGCAAAGAGTTTCTTTCCAGAAGGAAACACTATTAAAGACAGTTGGGGATCACATTTTGAACACCTGCCAGTTCATAGTCATATGGCAAACATCAAGAGCTTCTACCATATCAAATATCTTGAATTGAGCACTACACCTGGCTTTCCTTTCATATCTGACAATGAGAAATATACTGATTCAGGCCGACTGTACCACAACTACGCACTATCGAAAAAAACAAGGAGGCATGAGGGCAAGACCACTCGTACTGGAGGACAAAAAATCTGCTTGTGGGCAAGAGCCAAGGCCTCACACTGAGAGCAATACACATTATTGGCAACAGAAATCAGCTAGCAGACTTCCTCAGTCATTTTTACGTGACAAACTATGGGTGGGTTCTAGACAACATAGTCATACGTAACAGCCTCAAAGAGTTGGGAACTCTAACTCTATACCTCTCAGCAACTGCTCAAAATAAAAAAAATGCTGCCACTTCACGTCTAGAGCTCTGGACCCAGGATTAGTGGGCAATACCATTTTGATCTGTTGGTCAAGAAAATTACTGTAAACATTTCCTCTGATCTCACTTATTCAGACTGAGCTGGTGTATTTTGCAATTCTCAGGCAATGATTATTCTAATAGCTCTAGACTGACTGAGACAATGGTGGTAACCAGACCTGCTTCAAATGTCCCTCAAACCACACAGTAAGCAGCCATACAAACCAATTCTAATAACCCGTTTACAGGGGAGAATGCAACATCATCTGAATTTGACAGCCTGGCTCTTGAAGTCAGACAGTATGGGCAACTACACTTACCACCTGCGTGAATAGAAATTCTAAAAGAAGCCAAGCATCCATCCATGAGGGCATGTTAATTTCTGTAATGGAAAAGATTCCAGGTCCCAAAATAATAGAAGAAAAACAAATTGGCAACCAGGCAAAAGAACAAAAAAACTGGGCGCTCTACGAACATATAGGGCAAATGTAACAATTCAACACAAGTATTTGTTGGTGCTCCAAGGGGAGAGTGGTTGGCTGCCAATTCAACCACAATTGATCCCCGCAGCAGGAGGAGTACAATGATACAATGAGTCCCCCCTGAGCACTCAAGGTAAGTAATATTCTGTCCAACAGAAATGCAAAAGGGTCTTTTGTAATTCCTCTTGTTCCAATTGTTATTCGGGTACTCAGCGTCCGACACTCAGCAGTATAATGTTTTCGTACGGGATAATACGGCGATACAATAAAGTAAAATTCTTATGGCCCGCACTCCCGAGCCAACCAGGTAAATATAGATGTCTCCGTTAGTGCAAGCCATACGGAGAACTTTCCGGCTTGGGGGATCTTTTCATAGGTCATGGACTCGTGATCTTATTTAATCTTCTTACGTTATTTGGATACGTACTTTACGCCGCCTTATCATACATTCTTGATTTACAGTTTATGGAAGATTATGCATCCGTGAAAATATTGTACTGATGGAGGCATCTATATTTACCTGGTTGGCTCGGGAGTGCGGGCCATAAGGATTTTACTTTATTGTATTGGCGTATTATCCTGTACGGATTGGGGATTTAGCTGGCAAGGGAATCGGCCGTGAAGAAGTCAATGTGTGCTACATCACACGACGAAACACGTGTTAGCTGTAAATCGTTCAACTGTACTTCACCATCATTTGGAAGCTGTGTTTTGGAAACATTATACTGCTGAGTGTCGGACGCTGAGTACCTGAATAAACAATTGGAACAAAAGAAATTACAAAAGACCCTTTTGCATTTCTGTTGGACAGAATATTACTTACCTTGAGTGCTCAGGGGGGACTCATTGAACCCAAAATATTAGACATGACCTAATTTTATGGCAAGAGGACATTATCATATCATACATGTTGCTGTTGACACAATCAAACTGTAATTCACATCTATAAAAGCTCCTCTTGCTGCAATTGCAGCCTCCAGAAAGACACTAATATACTTTTTCTAAATTTACGCTATGAAGAATTTTTTTGAAGGCCTAAGGAAGGTGTTCTCTCCAATCAGAACACCATCACCTCCATAGGAACTAAACCTGGTCTTATTGAAACTAATCAGCCCGCCTATTGAGCCTATTTACATTGCTACATCTCTCCTGGAAGATAGGATTTTTAACAGCGATGACATCTGTTCGAAGGGTGAGTAAGATGCAAGTGCTTTCTACTGTAGAACCATACACAGTTGTCCATGCAAATAGGTTGGTAGTGAGGACATGTCCATTCTTTCTTCTCAAAGTGGTGTCACAATTTCACATTAATCAGACCATCGGGTTGTCTTATTTTCAAGTCCATTGGCACCTGCAGAATGCTCCACGCTCCCTTCATACATTAGATTTCAGAATGGTGCTTCGATTCTACTTAGACAAAACTAAAACATAGGAAATCAAACCAGTTATTCATTAACTATGGTTCCAGTTGGCAGCAACAGGGAAGAACAACAGCTCATTCCACGAGGCTAAAGCAGCCATGACATGTAGCACTGGCAGACAATTGCAAAGCGGCTATGTGGAAACCAGTACATAATTTTACTAGACACTACTACCTAGATTCAAACACAAAGGCTGATGCTAATGTTGGCCAAGCCACATTGAAAAACTTATTTAGTTAGTCGCATTGCTTTCTCAGTCAGGATCAAAACTTCACTAGTACTTGTTTCTTTTGCCCAAGAGCTACATTGATACATTGGCTTATAGTTCGCTATTCTATTCCAATGTTTATGACTATTAATCATGATTGTGTGATGCAGATAAAATGGTTAGTTATTTGTCATTTTCAACCTCCATAAGGAATGGCATGTTTTTATTTAATGCGGCCATTTTAGACACCTGGAATCCAGTTTATATATCTTTAAAAACTGCCATGTTTTTTGACTTATGCATTACTGTTCCTTGGTCTCTAAAGAGACAAACATTGTGTGGACAGCAACAGTTTATTTGGATGGGGAATTACAAAGGAGACGTTAGTTTGTCTATAGATATTTAAAGGCAATATGATTCCGGACAATGAAATATAGTAAGTGTGAAAAGGCTATGGGGTAAAACTAAAGTCATTACATGATCAACTGGATTAGAAGTCAGGGAGATTAATTCCTGTGATGCAACCAACCGCTGATGCAGGTGGCACTGAGCAAGGGGAATCATGGGGGCCAGCACCTTAGTCTAGCAACAGCTGTACCGTGGCCTCAAGTAAGCAGAACAATAGTGATCCAGGGGCCGAGGTGCCAAGGAGGAGGGTCACAACTCAAACTAGCAGAATATTGCCAGGTGATCAGGAGCTGTCCCCAGTGCCCTATATGTGGCCTATTTGTGCAGGAGAGGTTTTGACTTCAGACACATGGAGAGGCATACAAACTAGACTGTCACCTCAGACCAGCAGTTTCTCCAGGTGATCAGCAGTTTTCTCAGAGCTCCAGCCAGCACCCCAGGGTTTGAGTACAGGAGTTTAATCCAACCCAGGATCTCAAGGCTAAATCAAGTTGAGCTCAGGACTGCAAACAGATATGACCAGCCTATGAAGTTGATGGCTTTTTCTATATCTAAGGTTTACCTAAGGGCAACAGCTTAGCGTTTGGGACTTCTATAATAATATGGAATAGTCATCTCAAGTTTTGCAAGGTACTATGGTCGGGCACAAAACCATTTTGGTCTGAGTGGATTAGATACCGAAGAACTAATAAAAGTCTATTAGTTATCACACTCCATATTTTGTGGTCTACATTTAACGGTGAAATTGGTCTGGTAAACACTGCCGTAAGTGGGTTCTTACCTTGTCTGGTGAGCATCACGATCACCATTTCTCTAGGGGTTTGGGTTATAAGTCTAAGGCCTTGGCTTGATTGCACAGCGTTAGCAGTCCGTGGCAAAATGACTGTAAAACTGTAAGGATAATCCATCAAATTCATGAGTTTTGACTCTATCAATGTTACTCATGGCCTCCCTCATTTCTTGTAGTGCAAGTGGTAAGTCTACAGTTTCTGTCATCTCCTGAGATAGTTGTACCTTCCCCAGAACAGCTAGATATTCATCCAGAAGGTCAGAGAATGCTGGTGTTGGTATTGTGGACAGTCATTTGTAATAGTCTTTAAATATATCAATGGTCTCACTCTGTGAATATGTGACCTTGAGATGTTTGTTCTTCAGAGCGGGCGAACCGTGTTCAGAGTGCAAGAGTTTTTTGTGTGTGTAGTGCCTTGTCTCCCACTGAATACAGTTTGATAGTGTATGTCTTATATTCACAATATTTCACTTATCCTAGGGATGTAGAAAACTTTTCTGCATTGTCGGTCGACTGTCTTCCACTTTTGAGCCCTAATGGAGTCAGCCTCAAGGTGCTAAAGGCCATCATCTAGTGTTGTGTGTTCGCTTAGTAACACATCCCTTACTCCTTTGGAGGTCTTGCTGTATTTGTCCCAAATCACAAAAATGAAGGGCTCCCACTTTCATGCATAGCTGTCAACAGAGCCATCATTCTCCCTGAAGCAGTAGTTTATGACCACTGCTACGGACACACAAAAGGCTGCATCCAGTAATGTAGCAGCCTGCAGTAACCAAGAAGGAACCTGGCTTATTAGCCTGCTCAATTGAATTGTCATGAGTAGAGGTTTATGGTCTGAAAGAAATTTACACAGATACTCTGAATTAAAAAATGAACCTGCTGTGCCTATGCACTACAGATATTTGTTGATTTGTATGTGTACTTTGAGTACTAGTGAATCAAAGCATTCCGTGACATCAGGATGGTTCTTCCATTATACATCGTTCATCCTTTAATGTGCCAGTCAGTCCTGCATTGCCTGTCCATTCACTACACTAGCAATTGCACCAGTTAGCAAGATTGATGTCTCCCCAGATAGTACATACCTAACACCCAATGAGATGATGCATTGTACCACCTTCTGTAGGAAAGTGACTGGCAGGACAGTGCCATTGCCAGCTGTAAATCGTCCAGTAACCATATCAGTATTACATAGCTTCCTTGCTTCTCAATTACCATTTGTTACCTCAAGCGGAACCTGTGGTTTTATCCAACTTTCCCAACCTCAATGTATGTAGTAGTACTGGTTTTTCTTATTGTAGGCTCCAGCTGTATCAATCATGTAGGCTAACTGCTACCTAGCTTTGAGATGCAGATCTATCATCTATTCAAGCTGAGCACACAGGCGGCTGGCAAAGCTCCACCTCATGTCAGATGCAACTTAGGCAATCAGGTCTGCCGTCTTTGGGATGACCACTAGTCCAATTCATTGGATACTTGCTCAGTCACTGGTGTCTTCTACTCCAGTGGTCAAAATAGTTTTACCCATATTTACAAATAGTTAACTCAAGACAAGGCAGGAAGCAAAATAGCTGTGCTGCATTGTGTTAACTGAAGAAAGCAGAACTGAGACATATCTACAAAGAAGTGTGCAGTTCTGCTGTTTCCCTGCACTGGCACTCTTTCAGCAGCCATGCCCCAAAGCAGGCACTCTTGTGCCATTGGCAAATATATCTGTGCTTTGGTCAGCATAACTTTTGTGCAAAAAATGATGCTTTAAGGCAATTTCATATTTCTACTGGTGTTAGAGAAAGCAACATGCATGCAAAGAGGAAAAAATGAGGAGAAATAAATGTATTTCTCCTCGTTATGCCAATGTCAGGGAGCCGCATGATTTTGGCTCAAATCCACATCCACAACTCTTTGTAGCTATGGATATGCGTCAACATCCATGGGTGGATGCACGGGAATATCCATGCACCACCCATAGAATGCCCCCTTGTTGTAAAGTAACGCAAGCCAGTACATTGCACTGCATTGATTTACTGTTGGTTACAAATCAATGCAAATTGCCATCCTGCTTTGTGTGATGTAGCTTAGGGATCAGAACTGACACCCTCTTGTGCAACATATACTTAGCCTCATTTGTTAATATCAAGAGGCACTGGGGACATATTTAATAATCTTTCATACAACGCAGGGTAGCAAACAAGGTTGCTGTGCAGCTTTGCATGAAAGGGAGAGACCAGAAATGCTCCATATTCCACACAAAATGGAGCATTTCTGCTCTCTCCTTGCCGTGACGCATTGTGGGCTGCCTAGTGCCAGAACAGGTACCCTTGCAGCATGGTCAGGATTGTTTTTTGTGCCGAAAGAGACCTTCCTGCACAAAATCAATGCTTAGAAGCATTTTCCTCTTTCTATGTGTGATGCAAAGTGCATCACGCATAGAAAAATGAAGTAACGGGGAGAAATAAACATATTTCACTTTGTTATGCCTCACTGGGGAAGGTGTAGCATTTTGATGCATTCCCAGGTTTACTAGCCGTGGTAAATCTGGGAATGTACCAAAATCCATGGGTGGATGCATGGGAACGGTCGCCCATACTTCACCCATGGAACTCTGCCCAGGTTAAAATGTAACGTAACACAGCGCAAGCCGCTGTGTTACAAGCAAAACCACGAAAGGCTGTGCTCCTACACACTTCTACATTTTCTTTTCACTGGATACAGGCGATGTGTTCTCTGCCCTTGTATGATGTGACCAGTTTGTTGGGTAAAACGTGAATTAAGTTAGCCCCAGCAAGACTGAAGTCATGATTGTTGGGTCAGAGTTAAGACTCGAAGACTGGAAGCATCCTAAAGAAAGAGTTACAAGTCCTTGATGAACAGGATGTTCAGGAACCTATACTGGAAGTCCCAATGGACTCTACACACCTGCCTCAGCCACATTTCGGTATGCTGTCACATTATCTTTCACACTCTCAGCAGTGTGTCTCATTCTTTTAATCGCTGACCTGAAATTCAAGGTTCATGCGTTAAAGTCAATCAACTTGATGGACTGAATTGCAGAAACAAAGGGGCATATTATCAAGCCCATTATCGCCGCTTTAGCGGCAGTTTTTGCCGCTAAAGCGGCTATAATTATATCGCCCTATCAGCAAGCTGTCGCTAACAGGCGTTAGCGACAGCTTTCAGGCGATAGCGGCCGGTTATTACATCGCCTTGCATGCCAGCGATAATTATCGCTAATGACATGCAAGGTAGGCGTTCCCCACTAAAAGCAACTGTAAACAGTCGCTAAAACAACTACCCCCTATTAGCAAGGCAGGCGAAGCGATAATATAATTCGCGCTAAGCGCGTTTATCGCTAGATTTTTACACCTGCTACTGAGGGTGACTTACCTGTTTGTAGCATAGGGGGTGGATTGTCAGGCTAAATTAACGCTATGTTAATGCGAGAATATCACTGGTTTTCCAGCGATATTTTCGCATTTTGCCGCTATCGCTGGAAATATTATCGCTATGGAGATAAACCTTACTAATAGGGTGTTATCTCAGCGATAATTTCCAGCGATAGGTGGCGTTAACAAAAAACGCGCTAAGCGCGGTTAGCGATAAATATCGCACTTCCTTGATAATATGCCCCAAAGGGGCATATTATCAAGAAACGGCGTTAAAATTATCGCCGCTTTAGCAGCAGAAAACTGCTGCTAAAGCGTGATAATAGGGCTTGATAATATGCCCTGAGAATTCCAATAGAAGCCCAGGTTCTGGTGTCAACATGGGCTTCTATTGGAATTCTCCACGGCATATTATCAAGCCCATTATCGCCGCTTTAGCGGCAGTTTTCTGCCGCTACAGCGGCGATAATTTTAACACCGTTCTTGATAATATGCCCCAAAGTCTTTGCTAAACTACAACTAGCAATGCTAAAAATTTGCTTTTATGCAGCATATAATACTTTTAACATGCTTACATTTCTAATCGCTGTAAATGAGAGGTACTACTAGCACTCAGTGGAATAGTGCTCAGTGTGTAGATGTAAGGGGAATGTAATACTGAGTTGGCCCTGCCTGGATTAAAACTCTTAACCTGCAGGTTACAATAGATGTCAGGGATGAATGTTTAATTTACTCAGCCGTTTTGTGAGCTTAGTTCTCCTGTTATGATGGTAATCCCTTTAGGTCTGTAACATCCCATTTCTGCGAGGTACACTGGGTTGCTGAGAGATTGCAACTGCAATGCAATCTATCTATTACTTACACCGCCCTTCTCTCAAAAACTGGGACATGTGTTTAAAATACTAAAAAGTTTCGATACACCTGGACAGTAGTTCGAAAAATAAGACTGGCCGGCAAATCCAGGGCGTCAGGTCACCCTAGGCTTGAGACAGCATAAGCTGTGTGCCAGAGCAAATCTGCATTCTGTTTTTACACTGGGGCCACCGGGCCAGGACAAAAAAGCAAACTCTCTCAACCTGGGTTAGAACTTGCTTGAAGCTCAGTGAGTGCATGAAACCGATCACTGTTAGCTGAATGTGCATCAGTATCAACTCTTCGACTAAACTGCTGCAAGGGATGTTGCGAACACCACAAAGACAGAGAGAGGTGCACCTTTCAGTCTCTGGATGGGGCTGGCAGAGAAGGGCATACCTCAATCAATTGAAAGGCAGGCAGATATGCTAATATCTGTCTGGGTTTTCAAGCTTTGGTGCCGCAGTGACAGCCATTTTATAACCACTCCACTATTACTATCACTGGAAATCTGCGTTCCAATAAAGGGTTGAACATTTGTCATGAAAGTCTATCTTCTCAGAACATTCAAATATTATTAATGGTGTCACTGTGAATATCACCTTTAAGCAGTGCAGCAGGAAAAGGGATATATACTATTGCATATTTTAAAAGCTAAATTATATCTATGTGCAGTGCACAGATATGTCAATTACCCCGTGCATTCATTATAACAAAACTCACGATTAATTAATTTACATTACAGAAATAAAAAGCATCTCTTTATTGTCAGTGTACGAATGATTTTCAGTGTGTTCACAAAGTCGATTGGCTTTGATGATATGTGCTTCACAGACTGGTCTGATTGGTCACGTGAACAATGCTTACAATAGACTACAATAGAAATATTGACAAACTATGTGTAACTTAATAAAAAATATACAGGAAAATTAAAGATCGTGCAAACAATTGATACCCTTTCGAAACATGAATCACTATACCATATTCCTCAGCAGGATAAACAAATTCCAGCATCTTCAAAAATAAACTCAGTACAACATCAACTTCAAACAAACATTGGCATTGATATGTTAATGCATGCAAATTCAGCAATAAAAAGTGCTGTTTGCGTGCATTTGCACATTAAAACCAGACCTACTGGGTTTGCCATTCTAACTGGCTGTACCTACAAGGAGACGGAACGCCTTGCCACAGAAAATCAGCAATTGAATGAACTTACAGTCAGAATACAGGCACTGCTTTTTGCTGTTGAAAAACAGCCAAATATCAACATCAACCATGTGTGTGATAAGAACCTCAGTGCAAATTCGGACTTGGATGTCTATAATCTAAATAAAGGTACCATAACGATGGTCACTTTTTCCAAGCCCCGCCTTTTCATTGTTTAAAACTCTAAACAAAGCTTCTCCTTTACAAAGAAACAGCTAAAATTTTGTGAACGTATCTATTAAGGGAAAAGACGGCCTCCCTGCAGTTTACAGCAATATAATGCTATAAAAAATATGAGTAAAAGGTGAGTAAGTAAGCTGCAAAAATGTAAGAATCACAGTCAGTGTTGAGAAGAAAGACTGGAAGAAAAAACACTGAAATTATGCAAATATGTCTAAAACTGACTAAGAAGAAAAACAAGATTGCATTTCATCCAAAAGGCTATTGTAAACAACGCTGGTGACTGCCGACCTTTGGAGCACATAACGCCCCAGCTCAACAGTGTTCACATTCCAGGAAGAGCTCCATTTAGCAGTATTTAAAAAATATATAACATATGTTCAGGAATAATTCAATGTTCGATTCTTACATGGAGCCACGCATTGAAAATAGATGGTGGTGGTTGCCTCATCACCTGTCTTTCTATAAGATAGTAAAGCTCCATTAATATTAATGATATGTACTATACTATGCCATATGTAATATATAGTAAGGTAGTAAGTGGACTACGAAGAAAAGATTTTCTTGATCTATAAGAAAACTAAAGAACAAATAGCTGGGAAAAACATCATTTGATAACAAATAAACTAATAAATACATTTAAATATTTTAACAAGTTTTTGATTTAATTTAAAAATAATTTTTCTATTTTAAATGATATTTAGAAACTCTAAGTAAAGACCATAAATGAGGCCGTCAAAAAGGAGATATCAAAAATTAAGAAAAAAAATGTGAGAAGAAAAAGAAAAGAAATAAAGTCCCATTTTGGTTTGTAAAAAAACTAATCACTGAAAATGATCCCAAAAAATTTAAATAAGATTCCAACAAATTACCATGCAAATTGTCCCAAAAATATATCTATAACAATGACAGCAACATTCATTCACATCTTCTCAGGTAAAAGAAAACATCTCAAAATGTGCAGGCATAACAAATTCAAGGAAACCTTTAAAAATGCAATACCTCTAGATATGTTACCCACAGGCGTTGAGAGAATGGAAGGCAGGGGCAGTCATAATATGTCATGCTTTGCTACAAGTTGAAAATATATATGATTGACTTTGTCTAATGTTTAATTATGAAAACCACATTCCACCATGCTTTAAATGAAATATTTTTGCCATTCTTCCAGTTTGATGTAATAACTTATAAAGCGATAGCTATTAATAAATCAGCTTATATCCATTTAATGGAACATTGTCACCAACCTTCATATACGCTCCCCAGAAAAATACACATTGTAGAGAAAGGTATGTAAACATAATAATCTCATTCTTTTTCCCCCAGGCAAGCAACCAAAGCTCTTTCCCTTTAGAACAATTAAAAAACATAAGCATTATATGCCCCATCTAAAAGAAGTCACATGACCAACAGTTCTGGTTACTTTTTTCTGACTTACATAGTATGTTTGGGGTGAGAAACAATCCGTTATTGCAGAAAAAGAAGGTTTGTGTAGTACTAGCAGAACAGGATGTAGTATGATGTTTTGCCTAGAATTTGTTCCATGCCTTAATGATAATTCACAATTGAGATATTTTACCCATATCAACTCTGCAATTGATTGTTCTCTACTTTCACCTGAACTCTTAAGTAATTTATATATGTCTGCTGAAAAATGTGAAATACGAATAGAAATGACCAGTGGAAAGCTATCAATTGTTAAAATAAGCTTCTGAAGCAATTGTTAGGAGGGTTTTAAGATTATTCTACCTGTGAAGAAAAACATCAGAAAGATAATAAAGTTGTTTTAGAGCTTGGATTGGAAGTATCTTTTTATCCTTAACCAACTAATTTACTGGGCATATTACTTTAAATTTTCATTCCTTCTGAAAGATGAGTCTTTTTCCTTTAGTCATATTATTATATCAGAAAGGATACATCATAAATTGCTCCTATACGAATGAAATTCAACCATAGTAGGTTTCATCAGAAAGCAAGGGTCATAGAGAACAAAGAAATCTGTGTCTTTATGTCATATGTACAATTTCGCTTAAAGAAAAACGATACAAGCTAGAATTTTCCAAATCTTGCCAAACATCAGTCCTCATTTCCAAATTCTCACAAATAATATGCGTAATATGCCAACTATGTCTCAGACTAAAATCAGACTCATATCTAGCAAAGTATGGAAAATGAACACTACCAGAAGCTTTTGATCTAAGTGTCAGCTGTGAATTTCTAGTTTTTTTTCCATTTCATAAGAAAACTGTCATTTTTTTTAAAGAACCTTTTAGGTATGCTAATAGATAATACTGATAGAGGAAAGTTGACAAGTAGGAGAATCGTCATTTTAATTGTTTTCAATGCCCCACCATGATAGGAAAAAAGGGGGCCACTTCTCCCTCAAATATGCAGCTTTACTTTTAATTTCAATTAAATTATGTTTTTGTACTATCAAAAGAGCTGGCATACCACATACCCAAATATTTATTTTTAATAATATTCAATGTTGACACAAACCATTTAAATATATCTTTATTAAAAATGTTTTAAGTGGTAAAACCTCTGTTTTGTCATTTAATTTGTAGCCAGAAACCCTGGTAAGTTGGTATCCGGTTCAAATGTATGCAGAAAAATAGTATATTCAGAAAATGTCACTTCCTTATCCAAATGAGCATAACTTAACATAGAAGGCGATTTCCTCATCCAGTCCAGAAAGGTTTCACAATTAAAAATAACTAGAGCGGAGAAAAGGAATAACTCTGTTTAGTCACTCTTTAAAGTGCAAACTATGAAGACTAAATCACCTTAAAAATCAATTTCTAAGTGAAATAAATTCTCAATTTTCGGGCCAAACCAAAGGCACTCAAGAGATTTCAACATACAATCCCACTCTACTCAACCAAATGTTTTTCAGCAGCAAGCATTTTGGCTGACAATGGAACACTGCTTTTAGAGGCCCATGAACAACATTTACACATGCTCTAGAATTATCACTGAAATAAAACTACTGCACAAACGCAGACTGTTGTTGTCCTATCAAATTGGAAAGAAAATTACCAAGGTGCGTTGCCAAATTTTCACATAAATATTGCAATCTAAATTACTTAAAGCTTTTTGTATTTGGCCGATGTACCACTTTCTTACCATAAATATATTTTACTGAGATTCCGCTTAAATATGATACCTTTGATGTTAGGGTTCCCAGGTAATCAATACAAACATTCTGATCTTGCACTGTGTCCTTGTGACAAAAAGTCTGTACAAAATGATCTTCATATCTTGCTTTTCTGTGGTTTTTACTCAGATGAACGTCATAAATTCATAGTTCCGATATGTAAAAGGTACAATTTTAAATTTTGTCGAGTGGCCCTATTTTACTTTAAATTGCTGGAGAATCCCTATGTATGTTATGCTCTGGCATCTTATCTCTGGCTATGTGTTAAAAAAAGAAAGAGGTTGATCTCTGACTAATTATTGCCGTGTTTACTATTGTTAGTATTTTTAACACAGACATGAAGTGATCATTACAATGAAGACTGTTTATACTATTTTTATTAAGTCTGTATGTAAATTTTATGAATATTTTAATGTATCACATATTATTGTAAATACTTTTATGATCTTAATTTTAAGACCGAATAAAGGATTTTGAATTGGATTGGATTGGACTTAAAGGTATGGGTGCATATTTTGATTTTACAAAAAGAGGGGTCTTGGTCCTTTCTAGATATCAAGCACAGCATAACTCTGAACAATGTCCTTCATTCCTGTTAATGGGACTAAAATAATCATACAATAATTTTAGGCATAAGAATTTTGGGAAATGGTATAAAAAAATCAAATAAAAAAGCATCCATATTAGGCACCTTATTCCTATGAAGATTATTGAATGCTGCATATATTTCTGGCATTTCTATGTCCAACAATAGAACAGTCAAATCAACCTTAGATTGAGTGTCTTTTTGTATAAATTGGCAATGACTGAGTAGTAATAACTCAAAGGGTAAATTATCATGGGTATACAATCCTTCATAATATTTAGCAAAGCAATTTGACATTTTTGAGTGTTTAAAGACTTTTCAACTTCCTTCATTAATAATACCCTTTACGTAGAATTTCTCCTTTTTTATTTTTACATAATTAGCCAGAACTTTTCTGGAGTGATTCTGTCCCCCATAATGTCTTGCACTAATTTTCAATGAAAAGCCCAAACCAGTTCAGTAAATTTTAGTTAGAATCAATTTATGACATTACAGGTTGTTCAAGGCAATCATTAGTATTAGTGGTGTAAAAAGTGTGCTCCAATTTTTTAATTTTTGGACATTGTTAAAATAGTGGCAGATTTCCTCTCAACTGTCTTCATAATCACTACAAAATTGATTGCAAGCCCCCTGGCTACAGCTTTGGAAGAGTTCCATATTATACTTGTAGATTAATCTTGTAATTTATTAAATTCAAAACATTTGGTAACAGATATTTCAAAATCCTCAATAAAGAGTTTACCTTAAAAAAATATATATTAAAATGCCATCTACCACTACTGAAATTAGCAAGAGAAATCTCAAGGTCAACAATTAAGTAGAACATGGTCTGAAACTAAGATCGCCCCAGTTTCTGCATTTTTCAAATACTGGGTAAGGTCTTTGCTTCAGCAAATATAGACAATTCTCAAATGGGAATGGGAAACTGGGGATCAAAACAAGTATTTCCTAACACCAGGAATACAAATCCCAAAGCATCAACTACCCCGCTCTGTAAAATGACTCTCTTAAAAGTGTTTTGCATTAGATTATGGATATATTGAACATTATATTGCATTCTATTAAAAGGGTCCAACAATTGATTACAATCTCCACCAAGTATAAATCTGTCATTTGGGTAGAGAATTATCTTGGCTAAAATAGCCTTCTAAAATTGAATATACATTTTGTAAGGGCCATGAACATTTAAAGGATTCTCCGTCAAGCTTTAAATCCACTAAAATCCATCTACCCTTTAAATTTGTTTCCTGTGATAATACCTCCAGGTCAAGAATGTATCGCAATCTCCACACTACTTTATTTTTAATACCTGGAGAGAGGTATCTATCAGCAACTCAAGTTCACTTCCATTTAATAATTAAATCATCGGAAAGGTGTAGTTCTTGTAATTGCACTATTTGGCTTTTCAGTCTAGCTAGGTAAGAAAGCATTCTCTATCTCTTTTTCCTGAACTCCTGAGCCGGTAGGGCTCCGAATCGGATTCGGCTTAACCGGATCCGATTCGGAGCCCTATTTCCCGACCGAATCGTACGCGCGTCCGGGCGAGCGAGTACGATGCGTATTCGCCGACCGACTCGTCCGGGCATCCCGACCGCTCCGACCGACTCGTTCCCGGGTCTAACCGCACCGACCGACTCGCTCGGACTCGACTCGCACCGCGCAATGGAGACGTTCCCCGGCCGGGTAAGTACGATGCGCGCCGCGAGCAGTCCGACCGAGCCGCGCTCTCCGGCTCGAAAGAGCTGTCGGAGCCGTACTTTGGGGGTCCGTGTCGGACCCCCTGTATGCGTAGCCGCGTGAGTCGCACACACAGGGGGACCCATGGGTCCCCCTACCTGTGCGTGTACGGTGCGAATCGCTTCGCCGCGTACACGCTGTAGGGAGCGCACTTGTCCGCATCGCACCCATTGAGTCAATGGGAGCCCGCGTACGCGTTGTACGACAGGCTCCCATTGACTTCAATGGGAGTCCGACCGACTCGAGTCCGATGGCATACGTGCGCATCGTACTCGTTCGGTCGGACTGCACGGGTCCGATTCGGTCGGAAATCTCTCCGGGTCCGGCTCGGTCGGAGAGATTTCCGGCCCGAATCGGAATTGGCCCCTCAGTTACTAGGCATTATAGGAGCTTGATGGCTTTCTTGACACTAGATAGCCATTGCTCTGAAAGTCATTAAAAATTATTTGCGTCAAATGTCTGGAATCATGGTACTTAACTGTAATTGTGTGTCTGTGTCTTTGCAGGATTATTTCCTGGTTCTAAGATTCAGAAGAACCCTTTTCTTATTATTATCATATTTATCTGGTGGTAGGAATTTTCAATTATGTCATATTACATCAGCCTAAATATGAGAAACGGTAACTAGACACAATATCGAATCAAAAATATAGAATGGACAGAATATCGAAGTCAAAATATAGAATGGACATAATATCGAATGGACATAATATAGTGGTTAATAATATCGAAATGCAGGTAAGTAATATCGACTGTCAAAATATCGAAGTACATAATATAGGGGCACATTACGATACCCGGCGTAAATAACACCGCCAGGCATGGAAGCGGCAAAAATCCGCCCGCACACACCGCCTGAACACCGACCACGCCATTACGATTACACAAACCGAATACCGCCATCGGCGGAAAAAGCACACAAAATACCGCCCGCCAACGTCCGAGTCGGAGACAAACCGCCCGCCACGGACGGAAACACGCACGACAACACAAAACCGCCCGCCCTCACGGCCGACACACCGCACGTGAGATTACGATCGCACCGCCATGAGCGCGGAAAAACCACAAATATACCGCCCGCCAGCGCAAACAACGCCGATGAGAATCGACACGGCAGAAGCCATGGCGCCCACGTACCTGCACAGAAACCATCCGCACACAAAACCAATAGCACACAACATGGCCAACAAGTCCACACAGCAAGGCACGCACAAATACACAAGCACAGTACATATCCCGAAAACATCCCCCCGGACAAACAAAAAATACAAAGGCCAGAACCCCAGACACAACACACCTGAAAACAACAGACCATGAGGACACACCCACATAGGTGAGTACAAAAGCAGCACTCCCACAGACCACAACCCCTTGCTACATTGCAAACCAGAGAGGAGAGGAGAGGACACAGTGACACAGCAAGGACAGCAGCACACCACAGAAACGCACACATCACAACCACCACCACCACCACCACCACCAAACACCGGCACCACAAACCCCCTGCACATTACACAACACACACCGCACCAGCACCACAAACACCATGGCACCACAAAGAATGCCCAAGTTCACGCCCATGGAGCTGACGGTCATGGTCGACGAGATCATCAAGGTGTACCCACAAATCTATGGGAACATGGTCCAGCACACACCACTAGCCACCAGAAACAGAATGTGGAACCGGATCGTAGACCAGGTCAATGCAGTCGGGACCCTGCCCAGGAACAGAGTCGAGATCAACAAACGTTGGAATGACGTAAAGAGCCTGGTCAAGAAGAAGGAGGGCAAAAACAGAGAGCTGGCTGCCGTCACTGGCGGAGGGAATCCCACGCTCTTTAAGACCTTCAAAGCGTGGGAGGAGAAGGTGCGAGTCGTAATCCATCCGGAGATCCTCGCCGGATTAGCAGGGGGAGTGGAGGCTGGTAAGTACAAACTAATGTATACCAGCACACCGCTATGTACTCACATGCACTACCACCATGCCACAGCTCCCAGGGACAAACACCCCCATGTCCAGCACACAGTACACAACACATCACACACACATGCAACAGACACCACCACACACAGCCCAAACCGAACAACTGTAAGATGCGTGGGGACATGTGTACACTCAGCCAGCCACGTAACCACCAACAGGTCCCCAAATATGCCAGAAGCGCCACAACGAGCACCCACCACACCCATGTGTCCGCCACAGCTGCACTAACCGACAAGTAACAGGTAAGTGGCAGGAACACAAAGTGCAGTGGGTGGGACGGTGGACAGCCCAAGTACAACACACACCAGGCCCCTAGTCCCACAGCACAGCAAGGAGGAGCATCCCCCACACCCCACAGCCACGTGTCAGCCACCGCAGTGCACAACGACAGCCGAAAGGCAGACATCACGGTCCACAGCAATCGGTGTCAGTGGGTGTCCAGCCACCCCACGACCCACAACACCCCCCACCCCCACAGACCTGCAACATGGAGCACCCCCCGCTTAGAACCATGTGGCATCCAGTACAGTGCACGCACGAACAACCTGCAGGTGGGAAACTGGACAGGGCTGGATTACTGGAGGCATGAGGACCGGAACACGACCAACACATGGGACATGTCACGTAGCAGACGAACACGCAGCACCGCCCACCGTCACGAACAAGTGAACAATGTGCACACGGACATGAACAACAGACTCACACCCCACATGACCCATCACAGACATAGCAACACCCAAGGAGCCACGTCTGCATGCACAGGCCACACTGAATATAGTACCACACGGCAGCCACTGTGCAACTCATCACACACAACCGAAACACCATTGAAGTCCTGTCCATGTAGCCCCAACTGCCTGTCAACCACACACCCCACAACTACGCCTATGTAAGACAAACAACACTAGACGCAACAGAGCGGAACAACATATATGCACACGAACACCACTGAACCCATCAAACACACAGACACACCATGCACAAACAACATACCATCCATCCCATCCGTCAGCCCCAGTCTCATGAAAGGCATGTCATCCGCACAGCTGCCACACATACAGCAGTCACGCTAAGATACATGCCCATGACCAACCATGTGCCAGAAGTCAATGAAGTGCACGACACACTGTGAGCAACAACACACAACATGGGCCACACCCCCCGAGCACTGCAGTGATGCACATGGCACAGGGCAGCACGCACACCAAGGAGATGGGACAACTGCAATACGTTGGCTGGCACACAACCATCACTCACTCATAACGATGCGTCCAATGCCATGTCCAGTAATCACAACAGAC
This sequence comes from Calotriton arnoldi, assembly GCA_963921515.1. Lineage (NCBI taxonomy): Eukaryota > Metazoa > Chordata > Amphibia > Caudata > Salamandridae > Calotriton > Calotriton arnoldi. Next base: position 465,291 of record CAWUFW010013466.1, read on the forward strand.
AGCAAATATGCAGGCCATGTCAAGCATGCACACACCTCAAACCATGCACTGTCATGCTGCCACAACACATGTCACGTTCGGCACCCATGGCTCACAGCATGTACCCCAAAAGCATATTCCCTCCCAAATGCGAATCTGGGGCATGGCCCCCATGTTGCCATATGCGTTCCTAAGCGTTCCATTTGAACCCCAAAAGCATATTCCCTCCCAAATGCCAATCTGGGGCATGGCCCCCATGTTGCCATATGCGTTCCTAAGCGTTCCATTTGAACCCCAAAAGCATATTCCATCCCAAATGCGAATCTGGGGCATGGCCCCCATGTTGCCATATGCGTTCCTAAGCGTTCCATTTGAACCCCAAAGCATATTCCCTCCCAAATGCCAATCTGGGGCATGGCCCCCATGTTGCCATATGCGTTCCTAAGCGTTCCATTTGAACCCCAAAAGCATATTCCATCCCAAATGCGAATCTGGGGCATGGCCCCCATGTTGCCATATGCGTTCCTAAGCGTTCCATTTGAACCCCAAAAGCATATTCCATCCCAAATGCGAATCTGGGGCATGGCCCCCATGTTGCCATATGCGTTCCTAAGCGTTCCATTTGAACCCCAAAAGCATATTCCCTCCCAAATGCGAATCTGGGGCATGGCCCCCATGTTGCCATATGCGTTCCTAAGCGTTCCATTTGAACCCCAAAAGCAAAGTACAAACCAGACCCAGGATGGGCCAGGAGCCCGCATACACCAGAGTCACAATAAGTAGGGGCACAGCAACACACCCATCGGCATGGCCAATCCGTCCCATGCCACATGTGCACAGCACACAGTCCCATTGCCAAGCACACACAACTACAGATGCTACAGCCACACACACGCCTCCGGGAAACCCATGTACGAGATTGCACGAACTGTCAATGTCAGACGACAAATACATACTTCGCCAGGTGCAACACAATAACTAATCTCATTCTCTCCACAGGTGACGAACTGCTGGATGCTGGGGATGGAGCCAGCAGCCAGCACAGCCAGCCTACAAGCCCCCAACGAGGACACACGGATCTGGAGGATCTGTCCTCCTCCTCGGACACGGACAACGAAGCAGGCCCATCTGGTGTGGCAGGGCCCAGCCGCTCCCCAGGACCCCTCCTACCCACCAACCCATCATCCAGGGCTGCTGAACATTCACAGCCCCCTGCTGCCACTGTCGTTGCGGCCACACCCACGGTCATTGTGGCCACTACCACTGCCGCAACCGCCACCATCGCCGCACCGACCACCACCGCCGCCACCACCGCCACGTCTCCGCTGGCACCAGCCCCAGCGCAGGTGGTGGCCCGGACGACTGGATCCACCCTGGGAGCCACAGCGAGGACCGTGGTGAGCAATGTGGCTAGTGGGCAGGCCGGTGGCAGCAGGACTGGTAGGAGGAGCAGGGTCAGGGAAACGCCAGCCTCCCCTGGGAGCCATGCCCTGCCTCACATGGCCAGAGTCCTTGGGGCCTATGAAGAGGCCCAAGGACAATGGGTCCGGTCTGCCTCAGACACGCGTGAGGTGCTGGGGGTGTTGAGGTCCATGGACGCCCGTATGGGCCAAATCGTGGACCTCATGGGACAGCTGGTGGTGGCGGTGAGGTCACAGCCAGGGACAGCAGCTCCCCTCCGCCACCACCTGCCGGGGCGCAGGGTGGAGCAGCAGTGTCCAGTTCCCCTGCGTCCACAGCCAGTGATCACACCTCAACCACCAGCATGTCGCAAGCAGGCACCCCCTCGCAAACGTGGAAGGGGCCGTCCGAAGAGGAAACAGATCTCCCGGGAGGACTTCGCACGCTCCAGTCGCAAGTGAGGCAGCCAGCCAGCCTTCCGCCAGCCTTCCTTGACCAGCCACTGCATTGACCTGGACTACGATCCCACTCCACACAGCCATCTGGATGGCATGTGTGTGTTGGACTATGGACATAGAACCAGTGGGTACACCCTGATCATCACGCAGCCATGACCGACAGCTCATTGTCACTGCACGCACCACTTTTGTCATCACCTTACACACAATCACATGTCACAGTTTGTAATAAATGCACCTTTTTCACTAACTGCTGTTTGTGCCCTGTGTCTTATTTGTACGGAATACAACGGCCACCTTGGGCGGAAAGGCACCTGATGCGTGGCATGGCATTTGAATCCGGAGGGCCTGTAGGGACCTAGGGGTGGGAGACAGAACAGGAGCACATTCAATGAGTGTGTCACACACCCATCACACAGTACATGTCAACAACTACAAGCAATGTACACACATCGCACAGAGCAATAGGGCACAATGCCACAGCCACCAACAGTGGCATACTACCCTGGCCATGGAGCGTTGACACACAGCACGCAGTGAACAAACGGCCACCCTGACACAGCACACACACACCTGCACAGATACAGCCACATCAGCCGTCGTACATGGACACTCACCGTCAAGTGAAGTAGCGGGCGATGAGCTGCTGCCGCACATTACCAGCTTCCTCCTCTCCGCTGTCCTCCTCACTCGAGCTGTCCTGGTCTGCGGGCTGGGGCCCTGGTTGATCTCCGTCATCCACGATGAGGGGGATCTGCTTCCGAATGGCCAGATTGTGCAGCATGCAGCACGCCACCACTATCTGGCACACCTTCTGTGGGGAGTACGCCAGCGCACCCCCGGTGCGGTCCAGGCACCTGAACCTGGACTTGAGGAGGCCAAAGGTACGCTCGACCACACGTCTGGTCCTCCCATGTGCCTCATTGTAGCGATCGTCTGCTGGGGTGCGAGGATTCCTCAATGGACTGAGCAGCCATGCCCCATTCGGATACGCAGAGTCACCTGGGTGTGAGGGACACAGAGAACCGTTGCTAATCCAACTGGACAGGGGACAGCATCGCACAGCCAGCACGCTACACCACTCCACATACTCACCGACAATACAGGCACGATCCTGTTGCATATTGGACATCAGTCGTGGCAAGATGCTGTTGCGCATTATGTGTGCGTCATGGGCCGAGCCTGGGAACTTTGCACACACGTGGGTGATCACCATGTCCGCAAGGCACACCACTTGCACATTCAGGAGTGCGTGTGCTTCCTGTTGCGGTACAGGTGCTCAGTGGCCTGTGGTGGAACAAGGCCGACATGTGTGCAGTCAATGGCTCCAACGACGTGTGGGATTCTGCCAAGGGCATAGAATGCACCCTTCACTGCCGCCAATTCACGAGCCCTGGGGAAGCGGATGTACCTGTTCCGGTACAGCATCATGGCTGCCAGTACATCCCTCAGCACTTTGCTGAACATGGGCTGGGACATCCCTCCTCCAATGCCCACTGTGTGCTGGAATGACCCAGTGGCGAAGAAATGCATGGCGGCCATCACCTTAGCCGTAGGGGTGACAGCAGTCGGATACACCCTGCGGGGACGGAGATGGGGTTCTAACATGGCACACAGTCGATGCAGGGTTGGCCTGTCCAGCCGAAACTTCCTAATAACCTCTGTATCGTCCATGTCCGCCAGCAATTGGTATGGGCGGTCAATGTTCGGTCTCCGCCTAGGGACAATGGCAGAGGACACATGTCAAAGCAACACGACACATGGCAATTTCGCATACACATCACTGACATGACTGAGTAAGCACAGGAGCCACAGCCCAGCTGTCAAGCTGGGACGGCACGGCCACAATACACTTACACAGGTCTCCCAACAATGGCAATGGCTAGTGATACAAACCACTGCCATGTGCATGCACATGGGGATCTAGGCCCCAATGACTTGCGGGGCGTGCTGATGGGGACTGACTGCATATCCGTCAAGCGGCAACGCCACGGCAACATGAATGTCTGCTGAGCATGGAACTGCTTCCGCGGCTGGATGAGTATGGCACACGACGACGACGATGTGGGCACAGGCTGAGCGGCCAAAACAAGTGGGACCTGTGGCACGAGGGGATATGAGACAGTAGTAGGTGTCAGCACTGCACCCTATGTACAGCACTGTACGGATCACACCTCCCGAAACATTGACAGGTGTCCACATTGACAGCCCCATGCCAAGACGGCTGTGTGCTTGCAGTCACACGTCACAGGTGAGAGGTTACATTGCACGTGCCAGGTGGCAGACGTACACAGTGGGAGCTGGCATGTGTGTGCATGTGTCTCCTGTTCAGGATCCACCAGATGGGCGCTGACTCTGTACTGAGCATTGGACACAGCATGTTCCGTGGAAGGCTTGTGTGTGTGGGATGGTGGCACTGGATGTGCCTCCGTTGGGTGGGGGCCATGCACAGGGCGGGTACGTCGATGATTGCGCATTGTTGGTCACGGTGGGTGCACCAACTGAAGATGTGTTGCCCTGTGTTCAATTCCTATGTCCGCATGATGATGGACTGTAGATGTGGGCAGACTACACATTGGTCGATGTGCTGTCTATATGCATGTGCCTTCACACCAGGCACAGCTGCCCCTGCACATGTGACCCCTGCTGGACTCGCTGCTGGGTCTGTGGAGCTGATGCACCTTCTGCGCGTGGGGCGGACAGCTCTCCTCACTTCCCTCATTGCGCATGTCATGACTTTGCCGCAGGTGACATGGATCATGGAGGGCCCACATGTACGCGTGGGTAGGCTACACATGATTGTACACTGGTCGCCACCCCAGTCAGTGTTTCGAATGGGAAGGTTGTCGTGCTGGTGGTATGTTCGTTGTGGCGGATGGGCGGGCCTAGGTGCGGGCTTACATTCCGGACATGGGGGGTAGTTGAATTGGCGACTAGTTGCAGTACACACGGGACACGTCTCTTCCTTTCCACATCTGGGTCATCCCTTGTACTAACTGACAGTGATACAGTCATCTTCGCCCCAGCCCTCATGTCCTCCCCTCGCTCCCCCAATATGCATGCTCACCTGCGAGGCTAGCGCTTGCACAGGCAGCCCCAAGCTCGCACCAGAGAGGGCAAGGAGTGGATGTGTGGGTCCAGTTGCACGAGTGGGCTGTCTCAGGGTATGATGTGTTGCGGGACGCCGTCCACCTGCGTGGTGCCCCAAATGGAGACCCGGCCTGCATGGACTATGCATCACAGTCTTCGCCTTCCGGATCCGCCACCTGCGACACCCAGTGGCTGTGGCTGCCCTTGCGGCCAGGCCGCGTCCGTCTGTGGCTGATGGCCCACACATTCACTCTTTGGCCTCTCTGGGGAGGGCTCGGGGGTGGTGTCGCACGCGCTTGCACTTAGTCGCAATGGCATGTGGCGTGGTTGGTATGATGGGCAATGGATGGGATGGTGCGAGCCACCTCCCATGACGTCAGTGCTGCTCGTGCTGTGGTGCGTCCCCCATACACTTCCATGTGACTTGTGCCATGCTAGACGTTGAGGTTCTATTGCCTGCGTGATATGACCAGGAGGAGCGCGAGGAGACCTCTCACACACCATGCTCCACTGCCATCCCGTGCCTTGTATCGCCTGTGCGGATTGACTATGTTGGGGTTACACCTGGTCGACTGGGGCTGTGTGTGCCTTGTCAGGGGCATGGCGGGCGCACAACAGGATCCAGCTTGTCCACAGAGGGTGGGCTGAGGTGCGCCTGGTACCGCCTTGTACGTGTGCCCGGCTGCTGTGCCCACACGTGTTCACTCCCCCCGACAGGTGTCCTCTCACAATGCCCAGGGAAGCGGTGGTGTACTGTTCATGACCCCTCCCAACACGGCGTGCTCCAACTTGGCATGTGCGCATCTACCCGTCGCACCCACCCACCTGAGCACTGCGTCCATACGACTTCACACGACACATGTGTGTCTTCCACAGTAGTGCTACTCATTTGCGTTGACATCCAATACCAGTGGACTACATGGTCATGTCACGACTGCCGTGTACTTCACATACTCTCATCCTCTCTCATTCGTACTTGTGAAATGAGTCAGCGGAGACAGTTTTGGTTTCAAACATTATATTGAGTCTTCTGTCCTCTGTGATGCAGTATAGTGGACACTACTGGCAGCGGAATACATGTTGAGGATATACTGAGCATTATTGCAAATGGGATAGGGTGTGGGGTTACATGTGATTGGCTGTTGCATGTGGGATGTGGGCTTCAGAGTGACATCTGCTTGGCCAAGGCTGTGCTAATGTACATTTACGTATAGCTGCGGAGCTGCGGACTTTGACACAGACGGTATACATGTAGCCTACCAGACCGCTTGGCATCATGGGCACAGTCCATCTCAGTTCCATGTGACAGGTTTGCTGCGGTTGTTCCTCATGCACGCGTGCATGTGAGATGACATCAGGGCATGTGCTTGCGTGCATGCAGCGGCGTGCCACTTGTTGTTGCACTGTGGTGGTTACTGGACATGTCACAGTCACTGGGGTCGTGTTGTTGTTGTATGCACTTGTCGTCCATGCAAAGGTCCTGGTATGGGATTCCCGGGGCGGGGGTGGGAGGGGTGCAGCACCCACAGACTCCAGGCGACCTATTCATGTCCACTGAGCGGTGTGTGTGTCCATGTGCGCTGGATCCATGTCGTGTCCTGGTTGTTCGTGCAGTTCCGATCCATGTGGGTGCGATACACAGAGCCCATGCCACTGCCTCCCACGATGCATGCGGTGTTCCTGGATGTGATGGGGAACAGTGTGCATGTCCCGGTCATATCCGATGTCATGGCGATGTCGTTGATGGTGTGGTTACTGTTGCCGGTCGTTTGGTATGGCTGTTGTGGTGGTGACTGGCCAGTCCGTGCGGAAGCTAAGCATGGGTGCGGGGTTGGACATCATAGGTCACTCGGGGAACCTGCGTTGTGGTCCGACGTATTTACAGGTTGTCAGGTATGCGATGCCGTCCAGCAGGGCTTCCATGTCATTGGTGGTGTACATGTTTGCCAGCCAATGAAGCGGATGGTGGCTGTCAAGGTGTTGTTCGTAGGTTGTCCCTTGGAGGACCATGATGGGGCATGCTGGGTGACATTCGATGTAGCTGTTCTCGATGATCCGTCGTGTGGAGGCACAGTGGTCCCATTTCAGTGCGGGTGCGATGTTGGCCACATACGCCATGCCCCCATAGGCAGAGCAGGCCCTGTCGTGTGCGTCCAGAGGGAGGAGTAGTGGTAGCAGGTCCGCCTTCAGACATGCCGGGTTGGAGAGGCATATCTCGACGGGATGCTGGTAGGGACACCTCCGACAGTAGAAGACGGGCATGACGCAGCTGAACAATGTGATGCGGTAAGTCAGTCGGTAAGTTACGTTCAGCAGGGACAGGAGATCGCATCCCAATGTATGGAACAGGTTGGTTTTGTACAGCTTGAGCTGTTCGGGCGTAGTTGGGTAGGTGTGTTGCGGTTGCCATTTCGCAGCGGTTCGTTGAGGTGGCGTGCTCCGGCTGTGTGTGCAGTCTGCAATGTGCACGCTCCGGGGTTGCTGTGAGCTCTGTGTAGTCGTGGGGAGACAGGACTTGTGTTCTGTTGGCTTGTTTGGAGGACACGGGCCCTCTTCCCACATGCTTCTCAGACAGTTCAAGGTCAGTGCTGTGTGACTCCTTCCAATTAACTTGCATGTGGCCGACATGGGGGAGTGTTTTCTTCTTTCTTCCCCGTCCGTTGTGTGCTTCTGTGATATGCGCTATCTGCCCTGTGGTCGGTCTCCTCGGCATGCCTGTGTTGGTCTATTCTTGGACAATGGCTGTATTCACCGGCTTCTGTCGTAGGGCTGTGGTTTCGGAGTTGGAATGGAAGGTCATTCAGTGCTGTCTGCTCTCCCTTGTGTGGGCGGCAGGCTGCCTTTCCGCTCTGCGTTGGGCCTTGTGTGTGAATGTTATTCTTAGGCCACCTGTTGTCGGTCCCCGGGCTCTTTGGTGTTCCGTTTTATATGTCTTGTTCATATGTGCAGGGTGGTATGGGTGTTTCTGTGTGGTACTGGCGTTCCTCTTCCCGAAGGGGCCCTGCTTCTCCTAGTTGGTGTTGCCGCCGCTGTGTGCTACGCCATGTTTGTTACACTGGGGTGTGTCCTGCTGTTGCGTGTCTTCACTGACATGTGTGCGTCGGTTGTGTGGCGTTGGGTGTTGTCCGTGAATTGGGCGTTGGGGACATGTCTGTGGCCGGCCTGTCACGTGTCATGTGCGTTCGGGGTGGGGCTGATGTGTGTGCTGCTTGGTTGTGTCCCTGTGTCTGTGTGCGACGCATGCATGGCGCTGCGGTTGGCCTCTGCGTTGTGCGCATGTGTGGCGGCGTCATCGGCGCTTTGGGGCCGTGACGGGGTGGTTGGTTCCTAGTCCCAGGTGGTGTGTACACATGTGTTCTGCGATGTTACGATTTGGCCTGTGTGTCATCTGTGGATGCGATGGTGGATGTGTTGTGTACACGCGCTGGTGGGGGTTGTCCGCTTTTCCGCCCTTGCACTGTGTGCGCTGTTTGCGTGCACTTGTTGTGTGTGTGCCTACCTGCGTCTCCGCGGTACGTTGCGTCCTTGGTGGTGCATCAGCAGAAGCATGGGGAGGGCCTGCAGTGCTGGATTCATGCTCGGGGAGCCGCTTCTTCGTTGTCCGTGCTCTGCGTCCGTGTTACCGCCTCTCTTTCACGTGCGGTGTCTCTTAGCCGTGGGAGCCGTTTGTTTGCGGCATCGTAATTTATGCGCCGGGCGGGACGTGTTTCGTCGGACGGTGTGTGTCAGTTGTGCTGCGCCGCTACGTGAACGGGCGCACTTTGATGGCGGACGGTGTTGCTGGCTTGCCGGCGGTGTTTGGCCTACTTTTCGCATCATAATTGGGCGGGCGTGTGGACTGCTGCGTGCCGGCGGTAACTGGTGGTTTTTGCATCCGCCAGCACGGCGGTTGTGCTTCCGCCCGCCATCG